>CM021103.1:153579861-153633386 GCA_007115665.2 Sequoiadendron giganteum
AACCACTCTTAAACTCGAAGATTGAGTTTGTGAGTGCACGGGTGATGCTTGTTCTATCCTCAACGGTATCGGCTGGGTTGGCACTTCCACTTGTGCCCTCGATGTCTGAGCAATTTGTTTCCCTCTTTTTACCGATAACGGCCTTGGGTCACCCATCAAGCTGTAAGTAAGGGCGATCGACTTGCTCTTAAGTCTGTATACATGTCTGTCGACCCAAGTCCTGGTAAAAGTCATCACCGGGATAGAAAGAGTGTCCAAGTCCATGATCTCTGGCTCGGACCAATCAGGTGGTGGGACAGGAGTATCCCTAACTGACCCATAGTCGGGTTGCATGACGTTGACATCCTCCTCCACCTGGTCGGGAACTGGAATAATCTCACATTCTCTAATCAACTCGAGAGGAAGTCTGGAAAACATCCTTCTTCTTATCTCAGCCTCATCCACTGCATTTGCCCAGAAGTCCTCCAGATGAGCTCTGTGCCGGTATTCAACGTTCTGTACCATCCGGATGTTCTCGTAAGGATCGAAATCCTGCCTGCCTGTGTGATATGACAAATGATAAGATTGCAGCTCGTCCTCTGCCTCTCGGGCTGCCTGCAAAGAGGGACACACCTCAATGGAATTTCCCATGGTGATAGGGAAATCAAGCCCACCCTTCTTTTTCCTTTTCTGAATCTTATCGTAGGCAACCAATTGCCTAGATATCTCAAGCATTACTATGTGATCAGTGGGGTATCGCGGTAACCGATACGGATACGAAGTGAACCCCTGCAGCCTAATATATGTGAATTTCGGGAATTGGATGAGCCAATACCCATATTCCTCAATCAGTGTCTGTGTTTCTTTAGATATTCTCTGCTGCGTCCTTTGCTGAAGCGTCCTTGCAATGTGCATTGTGAATGCATCATTTGCCCGTTTATAGTTGGCAATGTTAGCCAAATGTAGCTGTGTGCAGGCTTCATGAATTTTGAATTGACCAGGGGCACAGCCGATTGGCTCTTTGTACGAAATCCCTCTGTATTTAGTCATTCTGGCCAACATGTAAATCACATATGAGCTCATGTAGAAAGTCTTCGTCACCTTCAAGCTCCTGAATTGCTCATCGATGTGGTTGCTAATCATCCTAGCCCAATCGACACACTCTTTTCCTTCCAAGATGATCTCGATGAAGTAGAACATCCAAGGCTCGAAAATGTAAGCCTGTGCACTCCCATTCACCCGGCTCAGCATCATTATCAAATCATAGTATTCTTGTTTCACATCCTCGGCAATTATCTGCTTTGGGAGCTTAGTGCAGGGTGGCCTCGGCTTTTGCATCCACACTCTGTTGATGACTGCAGTGACTCTTTCGAAAGAGGAAGAGTACATCTTATCTGCCCTCTTGTTTGTTCTGTATAACATCTCCTCAGCAGTTGGAATCCCAAATGCCTCTCCGATGGCATCGGGTGTGAAGTTGGCGAGCAGTTTACCATCCGGAGAGACAATCGTCCTACGTTCTGGCTTGTAGTGATTGGCGCACTCCATAATTAGCTCCGGACACTGAATTGCTGGCGGAAAACTAGCAGCTGCGTAGATTCCACTCTTCATTATATTATGTGCCGTGACGGATGGTTGATGGCCCCCTAGCCCGAACATCCTCGATTTGAGTGCATTCGGATTAAATGAACCAAGGTTGGTGTCATTCAATCCTGCCAACTTTGAAACTATTGCTGACTTTGGGAGAAATGGCTTAGCGAGCCTCTTAATCATTGCCTGCCGGGATGAGCCAGCCTTGCCTGCTTCAGTGTTTGCAGCTCTGCCTGCGGCTCTGCTTGTTCCTGCAACATCCTTTGCGCCAGCCATCTGCAAAATAAAATAGAAGAATAAGCTAGACTGCAGATTTTTAATAAAATAAAACAATTCCCGAGATGGCTGCGAATACGGAGTTAGCTTTGAAAATAAAATTTCTCAGCATAAATTTCTAACTCCAAACCTCGTACTGTATAAAAATCTCTGAGTTTAGAGACAACTCTCAGCAACTGCACTTCTGACTGGTGAAGAAAAAAAACGCAGCAAGCTAATAACTTTCAGCAATGTAGCTAATTTCTCCAGCACAAATTGTTCGAACCTTGACTTCACTTTGTCAACTTCAGCAGTTAGAGGAATAAAGAGTTGCCAGCAATATGAAATTTCAACTTCCTCAACTTCTCAACGTTTAAACTTCGCAGCAACTCCACTTTCAGCTCTTTGAGAATTAAATTCTCCAGCAACTCCGGAAAATAACTTCAACCTTCAACTTCGAAGTCGCAGCAACACACTTTCAGCTTTTCGAAAGAAAGAGTCTCGGCAAATGAAGATTTCTCCAGCACTTCGTACTTTCAGCAACTCAACACTCCGAAATAAAATAAACTCTCACAGAATTTCTCTCCTCAACCACTTGGAAAATATTTTAATCTCTCCAGAACCTCTTCAGCAACTTCAACTTCGAAATAATGTGAGGAGAAATGAGAGAAGAGATTGTTTAAATAACTCTTCTCGGAGAATCCTGCTAAGTAGTGCTGGGGCTATTTTTAGCACCTTCATCAATTTCCCACTATCTTCGTTCGGAATCTTCTAATTCAAGCGCAGTAGTGGGCTAGTCGTCAGCCGGTTATTATGGCAGTTGCCATTAATAATGATTCCTTCCTTTGTAAAAAAAAATTTTCGAATTTTCCTCTTAGTCTGCCAGTTACCTCTTGGCGATTTAAACAACTCGCGAGAAAAACAATCACTTGACTTGATTTAAAATTCCATTTTAAAATCTCGCAGTGTTTAAATAAATTCAACTCGAAAAAAAAAAATTCGTGGGAGTAGCAAATTTATTTCCAACTTTTTTAAAATGTCTGTCATTTAAATCCTCGATTTCATAAAATTTGCCTTAGACATTTTAAATTCTCTCATTAAAACGTTCAACTCCGGGCGATTAAAAATTGTTTGCGTGCTCGAAATAATTCGTCCTTTGAGATTTAACTTCTGTCAGGAAAATAATCTAGGCAAAACGAATTTCCTTCTGAAAATATTAAAATTTCCCTTAGGAAATTAATTTTCAAACTCTATTAACTCATGGGTGCATTTTAAACGGGTTCATTTGATTTTCACTTAGAAAATATTTTATCAAGTCGTCAACCCCGTTTAAATGTCTGGAAAATTTTCATGCTCACCCACTCTTTCTGTTTATTCAAATTTTCAAATTCTCATGCCTTAGGAATTTCTCCACTTCACACACTTAGGAGAAAATTTAAATTTTCATCCCCTTTAGGCGTATATTTTAACTAGGCAAGCTTTAAATTTCCACGCCTTAGGAAGCATTTTCATCACCACTTACCTTGAGGGCGCATTTCCACTAGGCAACTTTTATTTTCGTGCCTTAGAATATTTCCAGACCTCTATTCCTCCTTTTGACTGGGGGCGCATTTTGACCTTGAAGCTTTTGTTTTTGCCTTAGGCGTTTTTCCACTAGGCCACATCCTCCTTGGGCGCAAATACATAGGCAAGCTTTCATTTCCATGCCTTAGCTGCTTTTTTTACCCTTTTCTCCTTCTTGAGGGCGCATTTCCATAGGCAAGCTTTTATTTTCTCACACTTAGGCGTTCTTTAGGCTCCAAGAACCTTGGGCGCATATGAGGGAGGAGCTTCCATGTGAGGGCGCAAATGAGTCCCCATGCTTTTGTTTTATGCCTTAGCCGCTTTTTCTACTAGGCCACATCCTCCTTGGGCGCATTTTGATGGAGGAGCTTCAAGATGAGGGCGCATTTTAACTAGCTTACTTTTATTTTTGTGACTTAGGCATTTTTCACATGCAAGCTTTGACTTGAGGGCGCATTTCATGGGGTGAGCTTTCGTTTTTGCCTTAGAAACTTTTCAAGGCTTCTCTCCTTGAGGTGGGCGCATTTGACTAGGTGAGCTTTTGTTTTTGCCTTAGAAACTTTTTTCAAGGCATCTCTTCTTCCTTGGGCGCATTTCAACATGTGAGCTTTCATTTTTGCCTTAGGCGTTTTTCAAGCCTCTACCTGTTCCTGCTCTTGCATTCTATTTTTAGCAAGTTGTGCTATTTTTAGCAAATCCCTTGATTTTCAACCTCTAAGGCTCCGTTTTGCCTGAAAATTTCATCAGATGATATTCTCTGCCTTGTGAACCTGTTTTGTCAGTCCTCTGCCCTGACCTGCTATTTATAGCCACCTGCTATTTATAGTAAGTTTGACTTTCTGACTTTAGTAGCTCCGTTTTGCCTGAAAGTTGCAACGCTTGATCTTGATAGCTTGAGGGTTACTCGGATGCCAACCTCGGGTGCAGACCTGCTATTTATAGCCGTGCCCTGACTTACTAAAAATAGTAAGTTCTCCGACTTTGCTCAAATTTTGCCAGCAGGTACCTTGAAGTGTGCTGACATGGGTGGGGTACTTTGTTTCGGCTATTTTTGGATTTTACCCCCTATAAAAGTGGAAACCCTAATTTGATTTGCATGTATCCCGAACGGTCTCCGTTTGACTTCGTTCCTTCTGCATGTCGTTCTGCTTGCTGGACTGGAGTGTTGGGCGGCTGCCGGAGTGTACCTGCTAAAAATAGAAACTGTCTGAAAAGTGACTCATCCACTGCCGGATGGTTTTGCATGTCATATTGCCCGCGGGATCTCAAAAAACCCAGAAAAACCCAGAAAACTGGTCTGCATGCATGCACTGGCTAAAAATAGTAAGTCCTCAAAACTCGATCTTCTCTGCTTGCAAGTCACACCGTTGCGAAGCTCTCGAAAAACCCATGAAGAAAAACCCGACATGCGTTGAAAAACACTGCATGCGAACCCTAAAAATAGCCTCCGAAGGCTGAACTCTGAAAGTGGTTGTCTCGGTTTGCATGTTACATCACTGCGAAGGTTTTGGAAAACCCAGAAGGATTCTCCAGACATGCATCTGAAAAGCCCATGTGGAAACCCTGAAAATGGCTCTTAAAGCCCAAAATGCCAAAAATAGTAAGTCGTCTGATCTGGCTCAAAATTTACGTGTAGACAGCTTGATGTCACTCGGATGCAGTGGAACTGACAGAATTCCAAAATCTCAATAAAATAGTCCCAAGTTGAATACTTACTAAAAATAGTAAGTTGCCAGAATACAGTGAAAATTTAGGGGGACTCTGCTGGAAGTCTTCTGACTGCTGCTCTAAGCTTAGATTTCAATTTTATAACTCAGTCTGACCTTAAATAAGCCTGAAGGATGAAAACCCTAATTACACAGACTTGACCAATATTTCAACCCGGGTCAAACGACGGGACAATCCCCGGAAGGACCAGAGACCAGAGAGAGAGCGAACCAAAGCCAAAAGACCAGACTGGAGCAAGATTTAGGGGGTCCCCATCTTGATGGGGTGATGTGTGAAAAAAGGTCACAACACTTGGGAAATTAGAAAACTCTCAGCTGATGAGGCCTAGAACTTGATGTCATGTCTTGACTGCCTCACCCAGCCTAGTAAATATTGCCTACTTGTTCGGTAAACCTCAAAAAACTGTGCATGTTCTTTATAAACTTTTATTGAAATTTGAGAGAACATATGCCTTACTGAGTAACCCACTCATGTACAAAGCATATCTTGTTATTTAGATCCCCTTCCTTTTTATCCAATCTTGAAATCATCTACAAATCCACCAATGGGGTTTGTATCAAGGGAACACCCATGTTTGACTTTGACATTGCAGATAATTTACTGTTTTTTTCTATTAACATGGTATTCCTATATTTTTTCTTTCTTATTACAATATTTTATACCAGAGGACGTTACGAAGAGCTTGAGAAAATTCCACTAATCATAGATAACCTGCATGGCATAGATAATGTGTTTTCACTAGTGGTTGGAAAAGTTACTAAGTGATCACCAGCCTGATACTGACATCTAAGGGGAAGAAGAAACCATCTTGTTTTCTTTTGCCCATTTGCTTATCACTTTAATACTATGCTCCACGGGGTTTCGGGGATGGGGGAGTGTTGGGTATGGTGGGATGAGTTTTCAGTACGGGGTACTTTTGGGTCATTTTTAGGGGACGACAAGGGACAACTGATAAAAAAATAGGGATTTTTTTTAAAATATAGAGAAATTTCAAACGTTCATAGCATAACATTGATAAAGCATTCATTCTAGACATTGTATAAGCTTAATACATATCTTTAGACTTGAATTGAGATTTCACATGAGAATTGACACACAAATTAAAGAAATTCAAATGCTTTCATTGTGAATGTACATACATATATAAGAATTATAAAAAAATACGCAAAGGCTCTAAGTTTCAAGTATAAAATGACAAAAACATAGAAAATATATGACTCCAAGTTAAATGGGCCTTTTGCATAGGTTTTGAGGACTTCAGAAGGACATTCAAATGGGTTTGAAGTTGTTGGCCTTGCTCCACTCCCGCTGCCTAAAGAATCCCCAATAGCTGCCATACTTCTATGAGTTCTACTTCTATGTCTACTTCTTTCATGCATTTGAACCTCAACCTCCTCACTATCATTAGTAGTAATCTCACTACTGCTCATGATTTTTTTTGGTTGAGAATTGAAAAGAGAGCTGCAAGTTCAAATAAAGGAAAAAATAAACTCACAATGCCCTTCCTACGTGATAAAAATAAATAAATAAAAACTTGAAAAAATGGAAAACAAACTGAAAAATCAAAAAACAAAGGTAAAATGAAGAACTTACCTCTAATGAAGTAGATTCGATGCCCTAGTCTCCCCTTTCAACTGTTGTTCTCTCCTCTTTCACTTGCTGCTCTTAACCTCAAGTTTGCAAATGTCAAAATGAGAATGTTTTTTTTCTTTTAGTTGTTTTGATAAGTCAAATAGGCTTGGGTTTTTTTTAAAGGGGTGGGGGGTTCTTGTGGGCCCATCCATCCCCTTTTTTTTAATTTAAAAATGTGTTTTTTAACAACAAAAATAAAGTAAGATTGTAATATCCCTTGCAAGTTCTGATATATAATTGCTGCTCTAACCTTCAAGGAATATTGTCAAACAATTCACATGCAAAGTCTGATCTTGCTAGTACAGAATTTCAGTCTGATTGTATGCTTGATAAATGATAAAAGAAGATTCCAAATGCTTGCAATTCCAAACTACAGTATCTAAACTATCATCTAGATGCATAAATGACTTACTTCTATCCTTTTAAATGTACTTATATGATTTCTATATGCAAAATATGCACCTACAACCAAGTAACATTTTGTCAAACAATTGGCATGCAAACTAATAAGCTGATCATGAATGATATAAACAAGCTCAATTACAATAGTATTTGACCAGCAACTTATATCTCCTTCTTTGCAATAAAATGTTTAATACAATGATGCTATGAATTGGCCAAGACTCTTGGCTTACAATTGATTGACAATAGTGCCAAATCTGATTTTTTGAGTATTCACTTACATCAGCAACTAAAATGCCTATGATGACAATGCAAACTACTTAGTAAATGCAAGAAGAACCTGGGAATGATGGCGCCCAATGTTGTTGATGAAGAAACAATAAAAATCCAATGTGATAGGCACCTTCCAAGCTCAAATCGAATTGCTCAAGCTGCCGCCCCTGTTCTTGCCTGACAAAAGTTCAAATAATTAATTGCAACACCAAATTCCTTCCAATTTGCCCCTAAAACGATTGTCTCGATGATAGGAATTGAATGCAACAATACCCAGAATGATTGGCCTCCTCAATCGAAAGATATGAGCAAAAACATGAAACTCACATACGTTGATCAACCTCCATGACAACAAATTATGAAGGTCTGAAAATGCAACTGAAACTTTACAAAATATCACTCCTAAAGATGATGAAATGATAAATCACAACCAACAATTATTCTCCAAATTGAATCTCCACAAATTTGGCCCTTGGCCACAAATTCAATGCAATAAGAAGTCTGAAGTAACTCCTCCAATCTGCTGCAATAATTCAAGTGATATTTCACACCCTCAAAATTGCTATCAATAAGAATTTTTCGTTTCCTATGACAAAGAGCAATCTGCAGAAATCCTAGGCTCCACAAGATGAAATGACAAACACCAACATCAATATCAAATTTGGATGATTAGAAGCTTAGGCAACCCCTCTATTTATTCTTTTTCTCCAACCCTTCAAGAAGCTTCTAGAACATTATTTTATTTAAGTGACTTTTATGATATAATATTTTATTAAGTCACTTAATTAAATTAATTAAATATAAAGTTACCTTTTAATTTTAATTTATTTGATAACTTTATAAGTAATTAACTTAATACTTTTAATTAAAATAATCAACTAAGTTATCCACAAGAAAAATTATTAATTTGGACAACTTAATTAATTAAATTAATTAAATCATTTCTACCTCCAAAACGGGGACATTACAAAGATGTTGCTGGGCCACAGGGGATGGCTAGTAGTCCTCGACACGGTTAGGAGACGTCCTAGCCGTACCGGGTACTGCTAGCCGTCCCCTAAGTCCCCTAAATCTGCAAAAAGTGTCCCCTGGAAGTTTCATAAACTTTGTGTGAAAAAAAGGGCGACTAGGGGACGTTTCCTGGCTGTCCCCTTTTTGTCCCCGATACGGGTACGAGCCAAAAAATCCAGGGGACGCATCCTCGTGGAGCATAGATTTGATATTATTATCGTGCCAAAACTATTTGGCAAAAAGAGTACTAAAACAATTGTTCTACTATAGTTCCTTACATATTTTTGACTATTTTATAAGAGACAAATTTTCTTCTAACTTGATATTTAGGACTGCTATACCATATTCCTTGAATGAACATATATTTGAGAGGTTATACGGATACCCTCTCCACTTAAATTATTTCAACTTCCAAACCATGGAGATCAAAATATTTTCCTCTATTTAGGTGTGTAATGACTCTCTCTATATCTTTTGCAATAGTTTAAGTTTCTTATATAGAGAAATATGTACTAGCTTATTGTTTCATTAATGTTTTGTTTGTAAGTTCATGTGCATACTCTATTGTAATGAACCCTAGGATTTACAAATCTATTAACTAGTTTCACTTGGATTTCAAGCAAATTTTCACATTAACAATTTTAACACAACAAACAGTCTTCACTCAGTTTATCCTAACTTCTTGACAGTTCCGAAACATATATTGTATGCAGATCTAGAATTGTGTATCTCATCAAGCAAATAATATATTCAATAAACAATATGGATAATGCTGTCTAGATAGGACTGAACTCAGACTTCGTAATTCCAATGACAAATTTCACATATAGTTGTCTGAATGTGATGGATTAATGCTGCTCAGAGAGCAAATTGACAACAACCACAAACTGGGGCCTGTGAGGTCACCAATAACTGGCAAAACCCACCTTAAACCTGTATGTTTGATTGTGGCACCCTGCAGTCCAAAATGTTGTAGATCTATCTTAGAACAACAAGGCTCACTGCTGCAAATCTGGCACCCAAACCTTAGTCTCTAACCCTGTTGTTTGTGTGGCAACCAGCCTCTAGCAATGGATACAAGAATGCAAGAATGAATTTACTCCAATAGCCCTATGTAATTCCACCCAGCAATTCTCCTTGTAGTTCAACCTACAACAAACTCAGGGCAGCAGCAGCTGGAAGGGTACTGAAGGGCATAAATGGTGATCTACAGCCTGGTGAAACCCTAGGGAAGACCTATTCCAGATTAATGCAGAAAGTAGTGTCTAAAATTGCAAATCTGAGTTAGAAAATTGATCAAAAAGGCTAGGGTCAGCCCAAAACTAGGCCCCTAATTTAAATTTTCAAATATTTTATTTACGTATTTATTATATTCATTTATTTAAATATTATGGGTGTTTAAAAACACATTTTTATTCATGGCTGGCCAACCAAGCCAATGCAAGGAAATGACAATCCTCCTTTCCCCAAATTGCTTGCCCTCAAGCAATTTCAAACTTGGATGCTCAAAAATATCCACTCCACATGTAGCATCCTCTAGCGGAAGATTCTTCCATTTCACTAAATACTTTGGAGTAACTTTGTTTCTCAACTTCTTTTCTCTCACATCAATGATAGCTTCTAGTTCCAAAATTAATTTCCCTTCATCATCAAGTGGTGGCAGCTCAACTGATGGTGTAACTTGCTATCCAAGTGTTACACCCCGGAATTTGTATAGTTACTATCCTAGTAATGCTTAGAGCATTTTGATTGTAAGGAAGGTTTTGAATGAATAAATGTGATTGAACTTTGTTGACAATATGAAATCCTGTATACATGTTATGTTTGGCTCATTCTGTATTCTTGATTGATGTTATTCTTGAATAAAACAATGAATAGAGGAAAATAATTAGTCTTGTTTTATATATTTGATTTATATATACTGCAAATATTGTGAGCATTTGACTGCCGTGGTTTTGTGCCATGGATGCAGGAACAGGAGCTATTCCTCCAGGTGGAGGGGAAATATCACTCAGGAAGAGGAACTTGGTCGACTAACCGGTAAAGTTGATCGTATGAGCATACACACACTTCACTAAGGATTTTAGGAACTGAGTCAGATTAAGTTGTCATGATAAGTCATCCTTAGGCTTAGGAGTTATGATTACTTCTTCATGCTTTATGAGTGGTGTTCCTTGATTGACTGACTTACTGTTCTGTGAGCCTTGAATGTGAAATGTGAACTGATAAGTTACTGATGCCTGGAATTTACAGTTAAATGTATAAATACGTGTTTATGCAATTACGTCTATTAGAGGTGCTCTGACTGGCCTATAATACACGTAATTGGAGATTTGAAAATAAACATGTATAGATATATTTAAGTGTAAACTGGGTAAGTTAATTAATATATTTAATAATATATTTAATATCGATGTTATTATAGTTTTATCGATAATATAATATATTAATATATCTAATATAATATTTTGAATATTATATAGATATATTTATATATTTAAAGAAAGGTAAGTTAAAAACTATAATAATATTGTATTGAATATAATACAAAATATATTAATACATTTTAATGAGAATATTAAAATATCTAAAACTTTGGAAAGATTTTATATAAACTATAATCTTTGGCATTTAAATTTACATTTATCTTATAAAGGTATTTGAGTTTATTTACCTTTGGAAATAAAGGTAATAAGACTTTCATAGTCTTTGGTAAATACTTTGCAAACCATACAAAGGAAATTCGAAATATTGAAATAATTGGAAAATATTAAAAGGAAAAAGAATTTCGAAATTTTGTAAAGACCAATGGAAATTTATAAAAATCATTTAAGGAAATGTAAGTATGAACTATAGACTTTTTAAAAAGATTTAAAGTTAATGTTTGAATAAACTGAAAAATCGCGGATTTCTTCATGGGAAGAAATCGCGCGACTGTTTAAACCAGAAAACAGTGGAAAACAATGGAGATTGAACCGCGCCCAGCTCGCATAGCTTAGACTTGGTCGCGGATGCTTGAACGCCACCGGTCTGGGACGCGTGGGTGGAAGGAGGCCTGAACTGTCTGTGTGTAACCCTTGACGTTTTCAGCAGTAAAATTCAAACGCCATTTGTTCTTTCAGTTCGCCATTTTTGAGGGCTTTTCCTAGTGACTAAACCTGTACGTGGTTGATCCACGAAATTGGCATGTGACATGTTGAAACATTCTTGAGAAATTATGTTGAATCATCAACTCTTTTGCTGTGTGTTTGGCTATTCGATTGCCATTGCGGATTTTGACATTTTCAAAATGAGAGGTGTCGAATTCTCATGCCTACAAGGTAGGAAACATGAGAATTCGAAACCTATAAATAGGTTCTCACTCATTGTTGAAAGACACTCAATTTTTCATTCACTCTCCTTGCCTTGGAAAATTCGAAATACAGTGCTGTGGTATTTCTGTGTTTTGAAATTCCATTTTATGAAAGCCATTGCCATTTTATGAGAGCCATTGCCATTTTATGAAAGCCATTGTCATTTTATGAGAGCCATTGCCATTTTTGTGAGAGCCATTGCCATTTTGTGAAAATCATTTGCAATTGAGACAATATTGCTGAGAGACAGTATTGCTGAGAACAACTTTTTGCATTTACCTGAAAGTAGTATTTGCTTAAGCTGAGAGAAGGCTGCGAAGGACGGTGGAGCAAGGATTGAAGCTACCGATCAAGCTCATACGCAAAAGGAAATCAGGCATGAGATATATGTTGATAGATTTTTTGTCATTTATTTTAAAATGTATGATTAGATTGCTTGATTATGTCTTGCTTTATGAAAGGAAAAATAATAAGAAACCTCTATGTTCTATGAAATTGCTGAATTGGGAATAAGTTTAATTCCTTAGAAAAGGCTTATTGAATTTAAGAGATAGCTTAAAGAGCTGGTCAAATTGGGGAATAGTTTAATTTCCTTAGAAAAGCTTTTGAAATAGCTTAGAGAACTTGATGAATTGGAATAACTTAAAAGCATGTTGAAACGAATCATTTGAAATCATAGATGAATTTGAAAGGGAAATATTTGTTTACTTTTAGTAAAGTACCTTATAATTTGTATTGCTTGAATACTGCTTGAATTCCTTAAGTAAAGGAAAGGGATTAGTTATTAATACTAGGACGAGGGTGGATTCAGAACCAAGGTAGTCTAAAGCTTTAGAGTTAAATAGGTTAACTAGAGAAAGCTACGTACTCCATGGATAAAGATTTCCATGTTGGGAAGTACCAGAGGGACCCCTTGTTGACTGTACTCCATTTCCTGTTTAAGTAGTTGAAGTAGGAAGTCTAGGGTGATTGACTACCCACTGAAGGACTCAACCTACGCGTAGGATAAGGCAGCCTTAAGTCAAACCAAACCTGACTTAGTGCAAGTGATAGATGACCGTCAGTATAAGTACTGCCGAAATGCTTTGGCCAAAGTAGTGTAGTATACCTAACGTCCACTTAGACTGTGAGACGAATTACACTGTCAGTTCACAGTAATCCAGGTTACATGCTAGATTGAGATTGTGAGGACACAAGGATTTAGTTATGTAGGATTACACACTATGCTCAGTTGGTCATACAGAACCGGTTACCCAACCAATCTCCTCGAAGAAGGGAGGGCCGTCTACTTAACAGTAAACGTGCGGGGGACCGCAATATAAGTCCGTGGTTGGTGGAAAAGCACCTGAGTGATGTTTCCCCTCCACCTTATGACTTCTAATGAACCAAGGTTTGAAAGGGAAGATCCTGGACAGTCTTATTCCTATTTGCTCAAAAGCTTCCGAGCTATGTTTGAAACTTGTAAGATTCTTACCTTGCTTTTTATTTTGAAGAAAAGTAATCATGAAAGCGTACTCTGTTATTTACTTGGAAAATAGAACAATGATGTATCGTGTCTTTTATTTCTTTATGATGAAATGTTCAATTAGAATGAAAAGAAAAGTTATTTACTTTGTCGTTTAATTGTATTTCCTTGTATCTTATTAGTGAAAACAGAAAATTTTTTGTTTACCCGGTTTTGGGGTTGTTACACCAAGGGCCTTCTTTAAGCATGATACATGAAAAATATTATAAATTCTATTATTTATTGGAAGCTCCAACTCATATGTAACCTCAACAATCCTCCTTATGATATTAAAGGGTCAATAAAATCGTGGTTTCAACTTCTCAACACCACTTCCTTCGAGTGAAGATTGTCTATAGTGTTGTAGTCTCAAAAATACCTTATCTCCTCCCTCAAAAACCCCCTCAATTCGGTGGTGATCAACATATAACTTTTTTTGGTTTTGCGACTACTATAGGTTTACTTTAAGTGCCTTCACAATGTCTAAGCTTTGCTTAATCAAATCTTTTGCTCTTGGTACTCTACTATCTAAAATAATCAAATCCATGAATGAAACAACATCATAACCATAGAGTTCTTTGAATGGGGTCATACCTATAGACATGTGGTAAGTGGAACTATAGCAATACTCTCCAATGTGTTGCCATTTGACCCAAGTTGTTTGTTGTCCTATAACATAGTTCCTCAAGTGACCTTCTATCCATTTGTTCACAATTTCCATTTTTCCATCAGTTTGAGGATGATAACTAGTCTTAGGGTTCAATTTTGTGCCTACTACTCGAAAGAGCTCTTGCCAAAATAAGCTAATAAATCTTTTGTCCCTGTCACTTACAATGTTCCTTGGCAGCCCATGAAATCTAAAAATCTCTCTAAAGAACATATCAACAACTTGTGGAGCCTTATACTTTGAACAAATAGCATGGAAATGAGCATATTTAGTGAGCCTATCAACAAACACATAGATACAATCCTTACCTTGCACTTTTGGAGGCCCATAATGAAATCCATGGATATACTCTCTCATTTTTTATTTGGAATGGGAAAGGGCTGGAACAAACCAATTGGAAATACATGCTTTGTTTTGTTTTGTTGGCACACCATACACTCTCTAATATGCTTCAACACATCATTTTTGAGCCCATTTCATGAAAACGTTCCCTCACTTGCTTGGATGTCTTGTAGAAACCCAGATGACTAGCAAGTGATGTGTCATGACATGCCCTAAATATTCTTTCCTTACACCTTTGATTCCAATACAAGATACACCCAATCTTTGTAGAGGATGATCTCATCAACCAACTTGAACTTGCCATCTTGCAACTTCCCATTTAAAATGTCATTAGCCATAGTGTTCTTCGCATATTCAGCTATTATGAAAACCATCCAATCAACAAATATATCAATCATAGAGAAGAAATAAGGTTTCCTAGAGAGTGCATCAACCACCAAATTACTCTTTCCCTTAACATACTCAATGTTCATAGGCGTGTAGTTTGATTACCCATATTTGTTGTTTATCATTCATATCCTTTTGATTAAGGAAGAATCTTAAGCTACTATGATTTGTTTTGACCACAAACTTCCGACAAACCAAGTATTGTTTGAATTTGGCTAGTGCATACATGATGCCCAACATCTCCTTGTCATAAATAGAGAATTTGTTCACTGTCTCCTTGATCTTTCTACTCTCAAAATGCTATGGGGTGCCTATTTTGCATCAAAATTGCTCCAATCCCCTCTCCTAAAGCATCACATTCTAGAACAAAAGGAAGTGAGAATTGGGAATACCCAAAAAGGGCATGAACTCATTACCTCCTTGATCTTGTCAAAAGCTCTCTATGCTACTCTCCAAGAGAAGGCTCCTTTCTTTGTCAAATCTTTCAATGGGGCAAAAAGTTGTGAAAACCCCTTAACAAGCCTCCCATAGTAGCTGCAAAGTCCCACAAATCCTCTCAAATGTGTCAAATTCCTTGGTCTAGGCCAATCATGCATTTCCTTGATCTTTTCCTCATCCATGCTAATCCCCCTGGGCATTGATCTTAAACCCCAAATATGATATATCAGTCAAACCAAACTCACATTTGGATTACTTGGCATTGAATGAATGTTGCTCAAGTATGCCAAGGACCTCATCTATGTGCCTCAAGTGATTCTCCCATTTTTTACTAAAAATCAAGAAGTCATCAAAGAAAACCAACACAAATTTTCTCAGTTGCAAAATAAATACCTAATTCATTCATGATTGAAAGGTGGCAGGTGCATTGGTCAAACCAAATGGCGTGACCAAAAACTTGCAGTGCCCATAGTGACACCTAAAGGTTGTTTCATGCACATCCTCATCTCTAACCCTTATTTGATGATACCCCAATCGTAAGTAAATCTTGGAGAAGTACACCGCATCATGAAGCTCATCTATCAACTCATCAATCTTGTGTATGGGTAGTGATACTTGATTTTCTTTCTGTAATCAATGCACATCCTCATAGTTCCTTCCTTTTCCTTCACCAACACTGTGAATGAAGCAAATGGGCTAGAACTTGGTCATATATTCCCCATGTCCAATAGCTCCTTAATTGCTTTCTCAATCTCTTCCTTGTATCCCCTAAGGTGTGGACAAGGAGTAGTGATGATATATTTCACTCCTTCAAGATCAATCACATGTTGAAATCCCCTATCTAGTGTTAAACCAAGAGGAATTTCACCAAACACCTTGCTGTGTTTATCCAAAATAGACTGAATATCAACATGGTAGGGCCTTCCATCCTTGGATAGACGTGTATCAATAATTAGGAATTTTGTTTCTCAAACCACTTGGTCTCTTCGAAAATATCTCCATACTCTTGGTTAAAATTATCATAGGATCTCCATTGGAAAGGCCACAAAGAACTACCTCCTTCCCTTTAGATTTGAACTTCAACTCCAAGGTCTAATACCAACTCTATCTCACCAATGCCAATCACATAGAAGTCATCTTGCATCTTGTGTCCACCTAGAGTCAACTCCAAATGATAATCCTTTAGTTGCATGGAATAGTATACCTGTCTGCCACAATAACATTAAACCCCCCAAAAACCTCTAATTCTCAAACCCATCTTAGCCACCAACCACTCATCAATGAACTTGTGTGTGACCCCACTATCAATCAAAATTGTCACTCTTTGTCCTTGCAAGACTCCTCTAACATGAAAAGAGTGATATTCAAGTGTTGTTGAAAGTGCTACAAGAGTGCCACCTAGATGCTCTCCTCCTTGGTCCTCTTGCTCAACCTCATCTACGACAATCTCAAGTTCAAATTCTTTTACCTCAAAATCTACATCGAAAACCACCTCTATGTAATGTATTTGTCCTTTTCCCAAACACCTGTGACCTGGTTGTCATGGCTCTCTACAAGTGAAGCATAATTTTTTCCTTTGAAGTTCACTTTTGGACTCCTCAACGTTGTTAGGATTTGGAGGTAGTGCCTTAAGTTGAGGGAAACTCTTCTAAGGAGGCTTCATGTGCTGAATTAGAGGTGCATTCTTGGAGTAAATTTTGTTTTTGGCCATTGAGTCCTCCAAGTTTAGGGCTCTCCTCATGGCCTCCTGCAAAGAATTTGGATCAAATTCCCTTACCAAACCCTTGAGTGGTTCAGATAAGCCCTCTACAAAAAGAACTATGAGCCTCCTCTTTGTCACATCTAGGACCATCATTGATAATCTTTGGAATTCTGCCACATATTTCTCTATTGTGCCCTCTTGCCTCAACTGTGCTAGCATGCTAAAGTGAATCTCCGGATCCTTTCTGTCGAACCTTTCCACTAACCTTTGGCTGAACTCCTTTAAGGTAGTGATTGAATCATGCCCTTAGGTCACCATGCCATGATACCACCACACATGGGTTAGTCCCTCTAGAAGCAAGGTGGCATACTTTTGATTGCCTCTTCTTCAAACATTGGATTCAAAGAGAAGTATGTGTCCAATTTCTACAACCATCAAAGGTAGGCATGGTAATCTTTCCCAAGTGGTGTTGCATATCCTTTCAGGGCTGCTTCTCATACCTTTTCCTTTTATGCCCACTCCTTATCTTCATCTCATAATACTCCACAAAAGACATGTGAGGAAGGATAGCAATGCGTAGGGCATTCTATTCATTATGATATCTTGTCATTTCATCTCCTTGAATAGGCTGCCCTTCTTCCACGAGTATTGCCTCTTCTCTATCCAAATATTTGGTTCTGAAAGTCCTTGGGTTAGGGTTAACCTAAACCCTGTCACTGCTGAAGTTACTTCCTTTGGTACCATTTTGATTAGATCTACCAGCACTTAACTCCTGATTCGGGCCTCTTAGGAGTCAGACCATCTCAGCCATAAAATCTCTCATAGTAGTTTGAAACTCCTTACTTCCCTAAAGAAAATTTTGTGAGTTATCTTCATCTCTATCACCCATGGCTGCCTCTTTCTTCTTCTCCCTTCATTGATACTTTATTTCTCTATCACTCAAGCTCATGAAATTGCATCACCCACTCACAGTCTAGCAAGAAACAATGGTTTTGATACCACTGTAATGACCCCTAGGGTTTACAATGAAATATACCAAGCCAAATTTTTCAAATTTTCAATAACAGTAAGCAAAGCAACACACATCCGTTAGGGTTAGCACTTAAAACCTAAACGATGCAGAATTTAACTCAAACCAAGAATGCGCCGGATGACGACGAGCATATGGTCAGAGGATCTCAAAACAATGTTGAATAAATAACTCTAACCAAGAATGCGCCGGATGACGATGAGCATATGGTCAGAGGATCCCTATCTTCTATTATGCTGAAAGTAAACTCAACACCCAGAATGTACTTTCAAACCCGGAGTGGGAATGGAGCTACCATAGGGCGGAGATGTAAGATATTACAATGCAAATCAAAATAAATAGGTGGCAAGCCAGCCTCTTCCACTTATCCAGTGGGTATTACAATGAAATAACAGAGAAAAAGTAAGATTGCTGACAGTACTACTGTTCAGCTTACAATAATTAGAGATTTGCCTGCCAAATACATAGCATAAGAAAGTCTAACAATGCTGCAATATAGTATAATGTCTCCTCAATGATCACAAAGACTTTCAACCCAAACCCAACTCAAAAGATAGACTTTACGCAAGCTGATATGACAGAACAACAACTTAATATGCATAACCAGCAACCCTAGAATCCACTAAAATGCTCACAACTCACTCAATACTTGCCAGAATGACATGAGACTTGATGCAAAAGAAACCTAGGTTGATGACAATGAAGACTAGACAAAGAAACAGCTGAAAAATTGAAGTATTTTTTTTTCTAAACACTTGCCAGGAAAAACAAAATGGTACAGCCTCAAGAAATGTTCTACCAACAAGATAAAATCCAAGACACCTCTAAAAAATCTGCAACTTGGCATAGAGGGGCGCCCAAGGCTAGCAAATGCATGGGTAAACTACCCTGAACCAAAATAAATTCGTCCAAAGACTTATGAGTATAAACTTCAATCTGCAATACAAAAATCAACAACTCCAGATTTGATTAAAATGCAAGAAACTGAACTACAAATGCAAAACAACTTCTACAATGCAAATTCTCACTACAAATCTCACTCAACTACAATCTAACTCTCCACTAGTTGCTGTCTTTCAAGCAAGAAGTCGAGCCAAGGCTAGGAGGCATTCATTCCTCGAAGCAATCCAACACCATTTCGGCAGCATAACAATATTCCAAACATAAGATAAACCAAAAGAAGAGAAGGAACCTCCTTCACAGAATGAAGAGAAGACTCTGGAGGCTTCTAAAAAGTGCGCCCTAATCCCAAGTTGCTTTTAGGTTTAATCTTTGACCAAAACTCTTTCTTCAAAATGGCGTACCTTCCTTGAGAGATATAAATCACTTCTCTTTTTTTTTTTATAAAATATAAACTCCTTCAAATAGGCATCCATTTTCCCTTGAGCAATTATAAACTTTAGAAATATAAAAATATTTCCTTCATGAGAAGATACCCCTCAAAGTCCCCTTCTTTAAAACAACTGTTAAGTTATATCACTAGGCCAAGGGGTATTTTTAAAATAAAACATTTTGACTTAAAATAACTTATTTCTCCAAAATGAACCCCTTAAGCCAAAAATGAGAATTACCCAATGAACTGCCAAAAGATGAAAGTTGACTGAGCTGACGCTGACTGGACCACTGCTAAAAATAGAATTTACTAAAAATAGTAAATTCCTGTAGGTGCTCAGAATGCCAAGAAAAACATACCACTGCGAAGCTCTCTGAAAACCCAGAAGGAAACCAGAATTCAAACACCCAAACTCCAACAAGCAGAACCCTGAATCCTCTAGAGAACCCACCAAACAGTCAAAAACCCTAATTTTGCCTCTAACTAGCCGACAACACCCTAGGAATAGGCCATCGATCACTGAGAAGTGCAGTGCTAAAAATGGGGACATTACAGTCCGCCCTTCCCAAAATTGCTTGTCCTCAAGCAATACCACCACAACTCCAAAAAAATTAAGACTGATCCATACCCAAACAAGTATGATCCCAGGTTCCCAAATCCATCTTAGGAAGGACCCACCATGCCGATGCTGCACTACTCTGATCGCATCAGTGAAAACATCATGCCAATGTTGCACTACCCTTCCTTGTAACTCCAAAGTGTTACCATCCATGTTACCCAAACTGAAGGATCTTAAAGGACTGAGATCAATATCATGGAACATCTTAAGTCCACGATGCCCCGAATCAACAGTATCAACCACACCACTGTCCATCATAATTCTAGGCACGAAGAAAGATAGGATATTCAACTCAAAATCAATCTCCTCAGCATACCTCCACATGGTAATAAACGAAGTCATGACTGCAAATGTGACATCTTCCAATCTTCTTGCAAAGAGGAAATCAATCCTTTGCAAGAGCTCAACAAATTCATACTCTAGTCTCCTCATGGAGCTACTATGCACCAACTGAATTATACTGACACCACCAAGAAGACTTCTAACCACTCTTACAGTTCCAACTCTAAAAGTCTTCGAATGAAAAGCCAGAGCATGTGGAAGTTCGCTGTCCCGAACCAGCAATGAGAGTAAACTAACAAAGTTAACATCACAAACCTCCAAAGTGGCCGGAAAATAAACTAGCGCAACCTCCAACTGAAAACTACCACTTCTTAGACCAAAAGTGAAGAAACCACTCTCTTGAATGCAAGAAACTCCACATGTAAGGTGGCTGGTCTTCCTCCAACCAGCAAGTTCGTGTCTCAAAATTGGCCCTTGTCTCAGCTGAAAGTCACTCCCAAGAGCAACCGATCGTTCATCCCTCCAACACATACTCAAAATTTCTCTGCAATCCATTTGTTGATGAACAAACAGAACCATCAAGTGGCTGAAAAAGAAGGGGACAACACCAACAAATCTGGAAATTTGCTCCTTATCCCTCCAAAAGTTATTCTTTCCACAAGCAATAGGCTCCATCAACCCATGTTGAGGATCCCAAGCATGGATACCCAACTGAAAAATATTTTCAACACATTGCCAAGAAATCTCAACGCATCTCCAAGTGCTAGTGAAAACCGAGTGCATTCTCACGAAACTGGTGTCCCCTTGAAGCTCAACCATGAAAGCTTCAACCACATTGGAGTATGTAACATAGAATGACTTCAGATTCAATTCCTAAAACTGACTAGTATGAGCCCAAACATCATTCCACCCAAAGGATGGATTGTCAAGAGTGCAAACACCAAGTTCTGGTTCATCATTCTCCCGTTCCTCCTGAGTAGTAGGTCTGAAATCATCACTCCTTGCTGCTGTAATGAAGATACCAGCAGCTACCGCGACTTGTCTCATCAACATCTTGATGTCATAGATGTTGAAATTACCTCGCTTCGACACCTCCCATATGGAATCTTCACCCTTGAGCCCACTTATGCATTCATTACTAATCAACAGACGTGGCACTTTCTCATCACCTTCTTCAAAGAGAGGATTGTCATAAATTTGAAAGTCATTCCTTTCATCTTGCTGCTCCAAACCAGCACATGCAACTTCCGATTTTCTTGAGATGCTTTCAAGATCAAACTCCTCTTGAAGACCATCAAGCTCTCCAATCACTTGCTTGATTTCTTCAGCTCTTTGTGCACCCTCTTGCTCCTTGAAGAGTTTGAAGTCGACAAACTGGTCTTCAACCTCCATTAGAGCCAACTGAGTTTTTCCCAACATGTCCTTTGTTGTTTCGAGCTTCAGAATGAGCTCATCAATCATACTCTCCTTTTCATGAAAAGCACAAATGGTCTTCTTTGCAACTCCAATGGTGTGATCACGATCTTCAATCAATTGTAAGTACTCCAATTTCAATATCTCCAAGGAGTCTTTGACGTGTTGCAAATTAGGGAGAGTAACTTCACCCTTAATCCCTTTCAGTCTCTCATCCGATTGAACCTTCCAGTAGAGCTCTTCAACCAAGCTATGTGTGTGATCAAACATGGATAGAGCTTGCACTTCCTTGTCAATGGACACCTTGAATTGTCTCTCCCACTCATAAGAATGCAAAGATGGTGAACTGCTGATAGGCTGCAACTGAAAATCAGAACCTTGTCCCTTGTCTTTGCTGCCCTCAATGCTGCTCCAGCATCCTTGTACTTTACCACCAACATACGGATAATGGTCAATGCCATGGAGATGACCATTCTCCATGATTTCTACGATTCTATTTTTGCAATTAGCTTCTTGAATGGAAAAATCAGACTTGTGTTTGTAAGCCTTTTTAACTCTTTCCTCTTCAAGAGCCATATGGTCTTCAAGCTCTCCTTCTTCATCACCGTCTTCTTGGTCAAACATTATAGCAGCATCCAACTTGCTCAATGGATCATAATCGTCCGCTGTTCGGAAAGTTTCTGTAGAGACATGCTCTTCTTTAGTGGCTGCAACCACTTCAAAGAGATCATTATGGGGCTTCATTGAACACTCTTCTTCTTCAAGGACAACTTCCTCTTCAATGGCCACCTCAGAGTTTGCAATGCAACCTGATTTTTGATCTTCATCTGGATCAAAGGGGAATTCATCCCACTAAGGTTTTTTATCATATCTTGGTGCCAACCAACCGGGATCCCAAGCGGTAAAAGGCTGGTTGTTCTGATCAAAAGGAAAGTACTCTTCATGCTCCTTTTGGAGTGTTGAGTCTTTGAATAGGTCACCATGCAACTCACTTGAACTGATTTCTTCATAAGTCCTTTTTCCTTCAATGTAACCACCCTCTATAGGTATATTTTTGATCTCATCATTAGTAATCATATGCATACCAAAAAGGTTTCCTTGATCACTTGTCATAATTTCCTCTTGTGAAAACTCTTGAGGAGTTTGGACAGCAACAAGAGGAAAACTATCCATCACCAAATCTTCAACACGAGGTGGTACAATCCTGTTGGAATCATTACCAACATTATCACTTTGGCAATGGTCATGGGCTGATTCAAAGGCACCAACAGTATTTCCTTCTACTTGCTCTTCTTCAGCAAACTCATCCCATACAACAGTACTATTGAAATCTTTTGTGAAGCCCTTAGCTTCAAGACCTTCATAGGTTGAATCCTTATTAGGACTCAAGACTGTTATGTTCTTTTCACCGAGCTGATCTTCATCACTTCCTACTACATGCAAGTCAAGGGAAGTATTATGGGGCTCTACCCTTAACTCCTCATTTGCCAAGGTATCTTTATCAAGCTCACGATCATTCTGATGTGACATGTGCACCTTTCTATCCCGACTTTCAGATTTAGCATAAATCTTTCTGATTCCCCACCCTATGTCAGGATCCTTCATTAGCGTAAACAGTTCCTGCATTAACTCAAGTAAAGACTTCTCTGTAGTCATCTCTCTCTATACGTAGTATCTGGTATCTCTGTCACTCATCTGACAATTAAATCATTGACTACTTTCACAGGATGGCAGGATCTTAGCTCTGATACCATTGAAATATACCGAGCCAAATTTTTCAAATTTTCAATAACAGTAAGCAAAGCAACACACATCTGTTAGGGTTAGCACTTAAAACCTAAACGATGCGGAATTTAACTCAAACCAAGAATGCGCCGGATGACGACGAGCATATGGTCAGAGGATCTCAAAACAATGCTGAATAAATAACTCTAACCAAGAATGCACCGGATGACGATGAGCATATGGTTAGAGGATCCCTATCTTCTATTATGCTGAAAGTAAACTCAACACCCAGAATGTGCTTTCAAACCCGGAGTGGGAATGGAGCTACCATAGGGCGGAGATGTAAGATATTACAATGCAAATCAAAGTAAATAGGCGGCAAGCCAGCCTCTTCCACTTATCCAGCGGGTATTACAATGAAATAACAGAGAAAAAGTAAGATTGCTGACAGTACTACTGTTCAGCTTACAATAATTAGAGATTTGCCTGCCAAATACATAGCATAAGAAAGTCTAACAATGCTGCAATATAGTATAATGTCTCCTCAATGATCACAAAGACTTTCAACCCAAACCCAACTCAAAAGATAGACTTTACGCAAGCTGATATGACAGAACAACAACTTAATATGCATAACCAGCAACCCTAGAATCCACTAAAATGCTCACAACTCACTCAATACTTGCTAGAATGACATGAGACTTGATGCAAAAGAAAGCTAGGTTGATGACAATGAAGACTAGACAAAGAAACAGCTGAAAAATTGAAGTATTTTTTTTTCTAAACACTTGCCAGGCAAAACAGAATGGTACAGCCTCAAGAAATGTTCTACCAACAAGATAAAATCCAAGACACCTCTAAAAAATCTGCAACTTGGCATAGAGGGGCGCCCAAGGCTAGCAAATGCATGGGTAAACTACCCTGAACCAAAATAAATTCGCCCAAAGACTTATGAGTATAAACTTCAATTTGCAATACAAAAATCAACAACTCCAGATTTGATTAAAATGTAAGAAACCGAACTACAAATGCAAAACAACTTCTACAATGCAAATTCTCACTACAAATCTCACTCAACTACAATCTAACTCTCCACTAGTTGCTGTCTTTCAAGCAAGAAGTCGAGCCAAGGCTAGGAGACATTCATTCCTCGAAGCAATCCAGCACCATTTCGACAGCATAACAATATTCCAAACATAAGATAAACCAAAAGAAGAGAAGGAACCTCCTTTATAGAATGAAGAGAAGACTCCGGAGGCTTCTAAAAAGTGCGCCCTAATCCCAAGTTGCTTTTAGGTTTAATCTTTGACCAAAACCCTTTCTTCAAAATGGCGTACCTTCCTTGAGAGATATAAATCACTTCTCTTTTTTTTTTATAAAATATAAACTCCTTCAAATAGGCGTCCATTTTCCCTTGAGCAACTATAAACTTTAGAAATATAAAAATATTTCCTTCATGAGAAGATACCCCTCAAAGTCCCCTTCTTTAAAACAACTGTTAAGTTATATCACTAGGCCAAGGGGTATTTTTAAAATAAAACATTTTGACTTAAAATAACTTATTTCTCCAAAATGAACCTGTTGTGACCTTTTTCACACATCACCCCATTCAGATGGGGACCCCCTAATTTTTGCTCCATTCTCGTCATTTGGCTTTGGTTCGTGCGTCTCTCTCTCTATCTCTGGTCCTTCCGGGGATGTCCTGTCGTTTGACCCAGGTTGAAGTATTGGTTAAGTCTGCGTAATTAGGGTTTTCATTCTTCAGGCTTATTTAAGGTCAAACCAGGTTATCAAATTAGAATCTGAGTTTAGTACAACAATCACAAGGCTTCCAGCAGGGTCCCATTAAATTTTCACTATATTCCGACAACTTGCTATTTTTAGTAAGTATTCAATTTGGGACTATTTTATCGAAATTTTGGGAATTCTGTCAGCTTCGATACATTCAGGTAACATTAAGCTGCTTGCACGTAAATTTTGAGCCAGATCAGACAATTTGCTATTTTTAGCAGTTCAGGCTTCAGGAGCCATTTTCAGGGGTCAAACATATGATTCTTCATTGCATGTCCAGAGATTACTTCTGGGTTTCTCGAAACCTTAGCAGCGATATAACATGCAAACTGAGACGACCACTTTTCGAGTTCAGTCTTCGGAGGCTATTTTTAGGGTTTGCATGCGGAGTTCTCTAACGCATGTCCAGATATTCCTTCTGGGTTTTTCAAAAGCTAGGCAACAGTGTGACATGCAAGCGGAGAAGATCAAATTTTGAGGACTTACTATTTTTAGCCAGTGCATGCATGCAGACCAGTTTTCTGGGTTTTTCTGGGTTTCTTGAGACCCCACGGACAATATAACATGCAAAACCATCCGACAGTGGATGAGTCACTTTTCAAACAGTTTCTATTTTTAGCAGGTACATTCTGGCAACCGCCTAACACTCCAGTTCAGCAAGCAGAACGACATGCAGAAGGAACGAAGTCAAACGGAGACCATTCGGGATACATGCAAGTCAAATTAGGGTTTCCACTTTTATAGGGGGTGAAATCCAAAAACAGTCAAAACGGAGTACCCCACCCATGTCAGCATACTTCAAGGCACTTGCTGGCAAAATTTGAGCAAAATAGGAGGACTTACTATTTTTAGTAAGTCAGGGCACGGCTATAAATAGCAGGTCTGCACCCGAGGTTGGCATCAGAGTGACACTCAAGTTATCAGGATCAGGCGTTGCAAGTTTCAAGTCAAAAAGAGCTACTGAAGTCAAAGATCAAGAACTTACTATAAATAGCAGGTGGCTATAAATAGCAGGTCAGGGCAGATAACTGGCAAAACGGGTTCACAAGGCGAAGAAGATCAGATGATGAAATTTTTAGGCAAAACGGAATTGAGGAAGTGAAGGAAATCAGGGGCTTACTATAAATAGCAGGTGGCTATAAGTAGCAGGCTGACATGTGGGACTGGCAAAACGGGTTCACAAGGCAAAGAGGGTCATATGGTGAAATTTTCGTCCCAAACGGGGCCATGGAAGTCAGAAAAGCAAAGACTTACTAAAAATAGAATGTGAGATCAAGATCTGATAGAGGCATGGAAATTTTACTAAGTATGGAGAAATGGAAGCTGGACCCCCTAAATACGCCCACCTCAAGGATGAAACTATAAATTTTGCTAAGTATGAAAAACAAAAGCTCCACCTTGTAAATGCGCCCATCACCTTGAGGCCACTTCGAAATTTGTCTAAGTCAAAAGTGAGAGCACACCCTCTCAAATGCGCCCAAGCAAGGAATGATGGCGTGGAAATTGATCGAGTCATGAGGATGGAAGTACATAGGGTGAAATGCACCCACCTTGAAGTAAAGGAAGCAAGTCAAAAAGTTTCAAGTGTTCAAATAGAAGTAGCCACCCCTAAATGCGCCCTCATATGAAAGCTCCTCCATCAATATGCGCCTAAGGAAGAAGAGGATAGGGAAAGGGCGCCTAAGTATAAAACTGAAGTTGCCTACCTCAAATGTGCCCTCACATGAGAGCTTCCCCCTCCAAATGCGCCCACATGTAAATGCGCCATCAAAAAAATGCCTAAGGCACAAGAATAAAAGTATGCCTAGTCAAATGCGCCCAAGGTGGTGATGGGAAGATCAAAAATAATGCTAAGGCATGGGAAATAAAAGTTGAGGGTGCCAAATGTGCCCAAGTTGAAGCAGAGGTGTGAAGTCTTCTAAGGCACAAAATGAAACTAGGCATGTGGAAATGCACCCAAGGTTGTTGGAGTGACTTGGAAATTTCTAAGGCAAAAACAAAAGCAGCCACCCTCACTTGCGCCCTCTAATGAAAGCTCTCATAGCTAAATGCGCCCACCTCCAAAAAGGAAAAAAAGTGAAGAAATATTCTAAGGCAAAATCAAAGTAGCATATGCTATTTGCGCCCTCAAGAAAGGTGATGGTATAAAAGGTTTTCTAAGTGGCGAAATGAAAGTAGACATGCCTAAATGCGCCCAAGATAAAATGAGAGAGCCTTGAGTTTTTTCTAAGGCAAGTAAATGAAAGTGCAACCCCTCATTTGCGCCCATCTCCATCAAGTCTAATATTCGCCCAAAGAAGAATGCAGGCCTTTGAAAATCGTCTAAGGCAAGAGGTGGAAGTGGGCATATGTAAATGCGCCCAACCTTATGAAGTGATGTGAAAATATTCTAAGCGAAAGTAAAAGCTTCCTAGCTAGAATGCGCCCAAGCACAGAGGAAAAAGAAACGTTGGAAAAGTTTCTAAGTGCCAAAGATAAAAGTGGAGGCTCCAGAATACGCCTTCAAAGCAAAGTATCTCCTTCAATATGCGCCCAGCCAAGATGAGTTGATCAATGGCTTTTAAGGAAAGCAAGTTAGAAGCCTTGAATATTTCTAAGGCAAGGAAATGAGAGCTGGAAGTGGTGAATGCGCCCAAGGCAATTGGAAATCTAAAATATGCTAAGGCACAAATTAGAAACTCCCACATGAAAATGCACCCAGCTCATGAGGACGCTGAAAGTATAAAATTTTCTAAGGCATGAGACTTAAAGTGGAATACCTCAAGTGCGCCCAAGTCAAGTGTGAAGGTAAAAACACGCCTGAGACACATGAAATAATATTCACTAAAGGAATCCGCCCTTGAAGTGTTGAGAGGTTGGAAAAATAAATTAAGGCGTGGCAATTTAAAATGTTCTAAAGGTGGACTCCACATAAAAAATATGCGCCTATGGTAGAGAAAATGTTAGAAATATTTTCTAAGGCAAATATTTCACTAGAGAAAATACGCCCTTGGCATGGAAAGATAGCTTGATGAATTTTAAAATTTTCCAGAGGCAGTTGAATGAGGCTGACGTATATTTTTCAAGGCGGAAACAATTGGTGAATATTTTCCATGGGTCAAGTAAAAAATTAAATGAACCCGTTTAAAAGGCACCCATGAGTTGACAGAGTTAAAAAATTAATTTCCTAAGGGAAATTTTAAAATTTTCAGAGGAAATTCGTTTTGCCTAGATTATTTTCCTAACAGAAATTAGATCTCAAAGGATGAAGTATTTAGAGCAGGCAAGTGATTTCTGTCAGCGGGTTGAATTATTTTAAAAGAGAAAATTTAAAATGTCTAAGGCAAATTTTATGAAATTGAGGATTTAAATGGTAGACATTTTAAAAGTTGGAAATGAATCTACAACTCCCATGATTTTTTTCGAATCAAATTTATTTAAACATGGCGAGAATTTTAAAATGGAATTTTCAATCAAGCCAAGTGATTTTTCTTGCAAGTTGTTTAAATCACCAAGAGTTAATTGGCAAACTAGAAAGGAAAATTCAAAATTTGAAGAAGAAAGAATCTTCATTAATGGCAACTGCCATAATGACTGGCTGACGACTAGCCCACTACTGCGCCTGAATTAGAAGATGCCGAACGGAGAGAGTGGAGAATTGATGAAGGTACTAAAAATAGCCCCAGCACTACTCAGCAGGATTCTTCACGAAGAGTTATTTAAACAACTTCATTTCTTTCATTTCTTTACACGTTTTGAAGAGCTTGAAATTGCTGAAGTGACGAATTTTGTGAGAAATTGAAATATTTTTGAGGTTGCTGAGAGTGAGTTTGAGTTTTACTTTGAAAGTCGAAGTTGCTGGAGGAATTTTATTTCCAAGTTGCTGAGAGTTTTCTTTCCGAAAGGTTGAAGGTGTGTTGTAGCAATTTTCAAAATTGTATGCTGGAGAGCCGAAACTTTGTTTCCAAGTTGTTGGAGTTGCTGCAGATTTCCGGAGTTGCTGGAGATTTATTTTTCTCTAGGGATCTTTATTTTCAAAACTGCTGAAAGTCGAAGTGCTGTTAGAGTTGAGAAGAAATTTGAAATTTCATAATGCAGCAATCTCTTTATTTCTTCTAAAATTGCCAAAGTCAGAAGTTGAGGCGAAGGATTTAATTTATTCTGTGCTGAGAAAATAGCCACATTGCTGAAAGTTGTTGGGTGGCTGTAATTTTCTTCACCAATCAGAGTGTAGTTGCTGGAAGCTTCTTTATAAGCTCGGAGTTTTTATACAATTTGAAGTTTGGAGTTAGATAATTATGTTGAAGAATTTTATTTTCAAAAACTAACTCCACACCCGCAGCCGTCTCAGAGGCTATTTTATTTTATTAAAAAATCTGCAAACTAACTTATTATTATTCTATCTTATTCTTGTAGATGGCTGGAGCAAAGGAAATTGCAGGAACAAGCAGAGCCGCAGGCAGAACTGCAAACACTGAAACGGCCAAGGCTAGCTCATCCCGACAGGCAATGATCAAAAGGCTCCCCAAGTCATTTCTCCCAAAATCGGCAATTGTTTCAAAGTTGGCAGGATTAAGTGACACCAACCTCGGGTTGTTTAATCTAAATGCACTCAAGTCTAGGATGTACGGACAAGGAGGCCATCAACCATCAGTCACGGCACATAACATCATGAAGAGTGGTATCTATGCAGCCGCTGGTTTTCCACTAGCAATTCAGTGCCTGGAGCTAATTATGGAGTGTGCGAACTACTACAAGCCGGAGCGTAGAACCATTGTCTCACCGGATGGCAAATTGCTTGCCAACTTCACGCCAGATGCCATCGGAGAGGCATTTGGGATTCCTACTACCGAAAAGATGCTCTACAGATCAAAGGAGAGGGCAGATAAAATGTACTCCACCACCTTCGAGAGGGTTGCTACGGTCATCAACAGAGTTTGGATGCAAAAGCCAAATCCACCTCGCACTAGACTCCCAAAGCAGATAATCGCCGAAGATGTGAAACAGGAATACTGCGACTTGATGATGATGCTGAGCCGAATAAATGGGAGTGCACAAGCCTACTTCTTCGAGCCATGGATGTTCTACTTCATCGAGATCATATTGGAGGGAAAGGAATGTGTTGACTGGGCAAGAATGATCAGTGATAACATAGATGAGCAGTTCAGGAGCTTGAGGGGGACGAAAACCTTTTACATGAGCTCGTATGTGATATATATGCTGGCAAGAATGACCAAGTATCGAGGGATTACATACAAGGAGCCAATAGGCTGTGCACTTGATTAGTTCAAAATCCATGAGGCCTGCACATAGTTGCATCTAGCTAACCCTGCCAGTTACAAATGGGCTAATGATGCATTCACGATGCACATCACGAGGACCCTTCAGCGGAGAACACGGCAAAGAATATCCAAAGAGGCACAAGCATTGATCAAGGAATATGGATATTGGCTCATCCAATTTCCAAAATTCACTTACATTCGGCTGCAGGGGTTCACTTCGTATCCATACCGGCTACCGAGGTACCCCACCGATCACATTATAATGCTGGAAATATCTAGGCAGTTGATCGCCTATGATAAGATTCAGAAAAAGAAGAAGGGTGGACTTGACTTTCCTATTGCTATGGGAAATTCCACTGAGGTGTGTCCCTCCTTACAAGCAGCTCGAGAGGCAGAGGATGAGCTGCAATTCTATCATCTATCGTATCACATAGGCAGACAGGATTTCGATCAGTACAGAAACATCCGAATGATACAGAACGTCGAGTACCGACACAAGGCCCACATTGAGGACTTTTGGGCAAATGTTGTTGATGAGGTTGAGATAAGGAAAAGGATGTTTTCCGGGCTTCCCCTCAAATTGATCAGGGAATGTGAGATCATCCCAGTTCCCGACCAGGTGGAAGAGGATGTCAACATTATGCAACCCGACTATGGTTCAGTCAGGGATACTTCGGTCCCACCACCTGATTGGTCCGAGCCAGAAATCATGGACTTGGACACGCTCTCTATTCCAGTGTTGACTTTCACAAGGGCTTGGGTCGATAGACACGTATGCAGACTTAAGAGCAGATCGATCGCCCTTACTTATAGCTTGATGGGTGACCCAAGGCCGCTATCGGTGAGAAGGGGAAAACAGGTTGCTCAAACACCGGAAGCACAAGTAGAAGTACCAACCCAGCCGATACCGTTGAGGATGGAACAAGCATCGCCTATGCACTCACAAACTCAGTCTTCGAGTTTGAGAGTGATTTCATTATTTGCTGATCAGAGGGCAGGATTAGGTGAAGAGCGGGAGCTTGAGGAGGTGGATCAACCCAACATCCGAGAATCAGATAGTATAAGCGTCAGTGTATCCAGGGCTGGCCGACAAGAGGAAGAAGAGGAAACTAGTGGCTGACACTCGTTTCCAACAGATGTTGGACATGACATTGGAGGAAGAGGAAAACACAGAACAGGGGACCCAAGGGTCAGGAGATACGCAGCTCGTGGAAGATGATGAGCCCGAGCAGAGCAGTGCAAGAAGAGAAGAAGTACACGAGGTGGAGGCAACGGAGGAGCAGCCCCTTGTCATTTGCAATCCATAGCAGATGGTGCCGGATTGGCTTTCAGACAGAATGAGAAGAGAACCCAAGGATGATACGGATCCAGCCATCGAGATGGAGGAGTTCCTCAGGAGGATTAGTGTGCCACCAGAAAAGAAGAGGGCCAGGAAGTTTTCAAAGATCTTGACTGATGAGTCAGGCTCTCGCACGCTTTAGGTGGCTGTTCCGAGAAAGGATTGTGATCAAACCGAGGAGAGGCCTAAAAATTATGTGATCACCACCGTAGAGTTGGGTCGTCCTACGGGAGCCCAAATTGTTGAGGAGTTCGATAACTCCTATTAGGCATTGAAGGATCAGTTGCTCTGTACGGAAGGGAAGTATAAGAAATTGAAGAAGGAGCACAAAACCTTGATAGGATATGTGCAGAGTCTAGCACGTCCAGGTGAACCAGCAAACCCAATAGTAGAACGCCCACCAGAGCTTCCGAGGGAGTCAGTTGTTGGCTTAGAGGATTTAAAGAAGATGGAAACAGAAGCGGACAAGTGGGTTAGCCATGTTCGTACTGAGACGAGGAAATTCGTGGAGGACCTCGCCAATGCTTATCGGTAGGCCTCAAGTATTTTGGCACGGATTGACATGGTGGATCAGGCCTGGGGCGATACCCGCATCTATCAGACAAAGATTGTACTTCGTTTGGGGGATTTGATGCATATACCTCTACAAACTTTGGTGGATCAAGGTGTGATTCAGGATGGTGACAGGTATGATTTCACCAATTGGTACTCCTCGGTGGTCACAGGCCGTGGATTTCACGATGGAGCAAGGGCAGATTCAGCCAGAGTGAGGAAAGCAATGGGTAACATCTTGGAGGGAGTCCTTAATACATTAGAAGCCATATTTGCTAGAAAGTTGGCCCCAGAGGAAATAACTGCTGATGGCTTGAAAGACAAACTGGCTCCATTCTTCTCAGCTGCGAGGTCGCTTGTCCTGGATGACTTTGAGAATGTCTCCACTTTCTCCAGTATAATTCAGCATACCCAGGACACCTTGGTGGCATGGAAGAAATCTTACATCCGGCACGGATAGACGGTAGCAGTCTTGGAGTTCCAGCTCAACCATATTCCACCGATTTCTGCCGAGGAGGTTGAAGCGATATTGGCCCGATTGATCGAGTGTGCAGTCCGAGAGCAGGACAGTGGGAACGCGCTGCTTGATGAAGATCTTCTAGAAGAAGATAGTGGGCATTAATTGCTCATTATGGTTCCAGTAGGGGAGTGGAGAATATTATGTGCATTTATTGCCCCACTCCCCTCAGTGGAGGTTTTTAGGGCAGAAACCCTAATTAGGGCATAGGTGGCTCGATCTGAGCCATTTATTGTAATTGAATCCAAACCGTCCATTGAAATGGGCTAACTATAAAAGGGGCATCCCCCCTCATTTGTAATCTATTAGAATTAGACATTAGATCAAGAATTGAATCAGAGCGAGAGTAGAAGGCATATAGCATTTAGCTTAGAAGTTAGCTTAGATTGAGGAGGAAAGAAAGTTTTCCCATTGAGGACTTTGTAAGAAGTTGTTGTGAACACTCTCATAATATAAAGATTTATCATTGTTTGGTGGTTCTATCTTCTATTGTGAGTAGCTAGCAAGGCTTGTTCGTCTTTCCAATTCAAGTAGATAGAGTAGAGTAGACTTTGTTTTATGCAAGTAGTTGTTAATTGTGGAGTGTGGCGTTGCGATTTGAGCATATCTTCTTTCATCCATACCACTAGCGGGCTTACTGATGGTAAGTTTGCCTTGCGTGGTCAACTGGAGTATTGGCACTTAACTTCAATTGTGGCTCATATGTCCGTATGCATCGTAGTGATGGTATGAACATGTTGTGTCATAATTTGAACACCTTTCTCATCCTTTGAAGATTGCACCAACTTTGTCGGAGTTGTCTGAAAGGAGACGAAGCAAAGTCTGGTTTGAAGAGTGTTTAAGTCGATCCTTGTCCTCCACCCTTTAGAAGTAGATTCGTAGAATTCCTATCCCTATCCCTTTTTAATTCAGTATTTCTCGGTTAATTTAAGAGTCAGAGCAATATTGTCAAATCATTCATATCCTAATTGCTTCACAAAATCGAACAACTACGTAAGTCCCCTTGAATACCCAGCATATTCACATTAGCCAACTGAGTCTATTTGCGTTAAAGGAACCTTGGAGTTGAACGCATGAACTTTCACGCAATCTTAGCATGTGGAATACTTTGATCAAGAGAGAATAGAATGACCGTTGGGCATTTTTATTCTGTGTTGATGTCGTCATAAAAAAACACGTCAATAGAACCCCTTAAGCCAAAAATGAGAATTACCCAATGAACTGCCAGAAGATGAAAGTTGACTGAGCTGACGCTGACTGGACCACTGCTAAAAATAGAATTTACTAAAAATAGTAAATTCCTGTAGGTGCTCAGAATGCCAAGACAAACATACCACTGCGAAGCTCTCTGAAAACCCAGAAGGAAACCAGAATCCAAACACCCAAACTCCAACAAGCAGAACCCTGAATCCTCTAGAGAACCCACCAAACAGTCGGAAACCTTAATTCTGCCTCTAACTAGCCGACAACACCCCGGGAATAGGCCATCGATCACTGAGAAGTGCAGTGCTAAAAATGGGGACATTACATACAAATATCTTAACTAGTTTGAAATCTTGGATTTCAAGAAAATTTTCACATTAACAATGTTAACACAACAAAAAATATTTAATTAGTTTATCCTATTTTATTGACAATTCGAAACATATATTGTATGCAAATCTGAAACTATGCATCTCATCAAACAAATAATATATTCAATAAACAATATGGATAATGCTGTCTAGAAAGGACTGACCTCAAACTTCGTAATTACAGTGACATATTTCACTCACAGTTCATGAATGTGATGGATTAATGTTGCTTAGGGAGTGCAAAAACTTTAAAAATGAATGAGTGGTTTGCAGAAAATGGACCATCAAGACAGTTGACCTTCAATTAGAAGGTTTTCACAAGAAGAGTCAAGAGTAACAACATGAAAGGTAACTCCCACAGACACCAAACTCCATGTAAGTATGTGACATCAAACCAGAGATGAATATCATACTTGAGCAGGTCTGAAATATGTCTCAAACAGGACAAAACAGCAATGGAAAACTTCAAGAACACCCTCCCAAACTTGCACAAGACACCCCCAATGTCGCCAATCAGCTCTGTACACAATCAACGTTGTTAAAAGGCCTTAGAATGTTAGGAGAGTAGCAACTTACAGGATCTGATAACTCTGATTAAGTTGTTACAGTGTAATGTCCCCTGCTCTATGATAATCCAAGATGCTAATTTAGTCTTTGTATTCCCGAAGGCTAAAGGCAAAATAAGGGAATTCATTTATTTAATTATTTAATGTTAACTGGCGGGAAAAGCAAAAGTTAAAAAGGTAATTTTAAGTGATTGATTAAAAATTTCATAAAGTGACTTTAAGTGAAATATTAAAAGGGAACTTTATAAAGTCGCTTTATATTGTTTTGAGCGGAAAATTAAAGTGGGAAATGTAAAAGGTGTTTTGGAGGCTCATTTTCAGACATGATTGTTTGTTTCTCACTTTTCATTTTGGAGAGCTTTTTAAGCTTCTTGGTCTTAGGGATAGGAAAACCCTAGGGCATCCGATTTCGGTGGTGAAACGATTCCATCCTAGCTAGTTCGTTGAAGAGATCACATAGGTCTTCTACTTGTGCTCACATTGACAATTTGGTGAGTCTCCTTTGGAGACCAAATTGAAGAGAACGAAAGCTATTGGTATATCTTCCTGGTTGAGTGCAGCGTCCAAGGTTGCAGGAGGTATTAGTTATTCAAATCACTCAGTTCTCATTTTCAGAGTTCACCCTTGAAGTTCAGTGCTAGGCAAGTGCATAGGAGGGTGTGGGTTTGTATAAACCCTAGGCATTTTGCTAAATGAGAATTTTTGGAAGGGATGTGTGAGATATCAGGCCATACTCATCAGATAAACCATTCTTCAAGCCTGTCACAGTGTACACTGGAGTTTATGTTCAGTATTTGTGGCTATGAGGGTCGTCCAAGTGCATATTAGCTGGTAGGATGAATCTGGGTGCTTTATTTGTCATATGGGAGGTCGCTAGAGGTTGGAAGAAGTAGGACGTGGTCACATATTGAGCTCCCAGTCGCCTTCAATACTGCTGCCATCACCTTTCAAGCCAAACGTGGACTTCCGAGTTGGAAAATCTTATTGTTATTGCTATTAATGTATATCCAAGACTAAGCATACATGTATTTCTGAGTTCTGTGTGGCTGTGAGTGTTTCTGGGTGATGTTTACATAGCCATTAATCCATACTGTCTGTCCAATACTCGTTTAAGTAAGTTAGTTATGTTTAGGAGAAACCTTTGCAAGTTATCTCTGTATAAGTCTAAGTTCACTCTTGTTGTAGCTTTCTGGGTAATCTGCTGTCAGAAATCAGTCTTTATATCACTCAGAAAATGTTGGTAAAAGAGCCTTAGTGAACCTTCTGTTATTGCAGCGTTCTGAGTTTGTCAAGTGTTATTAGGTTGCTAGTGTTCTGAGCACTGTAACCTTGATATACTCACTGTTTGCACAAATCTGAGTATTCTTTATATTGTTTCTGCAATGAATATTGTTCCTAATATACTATTGTAGCTTAACAAAGGTGTTGGATGTAATTATCTGCTCACTGTTAGCTTCTATCTGAATATGTTCAAGTCTGATATAGATTTCTGAGCAATTGCATTGTAATTTCAGTCAAGTTTTAGTAAGTATATCTCAAAATTGACTTCCAGATTGTTCATGCTCTGTTCCCTGAGAATCAATTAATGTATTCATGTTAACATGCTTTAAGTTCAGTAAAAGTTTCATCTAACAAACTGAGAAACAACCGAAAAAACTTACACTGTCCAGGAAGGAAATTTTACAGTGGTATCAGAGCTGGTTTCCTGCCAGCCTGTGTTCAGAAAATTCAGTGGTTTTCAGTTGCATGAAATGTTATGAATCCAGACGATCAAGCTTACATAACATATAGGAGAAGGGCAAGAGAAGAGGGTTTTGATTTATTTGCTTCAGATTCTTCTTTAGAAGAGGAAAATATGGGTGAAAGACGTGAAATGGGTGATAGATAGGAAATACCTAAGAATAGCACATTGCAAATCGTAAATGACATAGCTAGAGGTCAACAACAGGTAGTTCAACTCGTAACTCAGTTGATGAATGATAGAAACAACGCTGGTAACAATGGTAACAATGGTACTAATGGACATAATAGAGGCAATGGGAATGATGGAAACAATGCAAAGGGAAGCAATACACATATACCTGCACATAGTCATGCTAAGACAGCTAGTAGGGTGACTCCTAGGCCTCTCATGCCTCAGTTTTTAGGGGGTCATCCAGCTGGTAATCAAGGACAGCAAACTCAAGGCGAGGGTTTTACTGATTATTTGAGGGAATATCAGTCCCTTGGAGATGAGTTTCATGCAACCATGACCCTACAAGATTTCTATGCTATAAAACACAGAAACAAACCCAGAGATCACAATAGGGGTCCTCAGAATCAAGACTTGCAACATAAGGCGGGCAAACTTTCTATCCCCTCATTTGATGGTTCTAGTAAGTGCACTGCTAGATCATGGATTCAGAAGTTGGACACTTATTTCCAACTCAACCTGATGTTGGAGTCACAGACAATCAAGTATACCACTTTGCATTTGGAGGGTGAGGCACATGAGTGGCGTTATCATGGGTTGGTTACTTTGGGCCATGCCAGCATCACATCATACTTGGACTTTACGCAAAAAACTAATGGACAAATTTGACCAAAAGGATCCAGAACTACACTTCAGAGAGTTGGCACAACTCAAGAAAAGCGGGATAGTAGATGCATATATTGTTGAGATTCAGAGACTCTCGGTTATGGTTTCTAAGGTTTCGGAGCATAGGTTAATCATGTTGTTCATTGAGGGTCTTTTCGAGCCACTTCGTGGGTGGATCAAGGCCTTCAAACTAGAGTCCCTATAGGATGCGATCATACAGGCTCGTGATAGGGAGTATTCAGTGCCCAAGAGTAAGTTTGTATCCAAACCCTTTATATCTCAGAAAAACAAGGATAAAAAATCATTTCAAAAAGAGTGGCCTAAGAAGAACAAACAGGATGAAGAGGCTCGTAGGGAGTTGAGAAGAAAGCAGTTGTGCTACCATTGCAAGGAGCATTGGAAGCCTGGTCACCGATGCATGGGTAAGGGTAAGGTTCACTACATTGAGGTTGTGTCTAACAGTGAGGATGATGGAGAGGATGGATAGGTACAGGGAAATGATGATAGTAGTTTAGAGGATGAGCAACCACAGGTGGAAAGTAAGAGTGGTGCCATTGCTACCATTTTGGGTACCCCCAAGTTTAATTCCTTCAAAGTTAGGGGAGTTTTGCAAGGACAGTGTGTTACAGTGTTGATCAATAGTGGGGAAACCCACAACTTCATTGATTCAACCTTAGTGGCTAAGAGGGTATACCTACTGAGAATTTTGAGGGATTCGATGTAATGGTTGCAGATGGGTTCATATGTCTCGCACAAAGAAGGTTCCTCAATTGGGTGTCACCTTGGGTAACTACATAGTTACAAATGATCTTTATGTGGTAGATTTGGTTGATACGAATGCTATTTTAGGTATACAGTGGTTGCATTCATTGGGTAAGTATTCACAAAAATTCTAGACTATGGAGCTCAAGTTTAGGGCAGTGGATGGTAGGAAGGTAGTGCTTAGAGGTATGGCAAATGGAGCACCAAAGATAGTGTCACCTAAGAGGATGGAAAGCATCTTCAGGCATGGGGACGTTGCATGGCCAGCAAAGTGCTTAATTACTACTAAGGAGTCTCCTGACAGTGATCAGCCCCTCCATGTGGATATTTAGTCTTTATTGGGTAAACATGACAGAGTATTGTTGATGGGTTTTTTATGACCGCACCAACACAGAATAAAGTTTCCCAACGGTTACTCTATCCTCTCTTGAACAAAGTATTCTGCATGCTAAGATTGCTAGAAAGATCATGCATTCAACTCCAAGGTTCCTTCATGCAGTGGATAGTCTCAGTTGTCTTGATGTGATTTGCTGGTTATTCCAAGGGAACTTATGCGATTGTTCGGCTGACGATCTAAGTGAAAGGGGGTTTTTACAAGCTTCGAAAGATTTGGCAATGAAGCACAGATTTCCTAAGCTAACTGGGAAAATGATTAATTTAAAGAGATGCAGGGATTAGAGATGCTACTGTCTACTCTAAATGTGGTACACAGAGATCAATTCTTGCAAACTTCAACCAAGTTCTGCTTTGCCTCACTTCGGATAGCTTCCATAGAACTGGTGCAATCTTCAAAGGAGTAACGAGAGATATTCAGACCATGATTCAACATGCAGATACCATCACAATGACGCATACCAACATATAAACCATAATTGAAGTTAAGTTCACAATGTTTCAGTTGACCACGCAAGGCGAACCCACCGTCAGTGAGCCCACTAGTGGTATGGATAAGCGAAGCTTGCTCAAATTAAATGCCACATTCCACAACTACCAACTACTTGCATGAAATGAAATCTAATTTACTTTAAGCTCTACTCTAAGATTCTATGTGAATTAGAAGGAAGAAGAAGCCTCGCTAGCTACCCACAACAAAAGATGGAACCACAAGCAATGATAACTCTTTATTATGAGAGTGTTCACAACACCTTCTTACAAAGCATTCAACTTGAAGACTTTCCTTCCTCTTCAATCTATGCTAACTTCTATGCTATTCTCTCTACTCTCGGAAAACACGGTCAAATCATCCATGTATATAATGATGCATTTTCCGACCAAATCTTGGAAAGCAATGTCATATGCGCCCTTGATAAGATGATGCCTTGAAAAACTTTCTAAGTGGTGAAAATGAAACTGGGTATCCCCCATATGTGCCCAAGGCATGACATGGGGCTAGAGGCATGGAAATAAACTAAGTCAGAGCAAGTGGAAGCTACACACTCCAAATGCGCCCATCACAAGCAAAGAGGTAGAAAACACGCCTAAGGCATGGAAAACAAAAGTTGGCCCCCTTGAATGTGCCCTTGATGAGATGATGACAGGAAAATTGGCTAAGTAGGGAAAAATGAAAGTGGCACCCTCTATATTCACCCTTGAAGAAAGTAAGGTTGGAAAGCTTTCTAGGCGTTGGAAATTTTTCTAAGACATTAAAATGAAAGTGTCTAAAGGGGGCAAAATAAAACGCCACTAAGGAAATACGCCAAAGTGATATGGAAGAAGGAGAAGTTTCAAAAATACGCTGAAGGCATGTGAAATAAATTCACAAGGTGGTGAAGTGCGCCCAAGGGGGTAAGTTGTGAAATATTTCAAAGGGGTTGAAATAAACATTAATAATATTTTGAATGGGTCAAGTACAAAATTAAAAGAACCCCTTTCAAGTGCACCCATGAATTAATAAAGTTAGGAATTATTTTTCTAAGGGAATTTTAATATTTTTTCCAAAGGGAAATATTTTCTAAAAATTGCCTTGATTATTTTCTAAGGAAGATTAAATTTTGAAGATGGAATGATTTGGCTAGTGATTTTAATCGACGTGGTGAAATGATTTTAAAATTTCCTAAGGCATGAATGATTATAACAAAAATAAAATTCCAAGTACGCCTATGCCATGGGATGAGATTTTTATTGAAGATTTTAATGGGTTGGAAATTTTTAATTTCCCCATAGATGTTGGATTTAACTGAAATTCAAGTGGAAATTTCAAAATAAATCAAAGTGATTCCCTTGCAAACAATTAAATTAACAAAGTGTTAACTGGTAGTTAAGAGGGAAAATTCAAATTTTGCATGGGAAGGAATCTCCAATTAAGGAAAATTCTATGACGGCTGGCTGACAACTCGCCCATCACTTCACTAGAATTGGAAAATTTCTTAGTGGGAGTGGAAATTTAATGAAGTTGCTAAAATAGACTCCCACACGAATTAGCAAGATTCTCTAGCATGATTATTTAAGCAACAAAGTTCTTAATTTCTTCTCACCATTTGCATGTGCGAATTTCTGCTGAGAGTGAGAAGAAAGTCTTGAGAAAATTCTTGAAGTTGCTGAGTGAGAAGAAAATTCTTGAGGAGTTGCTAAGTGAGAAGAAATTTCTTGAGAGGTTGCTAAAAGTATCAAGCTTGGGTGAAAATTTTCTAAGTGCTGAAAGTCGAACTTGTTGAAGTGAGTGAGCTGGTGCGAATTTTTCTAAGTGTCAGAAGTCACATTGCTGAAAGTGTCAAGCTCTGGAATTTAAAAGTTTGAGGTTTGGAGTTAGAAGTTTTGTATGCTGAAGGATATTATTTTAAAATCTAACTCCATATTGTAGCCATCTTGAGGTGATTTATTTTCTAAGTTTGAAATCTAACGTTTACATTTTAATTTGCAAGATGGCTGAAGCAAGAAGAGATGCTGCAGGAACAAGCAAGGCTGCAAACAAGGCTGCAAATGCTGAAGCAAGCAAGGCAAGTGCGTCCCGACAAGCAATGATAAAGAACCTAGGCAATCCATTCCTGCCCGAATCAAAATTTACTTCAAAGTTGCCGGGGTTGAATGATACCAACCTCGGTTCATTCAACTTGGGGGCACTTAGAGGAAGAATGTATTGGGCTGGGAGGCCATCCTCCATCGAGCATGGCATACCAAATAATGAAGAGTGGGATTTATGGAGTTGCTAGTTTTCCACTAGCAATTCAATGTTCGGAGTTGATAATGGAATGCACAAATTGTTACAAGCCAAAACGAAGGACTATTGTTTCTCCGGATGGCAAGTTGTTTGCCAACTTCATGCCTGATTCCACTGGAGAAGCATTTGGGATTCCCACTTCCGAGAGGATGGTGTACAAAAAAAAAGATAGAGCTGACAAAATGTACACCTCCACCTTTGAGAGATGTGTCGGCATTATAAATTCAGTTTGGATGCAAAAGTCCAGACCTCCTTGCACCAAGCTTCCTAAACAAATTATTGCTGATGACGTAAAGCAAGAATATTGTGATCTCATAATGATGCTTAGCTGGGTGAACGGAAGTCCACAAGCATTCATCTTCGAGCCTTGGATGTTTTATTACATCGGAATTATAATGGAAGGGAAAGAGTGTGTTGATTGGGCAAGAATGATAAATGACAATATCGATGAGCAGTCCAGGAGCTTGAGAAGAATGAAGACATTCTACATGAGCTCATACGTTGTATACATGTTGGCTCGAATGACTAAGTACAAAGGAATAACCTACAAGGAGCCAATTGGGTGTGGCCCTGAATAGTTCAAGATCTACGAGGCTTGTCCACAGCTGCACTTGACCAGCACCTCCAGCTACAAATGGATGAATGATGCCTTCACCATGCACATTGCGAGGACTCTTTAGCGGAGAACTCAACAAAGGATATCAAAGGAGGCACAGGAATTGATTGAAGAATACGGATATTGGCTCATCCAATTTTTGAAGTTTACATATATTAGGCTGCAGGGGTTCACCTCATATCCATACAGACTGCCGAGGTACCCCATTGATCGAATGGTGATGTTAGAAGTATCTAGGCAGCTCATTGCCTATGATAAAATTCAGAAGAAGAAGAAGAAAGGAGGATTGGACTTCCCTATCATCATGGGAAATTCAAATGAAGTTTGTCCTTCCTTACAGGTAGCCAGAGAAGCTGAGGACTAGCTGCAGTTCTTTCACCTTTCATACCACACCGACAGGCAGGATTTCGATCCTTATAACAATATCCGGGTAATACAAGGTGTGGAGTACAGGCATAGGGCTCATATCGAGGACTTCTGGGCTAATGCAGTTGATGATGCCGAAGTCAGGAGAAGGATGTTCACTAGGCTACCCTTGAAGTTAACTAGAGAATGCGAAGTCATTCCAGTTCCAGATCAAGTGGACGAAGACGTCAATGTCATACAGCCTGACTATGAGTTAGTAAGGAACACACCGGTCCCACCACCAGATTGGTTTGAGCTAGAAATCACGGACTTGGACACGTTATGCATACTGGTGTTGACTTTCACGAGGAGCTGGGTTGAGAGGCATGTGAGTCGGCTCAAACGTGAGTCGATTGTTCTCACTTATAATCTCATGGGCAATTAGAGGTTGCTGTTAGCAAAGAATAGAAAACAGATCGCCCAAGCTGTTTAGCCATGAAGAGAAGTATTGGCTCAGCCAATGCCTCAGAGGGTAGAACAGGCATCACCCGCACGATCATAGACTCGGTCTTTGAGTGTGAGGGAGCTTCCATTGTTTGGAAGCCAGAGAAGTAAATCCAACAAAGAGCGAGAGTTTGAGGAGGTAAACCAGCCACCACTCAAGGAGTCAGATAGCTTGAGTGTCAACGCACCCAGAAGGGAAAGCCAACAAGAGGAGGAAGAGGAAACGGCAATAGATAATCGTTTCTAGCATATGATTGACACAGCACTAGAAGAAGAAAATACCACGAGGCAAGAGGCTCGAGGTTCAGGAGAAGATATTCATCAAATGGAGGTGGATGAGCCTCAACAAAGTGTTGTTAGGGAAGAGGTGCATGAGGAGGAAGCCACCAAGGAGAAACCCCTTACTGTTTGCAATCCACGACAGGAAGTACCTGATTGGCTCACGGAGAGGATGAGGAAAGATCCGTAGGATGATACTGACCCAGCAATTGAGATGGAGGAATTCCTTAGTAGAATCAATGTACCACTAGAGAGGAAGAGGGTTAGGAAGTTCTCAAAGATTTCAACTGATAAGTTCGGCTCTCGCACACTTCAGGTAGTTGTTCCGAGGGAAGAATGTGATCAAGATGAGGAGAGGCCAGAGAACTATGTGATTACTACCATTGAGTTGTGCCGCCTCACTAGAGCCCAGATAATTGAGGAGTGTGATAACTCCTACTAGGCTTTGAAGGACAAATTTCTCCATATAGAAGGAAAGTACAAAAGGTTGAAGAAGGAGCATAGAACATTGATCGGATATGTGCAGAACCTTGCATGTCCATGTGGGCGGGAGAATCCAGTAGTTGATCTCCCAACTGAGCTCCCTAGAGAATTAGTTAGCGGCTTGGAGGATTTGAGGAGGATGGCGTTGAAAGCAGATAAATGGGTTGGCGGTATTCGTGTGGAGGCAGAAAATTTCATTGATGATCTCGCCTACTCTTTCCAATAGGCCTCCAACATTCTGTCTTGCATGGAAAATATTGACCAAGCTTGGAGTGAAACGCAAATGTATCGAGATAAAACTATCCCACGCTTAGCTTCTTTGATGCAAGTAACCATGCAAACGCTGGTTGGAGTAGGAGTAATCTAGGATGGTGACAAATATGATTTCCCAGGTTGGTACTCTTCAGCGTTCACTGGCTGAGGCTTCTATGATGCAGCGTAGAAGAAATCAGTTAAGGTTAGAAAAGCCATGGGAAACCTACAGGAGGGAGTCCTCAACACACTTGAAGCCTTATTTGCTAAAAGGCTAACCCCAAAGGAGGTGACTGCAGATGGCCTGAGAAGCAGGTTCGAACCCTTCTTCTCGGATGTGAGATCTTTTGTGCAGGTGGACATTGAAAACATATCCACTTTCTCCAACATTATACAGAGTACTCAGGATGCCTTAGAGGCTTGGAGAAAATCTTGCATCCAGCAGGCGCAGGCAATCACAGTACTTGAATTCCAGCTCAACCACGTTCCACGTATTTCAGTTCATGAGGTTGAGCTTGTGTTAGCCAGATTCATCGAGTTTGCAGCCAAAGAGAAGGACAATGGGAACGCATTTCTGGACGAGAATCTTTTGGATGATAGTGGGCATTAATTGCTCATAGTGGTTCCTGCATAGTAGTGGAGAATCTCTTGTGCATTTATTACCCCACTCCTCTTTGTGGCAGTTTTTAGGGAAGAACCTTGACTAGGGCATATGTGGCTCAATCTGAACCCTCCATTGTAATTGAATCTAAACCGTCCATTGGACTGAGCTAGCTATAAAAGGGGAATCCCCCCTCATTTGTAAATTATTAGATCAGAAAATCGAAGATTAGACAAGAGAGAATAGATAGAGAGTAGAGCATAGATTGTTAGCATAGATTGAAGAGGAAAGAAAGTTTTCCATTTGAAGGCTTTGTAAGAAGTTGTTGTGAACACTCTCATAATACAAAGAGTTATCATTGCCTGATAGTTCTATCTTTTGTTGTGGGTAGCTATCGAGGCTTCTTCATCTTTCCAATTCACTTAGAATCGTAAAGGCTTAAAGTAAAGTAGATTTCATTTCATGCAAATAGTTGGTAGTTGTGGAATTTGTTGTTTAATTTGAGCAAGCTTTGTTATCCATACCACTAGCGGGCTCACTGATGGTGGGTTCGCCTTGTGTGGTCGACTGGAACACTTTGAACTCAACTTCAATTACGGTTCATATGTTGGTATGCGTCGTTGTGATGGTATCCGCATGTTGAGTTGTGGTTTGAATATCTCTCATTATCCCTTTGAAGATTGCACCGGCTTTGTAGAAGTTGTCCAAAGTGAGGTGAAGCAGAACTCGGTTTAAGCTTGCAAGAATTGGTCTCTGCATCCTGCTTTAGAGTAGATAGTAGAATCTCTCATCCCTATCCTTTTAAATTCAGTACTTTCCCGGTTAGCTTAAGAAACCCGAGCATCATCGATAAATCTTTAGTGTCCTGCAAGTTCTTCTCTTTGATTGAACAATTGTGTAAGTCCCCTTGAAACAACCAGCATATCACATCAGGCCAATTGAAACTATCCACTGCATGAAGGAACCTTGGAGTTGAATGCATGATCTTTCTAGCAATCTTAGCATGGAGAATACTTTGTTCAAGAGAGGATAGAGTAACCGTTGGGAAACTTTATTCTGTGTTGGCGTGGTCATAAAACACCCGTCAACAAGTATTTGGAGAGATTCCTCCAAAGAGACCACTGGACAGAGGGTTTGAGCATACCATAGAATTGGAAGAGGGGGCCAAGCTTGTCATAACCACCCCCACAGACATCCCAAAAAGTTTAAGGACGAGATTGAAAAAGCAATCAAGGAATTGCTTGGCATGGGACATATTAGACCGAGCTTCAATCCCTTTGCTTCTTCTATTGTTTTGGTAAAGAAGAAAGCTGGGACAATGAGGATGTCCATTGCCTATCGAGCTTTGAATAAGAAAACAATTAAGAACAAGTACCTGATTCCCAAGATCAATGAGTTACTGGATGAGTTACATGGGGTTGTGTATTTCTCGAAGATTGATCTTCATTTTGGGTACCATCAGATCAAGGTCCGTGAACAGGATATCCCCAAAACAACTTTCAGGTGTCACTATCGGCATTATGAGTTCTGTAATACGCAAAATTAAATTTTTTTGCTTCATTAAGGCATTTTGTAAAAGTGGTTAAAATCTTGTAAAAAATTGTTGTCAAAAGTAAAACAAAAAATAGTGTTCCACAAGGACGCGTCCCCCCCAAAAAACCCCACATTTCGTAGACGAGGACATCTCAGAGACTTGGGGACTTGGGGGGGATGTCCCCCCACCAGCCCACCACCAACACCACCATCCCACCACTAGTGTCGCTGTCTCCAAGATGCTGCTAGGACTTTGAGGATGTTGGGGTGTCCTCAAGATGTCTAGGGGACTCCTAGTTGTCTCCAAGATGTATAATTCTTATACTTATACATCTTTTTATAACTATTTTTTCAAGTACTATATGTATTTCAGCACCCTGCCGCCCCCCACCGTCGTCCCCCTGTTGTCCCCAAACTTAGACCCACCGTCCCCGTGTACCCGAATCAGACCATAGGATTTTTTGGGGTTTGTTGTCAAAAGGATGCTTGCAAATTTTCTAAAAATAGAAATTTGCATAACGGCCCCTATTTTTTAGGAAATCATGCATGTTCGGGAAATCCTCAAATTTTTCAAAATCTAATGACCTGGGTCTCTTCAGAACGAAATTGTCTACAAAACCTAGACCTCAGTTTTTCAGCCCTACTTTTTAGAAAAATGTCTAAAAATAGAATCTTTGCATGGAGGGCTCAAACTGACTTTGATTGGTTGAATATATATCGCGATCAAGCTAGTCCAATCAAAATCATCAAAAAATTAGTTTTTCTTTGGGGTCTATTTCGCCTTTTCAGAAGATAAATCAAGACCTCTGAGGTCATCAATGGAGGATGGCCAATTGCCAAGCGTCAAATTCAAAGTCTCAAATCCTGCATAGATCGATCAACAGCGAAAGATGCTTGAAAACCAGTGAACGAAGGAGGGGAATCTAAAAATAGCAAAATTTGCAAAAAATATTCTGTCTGGAAAATAAAGGCACCTTATTTCAAGGGAGGCACCTGACAATCAATGCCTTAGCCAATTTTTCAGTTTTTGCAAATCATGCATGGACAATGGTGAACACGATCAACACAGTCAACAATGACGATCAACGTAGTCAACAAAGGTGGTGAATGGAGAACGGAAAAAGTTGAAAAACTCAAAAAATAAACTCTCTGAGAAACCTAGGTGCCTTATTTCAAGGACTCCTAGGGTTTCATGCAATTTAACTCCTTGACCTAGTTCAAATCCAGTCAAATGTAGTCAAAAACAGTTTTAGGCTTTGGAAATATAGAGGTCATCATTAGATATGTTCAGGCTCTTCAACGAATCCATCATCCAATTCAAAGGATCTATCGAACGCTGGGAATTGCAGATCAAACGGAGGCGAAAACATTGAAAACGAAGAAAGTCACAAAAAGTTGAAAAACGTAAAAAAATATTCTATCTTTGGAAGGTTTGGGCACCTTATTTCAAGGAGGGTTCCCAAGATTTCAACACTTGAATTTTTTTTGCGTTTTTTCGAAAAACGTTAAAACTTCTTCGACAACCTAGTTTCGGCTTTCACATAATCAGTAAAATGCAATAACAGAGGTTGGTATGAGGTATCATTTTTCTCAAATTTGATCAGGCTTGCTAGTTTTACTGACTTTCAGTCCCAGTTGTTCACAAATTGACAAAAAATGATGCCAGAACAGGGGGTACCGAATTCTAGAGACACGCAAACCAAAAATTTGAAAATCTCAAAAAAATGTATGTCTAGAAGACTCAAGCGCCTTATTTCAAGGAGGGAGCCTTTTTTCTTGATATTCAAAATATTTTTCACTTCATTTGTGTTTTCTTCTATTCGAACTTCATCAACAAATTCTAGGGTATACAATCACAATCAAACATCGTCAAATGCCGAAATGAAGCTGGGGATCATGTTGTGACCTTTTTCACACATCACCCCATCAAGATGGGGACCCCCTAAATTTTTGCTCCATTCTGGTCTTTTGGCTTTGGTTCGCTCTCTCTCTGGTCTCTGGTCCTTCCGGGGATGTCCCGTTGTTTGACCCAGGTTGAAATATTGGTTAAGTCTGGGTAATTAGGGTTTTCATCCTTCAGGCTTATTTAAGGTCAAACCGAGTCATAAAATTGAAATCTAAGCTTAGTGCAGCAGTCAGAAGACTTCCAGCAGAGTCCCCCTAAATTTTCACTGTATTCCGGCAACTTACTATTTTTAGTAAGTATTCAACTTGGGACTATTTTATTGAGATTTTGGAATTCTGTCAGTTCCACTGCATCCGGGTGACATCAAGCTATCTACACGTAAATTTTGAGCCAGATCAGACGACTTCCTATTTTTGGCAGTTCAGGCTTCAAGAGCCGTTTTCAGGGTTTCCACATGAGCTTTTCAGATGCATGTCTGGAGAATCCTTCTGGGTTTTCCAAAACCTTCGCTGTGATGTAACATGCAAACCGAGACGACCACTTTCAGAAGTCAGCCTTCGGAGGCTATTTTTAGGGTTCGCATGTAGTGTTTTTCAACGCATGTTGGGTTTTTCTTTATGGGTTTTTCGAGAGCTTCGCAACGGTGTGACTTGCAAGCGGAGAAGATCAAAGTTTAAGGACTTACTATTTTTAGCCAGTGCATGCATGCAGACCAGTTTTCTGGGTTTTTCTGGGTTTTTTGAGATTCCACGGGCAATATGACATGCAAAACCATCCGGCAGTGGATGAGTCACTTTTCAAACAGTTTCTATTTTTAGCAGGTACACTCTGGCAGCCGCCCAACACTCCAGTTCAGCAGACAAAGCGACATGCAGAAGGAACGAAGTCAAACGGAGACCGTTCGGGATACATGCAAGTCAAATTAGGGTTTCCACTTTTATAGGGGGTAAAATCCAAAAATAGCCGAAACGAAGTACCCCACCCCTGTCGGCACACTTCAAGGTACCTGCTGGCAAAATTTGAGCGGAATCGGAGAACTTACTATTTTTAGTAAGTCAGGGCACGGCTATAAATAGCAGGTCTGCACCCAAGGTTGGCATCAACACGACACCCAAGTTATCAGGATTAGGCGTTGCAAGTTTTAGGCAAAATGGAGCTACTGAAGTCAGAAAGTCAGAACTTACTATAAATAGCAGGTGGCTATAAATAGCAGGTCAGGGCAGAGGACTGGCGGAACAGGTTCACCGGGCAGAGAAGATCATCTGATGAAATTTTCAGGCAAAACGGAGCCTTAGAGGTTGAAAATCAAGGGATTTGCTAAAAATAGCACAACTTGCTAAAAATAGAATGCGTAAACAAAGGCAGGCAGAGGCATGGAAATTATTCTAAGTGTGGGAAAAACGAAAGCACACCCATGAAAATGCGCCCACCTTGATGGAAGCCTAAAAAGTTTCTAAGTCATAAAATCAAAGCACACCCATGAGAATGCGCCCTCACCTTGGAGAAAATGATGCTTGGTAAAAACGCCTAAGGCATCAAAATTAAAAGCTCACCTAGTGATTTGCGCCCTCACCTCAAGGATTGAAGACTAAAAAGTTTCTAAGGCATAAAACAGAAGCTCATACCTCAAAATGCGCCCAAAGAGGAAGGAGAGAGGTGAAAGTTTTCTAAGGCAAAAAAAACGAAAGTAGACCCAAGGAAATGCGCCCACCTTGATGACTCTCTCAAAAAGTTTCTAAGTCATAAAATCAAAGTAGCCCCTTCCAAATGCGCCCATGGTGAAAATGAAAGCTCACATGTGTAAATGCGCCCACCTAGCAAAACAGAAGCATGGGGTCTCATTTGCGCCCAAGGAAGAAGAGGATAGGTGAAAAGCGGCTAAGTATGAAATTGAAAGTGCAACACCTCATTTGCGCCCAAGGGTAGTGATGCCTTGAAAAAGTTCTAAGGCGTGGAAAGTGAAAGCTCACCTAGTGATTTGCGCCCTCACCTCAAGGATTGAAGACTCAAAACGTCTAAGGCAAAAAAAAAACGAAAGTAGACTCATGTAAATGCGCCCTCACCAAGGTGTAAAGTGAGCTTGATGAAATATTCTAAGGCACACAAACGAAAGTATCAAGGGTGAAATGCGCCCTCAAAAGAAAATGAAAGCTCAAGACCCCATATGCGCCCAAGGTTGCTGGAGAAAATTTCCTAAGGCAACGAAATAAAAGTGGAACCTAGCAAATGCGCCCTCACCCTGAAAGGATATTCTAAGTGTTTGAGAATTTTCTAAGTGAGAAATCAAAGCTTGCATGAGTAAAATACGCCCAGGAGGCAATAAGATGCTAAGGCACGAGGAGTAGAAGTAGACACATGAATATGCGCCCAAGTTGAAGTGGAGATTTTTTTAAAAAATTTCTAAGTGTGGAGAATGAAAGTGGCTCATGCTAAATACGCCCTTGATTGAAAATGTTTCTAAGGCGTGGCAAGGGTAAAAGCTAGCAAAATAAAACATCACTGAGAGAAATACGCCCAAGATGTGAGATGACAGGAGAAAATTTCTAAGTCGCAAAAAAATAAATGCCAAGGGATCAAGTGCGCCAGAGGTGTAAAGTGAGGAATTTTTTTAAATGAAATAAATATTTCATCAAAAATATACGCCTATGGTAGAAAAAAAAAAAATGTTAGAAAATTTTTCTAAGTGAGATAACACTTCACTAGGGAAAAATACGCCCTTGGCATGGAAAGATGATTTGATAAGTTTTAAAATTTTCCAAAGGCAGTTGAAAGTCGACGAATATTTTTCAAGGGGAAGATTTGATATCGATGAATATTTTCCATGGGGCAGGTGAAAATCAAATGAACCCGTTTAAAATGCACCCATGAGTTAACAGATTTTAAAATTAATTTCCTAAGGGAAATTTTAATATTTTCAAAGGAAATTCGTTTTGCCTAGATTATTTTCCTAACGGAAATTAAATCTCAGAGGATGAATTATTTCGAGCAGGCGCAGATAATTTTTAATCACTCGGAATTGAACATTTTAATGAGAGAATTTAAAATGTCTAAGGCAAATTTTATGAAACCGAGGATTTAAATGACAGACATTTTAAAAGTTGGAAATATATTTACAACTCCCACAAATTTTTTCGAGTTGAATTTATTTAAACACTGCAAGATTTTAAAATGGAATTCAAGTGATTGTTTTTCTCGCGAGCTGTTAACAGGCAGACTAAGAGGAAAATTCGAAATTTGAAGAAGAAGGAATTATTATTAATAGCAATTGCCATAATGACCGGCTGACGACTAGCCCACTACTGCGCTTGAATTAGAAGATTCCGAATGAAGAGAGTGGAAAATTGATGAAGGTGCTAAAAATAGCCCCAACACTACTTAGCAGGATTCTCCGAGAAAAGTTATTTAAACAATCTCTTCTCTCATTTCTCCTCACATTATTTCGAAGTTGAAGTTGCTGAAGAAGTTCTTGAGAGATTGAAATATTTTCCAAGTGGTTGAGGAGAGAAATTCTGTGAGAGTTTATTTTATTTCGGAGTGTTGAGTTGCTGAAAGTACGAAGTGCTGGAGAAATTTTCATTTGTCGAGACTCTTTCTTTCGAAGAGCTGAAAGTGTGTTGCTGCAACTTCGAAGTTGAAGGTTGAAGTTATTTTCCAGAGTTGCTGGAGAATTTAATTCTCAAAGAGCTGAAAGTGGAGTTGCTGCGAAGTTTAAACGTTGAGAGGTTGAGGAAGTTGAAATTTCATATTGCTGGCAACTCTTTATTCCTCTAACTGCTGAAGTTGACAAAGTGAAGTCAAGGTTCGAACAATTTGTGCTAGAGAAATTAGCTACATTGCTGAAAGTTATTAGCTTGCTGCGTTTTTTCTTCACCAGTCAGAAGTGCAGTTGCTGAGAGTTGTCTCTAAACTCAGAGATTTTTTATATAGTTTGAGGTTTGGAGTTAGAAATTTATGCTGAGGAATTTTATTTTCAAAGATAACTCTGTATTCGCAGCCATCTCGGGAATTGTTTTATTTTATTAATCTGCAGCCTAGCTTATTCTTCTATTTTATTTTGCAGATGGCCGGAGCAAAGGATGTTGCAGGAACAAGCAGAGCCGCAGGCAGAGCTGCAAACACTGAAGCGGGCAAGGCTGGCTCATCCCGGCAGGCAATGATTAAAAGGCTCTCTAAGCCATTTCTCCCAAAGTCAGCAATAGTTTCAAAGTTGGCAGGATTAAATGACACCAACCTTGGTTCATTTAATCTAAATGCACTCAAATCGAGGATGTTCGGGTTAGGGGGCCATCAACCATCAGTCACGGCACATAATATAATGAAGAGTGGAATCTATGCAGCTACTAGTTTTCCGCCAGCAATTCAGTGTCCGGAGCTAATTATGGAGTGCGCCAATCACTACAAGCCAGAACGTAGGACAATTGTCTCTCCGGATGGTAAACTGCTCGCCAACTTCACACCGGATGCCATCGGAGAAGCATTTGGGATTCCAACTGCTGAGGAGATGTTATACAGAACAAATAAGAGGGCAGACAAGATGTACTCTTCCTCTTTTGAAAGAGTCACTGCAGTCATCAACAAAGTTTGGATGCAAAAGCCGAGGCCACCCCGCACTAAGCTCCCAAAGCAGATAATTGCCGAGGACGTGAAACAAGAATACTGTGATTTGATAATGATGCTGAGCCGGGTGAATGGGAGTGCACAGGCTTACATGTTCGAGCCTTGGATGTTCTACTTCATCGAGATCATCTTGGAAGGAAAAGAGTGTGTCGATTGGGCTGGGATGATTAGCAACCACATCGATGAGCAATTCAGGAGCTTGAAGGTGACGAAGACTTTCTACATGAGCTCATATGTGATTTACATGTTGGCCAGAATGACTAAATACAGAGGGATTTCGTACAAAGAGCCAATCGGCTGTGCCCCTGGTCAATTCAAAATTCATGAAGCCTGCGCACAGCTACATTTGGCTAACATTGCCAACTATAGCGAACTTAGTGATGCATTCTGATGCACATTGCGGAACGCCAATGAAGGGGCAGCGGAGAATATCTAAAAGCCTGGAACAGTTGAGGGAATATATGGGTATTGGCTCATCCAATTCCCGAAATTCACATATATTAGGCTGCAGGGGTTCACTTCGTATCCGTATCGGTTACCACGATACCCCACTGATCACATAGTAATGCTTGAGATATCTAGGCAATTGATTGCCTACGATAAGATTGAGAAAAGGAAAAAGAAGGGTGGGCTTGATTTCCCTATCACCATGGGAAATTCCATTGAGGTGTGTCCCTCTTTGCAGGCAGCCCGAGAGGCAGAGGACGAGCTGCAATCTTATCATTTGTCATATCACACAGGCAGGCAGGATTTCGATCCTTACAGGAACATCCGGATGATACAGAACGTTGAATACCGGCATAGAGCTCATCTGGAGGACTTTTGGGCAAATGCAGTGGATGAGGCTGAGATAAGAAGAAGGATGTTTTCCAGACTTCCTCTCAAATTGATTAGAGAATGTGAGATTATTCCAGTTCCCGACCAGGTGGAGGAGGATATCAACGTTATGCAACCCGACTATGGTTCAGTTAGGGATACTCCTGTCCCACCACCTGATTGGTCCGAGCCAGAGATCATGGACTTGGACACGCTTTCTATCCCGGTGATGACTTTTACCAGGACTTGGG
>CM021103.1:153633486-153669544 GCA_007115665.2 Sequoiadendron giganteum
AAGAGGAAAATTCAAATTTTTTACAAGGAAGGAATCATTATTAATGGCAACTGCCATAATAACTGGCTGACGACTAGCCCACTACTGCGCTTGAATTAGAAGATTCCGAACGAAGATAGTGGGAAATTGATGAAGGTGCTAAAAATAGCCCCAGCACTACTTAGCAGGATTCTCCGGGAAAAGTTATTTAAACAATCTCTTCTTTCATTTCTCCTCACATTGTTTCGAAGTTGAAGTTGCCGAAGAAGTTCTTGAGAGATTGAAATATTTTCCAAGTGGTTGAGGAGAGAAATTCTTGGAGAGTTTATTTTATTTCGGAGTGTTGAGTTGCTGAAAGTGCGAAGTGCTGGAGAAATTTTCATTTGCCGAGACTCTTTCTTTCGAAAAGCTGAAAGTGTGTTGCTGCAACTTCGAAGTTGAAGGTTGAAGTTATTTTCCGGAGTTGCTGGAGAATTTAATTCTCAAAGAGCTGAAAGTGGAGTTGCTACGAAGTTTAAACGTTGAGAAGTTGAGGAAGTTGAAATTTCATATTGCTGGCAACTCTTTATTCCTCTAACTGCTGAAGTTGACAAAGTGAAGTCAAGGTTCGAACTATTTGTGCTAGAGAAATTAGCTACATTGCTGAAAGTTATTAGCTTGCTGCATTTTTTTTTCACCAATCAGAAGTGCAGTTGCTGAGAGTTGTCTCTAAACTCAGAGATTTTTATATAGTTTGAGGTTTGGAGTTAGAAATTTATGCTGAGGAATTTTATTTTCAAAGCTAACTCCGTATTCGCAGCCATCTCAGGAATTGTTTTATTTTATTAAAAATCTGCAGTCTAGCTTATTATTCTATTTTATTTTTGCAGATGGCCGGAGCAAAGGATGTCGCAGGAACAAGCAGAGCCGCAAGCAGAGCTGCAAACACTGAGGCAGGCAAGGCTGGCTCATCCCGGCAGGCAATGATTAAAAGGCTCGCTAAGCCATTTCTCCCAAAGTCAGCAATAGTTTCAAAGTTGGCAGGATTAAATGACACCAACCTTGGTTCATTTAATCTAAATGCACTCAAATCGAGGATGTTCGGGCTAGGGGCCATCAACCATCAGTCACGGCACATAATATAATGAAGAGTGGAATCTACGCAGCTGCTAGTTTTCCGCCAGCAATTCAGTGTCCGGAGCTAATTATGGAATGCGCCAATCACTACAAGCCAGAACGTAGGACGATTGTCTCTCCGGATGGTAAACTGCTCGCCAACTTCACGCCGGATGCCATCGGAGAGGCATTTGGGATTCCAACTGCTGAGGAGATGTTATACAGAACAAATAAGAGGGCGGACAAGATGTACTCTTCCTCTTTTGAAAGAGTCACTGCAGTCATCAACAGAGTTTGGATGCAGAAGCTGAGGCCACCCCGCACTAAGCTCCCAAAGCAGATAATTGCCGAGGACGTGAAACAAGAATACTGTGATTTGATAATGATGCTGAACCGGGTAAATGGGAGTGCACAGGCTTACATTTTCGAGCCTTGGATGTTCTACTTCATCGAGATCATCTTGGAGGGAAAGGAGTGTGTCGATTGGGCTAGGATGATTAGCAACCACATCGATGAGCAATTCAGGAGCCTGAAGGTGACGAAGACTTTCCACATGAGCTCATATGTAATTTACATGTTGGCCAGAATGACTAAGTACAGAGGGATTTCGTACAAAGAGCCAATCGGCTGTGCCCCTGGTCAATTCAAAATTCATGAAGCCTGCACACAGCTACATTTGGTTAACATCGCCAACTATAAACGGGCAAATGATGCATTCACAACGCACATTGCGAGGACGCTTCAGCAAAGGACGCAGCAGAGAATATCTAAAGAAGCACAGACATTGATTGAGGAATATGGGTATTGGCTCATCCAATTCCCGAAATTCACATATATTAGGCTGCAGGGGTTCACTTCGTATCCGTATCGGTTACCCCGATACCCCACTGATCACATAGTAATGCTTGAGGTATCTAGGCAATTAATTGCCTACGATAAGATTCAGAAAAGGAAAAAGAAGGGTGGGCTTGATTTCCCTATCACCATGGGAAATTCCATTGAGGTGTGTCCCTCTTTACAGGCAGCCCGAGAGGCAGAGGACGAGCTGCAATCTTATCATTTGTCATATCACACAAGCAGGCAGGATTTCGATCCTTACAGGAACATCCGGATGATACAGAACATTGAATACCGGCACAGAGCTCATCTGGAGGACTTTTGGGCAAATGCAGTGGATGAGGCTGAGATAAGAAGAAGGATGTTTTCCAGACTTCCTCTCAAGTTGATTAGAGAATGTGAGATTATTCCAGTTCCCGACCATGTGGAGGAGGATGTCAACGTCATGCAACCCGACTATGGGTCAGTTAGGGATACTCCTGTCCCACCACCTGATTGGTCCGAACCAGAGATCATGGACTTGGACACGCTTTCTATCCCGGTGATGACTTTTACCAGGACTTGGGTCGACAAACATGTATGCAGACTCAAGAGCAAGTCGATCGCCCTTACTTATAGCTTGATGGGTGACCCAAGGCCATTATCGGTAAAAAGAGGGAAACAAATTGCTCAGGCATCGAGGACACAAGTGGAAGTGCCAACCCAACCGATACCGTTGAGGATAGAACAAGCATCACCCGTGCACTCACAAACTCAATCTTCGAGTTTAAGAGTGGTTTCATTATTTGTCGATCAGAGGGCAGGATTAGAGGAAGAGCGGGGACTTGAGGAGGTAGATCAGCCCAACGCCCGGGAATCAGCTAGTGTCAGTTTATCCAGGGGCGGCCAACATGAGGAGGAAGAGGAAACAATGGCCGACACACATTTTCAGCAGATGTTGGACACGGCTTTGGAAGAGGAAGAAAACACAGAACAGGGGACCCAAGGGTCGGGAGATACCCAGCTTATAGAGGAGGATGAGCCTGAGCAGACCAGTGCAAGAAGAGAGGAAGTGCACGAGATGGAGGCAACGAAAGAACAGCCCTTTGTTGTTTGTAATCCACAGCAGACAGTGCCTGATTGGCTTTCCGACAGAATGAGGAGAGAACTCGAGGATGATACGGATCCGGCCATTGAGATGGAGGAGTTCCTTAGAAGGATCAGTGCGCCACCAGAGAAGAAAAGGGCCCGAAAGTTTTCAAAGATCTCGACTGACGAGTCAGGCTCTCGCACGCTTCAGGTGGCTATTCCGAGAGAAGATTGTGATCGAACCGAGGAGAGGCCTGAAAATTATGTGATCACCACAGTAGAGTTGGGTCGTCCTACGGGAGCCCAAGTTATCGAGGAGTTCGATAACTCCTATCAGGCATTGAAGGATCAGTTGCTCCGCACGGAGGGGAAGTATAAGAAATTGAAGAAGGAGCACAAAACTTTGATAGGATACGTACAAAATCTAGCACATCCAGATGAACCAGCAAACCCAGCAGTGGAACGTCCATCAGAGCTTCCGAAGGAGTCAGTTGTTGCCTTAGAGGATTTGAAGAAAATGGAAACAGAGGCAGACAAGTGGGTTATCCGTGTTCATACCGAGACAGGGAAATTCATGGAGGACCTTGCCGATGCTTATCGACAGGCCTCAAATATTTTGGCACGGATGGATATAGTAGATCAGGCCTGGGGTGATACTCGCATCTATCAAACGAAGACTGTACTTCGTTTGGGGGCTTTGATGCATGTACCTCTAGAAACCTTGGTGGATGGAGGTGTAATTCAGAGAGGGGATAGGTATGATTTCACCAGTTGGTACTCCTCGGTGGTCACAGGCCGTGGATTTCACGACGCGGCAAGGGCAGATTCAGCTAAAGTGAGGAAAGCAATGGGCAACATCTTGGGGGGAGTCCTCAATACATTAGAAGCTATATTTGCTAGAAAGTTGGTCCCAGAGGAGATAACTGCTGATGGCTTGAAAAGTAGACTGCCTCCATTCTTCTCAGCTGCGAGGTCACTTGTCCTGGATGACTTTGAGAATGTCTCCACGTTCTCTAGTATAATTCAGCATACCCAGACTTTGGTGACATACATGGAGAGAAAATCTTGTGATCGATACCTTACGTATCGGGTAGCGCCTTCCTGGGAGTTCCAGCCAACTATATTCCACCATCTCTTTACACAGAGGTTAGCTGATTGGGTCTGCTGGATCTGAGTTTGCTATCGTGAGAAGGCTGGAACGCTACCGCTTGATGAGGATCTTCTGATGATGGTAGTGGGCATTAATCATTTCATTATGATTCCCAGGGAGTGGAGAATATTCTCCAGGCATTCATTGCCCACTCCTCTCTGTGGCGGTTTTTAGGGCAGAAACCCTAATCAGGGCATAGGTGGCTCGATCTGAGCCCTTCATTGTAATTTGATCTGAACCGTCCACTGAATTGGACTTATTATAAAAGGGGCGTCCCCCCTCATTTGTAAATCATTAGAATTAGATAGACATTAGATCAAGAGTTGAATCAGAGCTAGAGAGTAGAAGGCATATAGCATTTAGCTTAGAAGTTAGCTTTAGATTGAGGAGGGAAGAAAACTTTCCTTTGAAAGTTTTGTAAAAGGTTGTTGTGAACACTCTTCATAATACAAAGAGTTTCATTGCTTGGTGATTTCTTCTTTGTTATGAGTAGCTAGCAAGGCCGTTTCGTCTTTCCAATTCAAGGTAGATAGAGTAAAATAGATTTTATTTCATGCAAGTAGTTGTTAATTGTGGAGTGTGGCGTGGTGATTTAAGCATATCTTTTTCATCCATACCACTAGCGGGCTTGCTGATGGTAAGTTCACCTTGCGTGGTCAACTGGAGTATCAGCACTTAACTTTGATTATGGTTCATGTGTTTGTATGCGTCGTATTGACGGTATGAACGTGTTGCGTCATAGTTTGAACACTTTTCTCATCCTTTGAAGATTGCACCAACTTTGTCGGAGTTGTTCGAAAGGAGACAAAGCAAAGTTTGGTTTGAAGATTGTTTAAGTCGATCCTCGTCCTCCACCCTTTAGAAATAGATTTGTAGAATCCCTATCCCTATCCCCTTTAAATTCTGCATTTTCGAGTCAGTCTAGATACCAGAACCATATTGCCAAATCATTCATGTCCTAATTGCTTCACAAAGTTGAACAACTACGTAAGTCCCCTTGAAATAACCAGCAAAACACATCAACCAACTGAGTCTATTCGCGATAAAAGGAACCTTGGAGTCGAACACATGAACTTTCAAGCAATCTTAGCATGTGGGACACTTTGATCAAGAGAGAATAGAGTGACCGTTGGGCAACTTTATTCTGTGCTGGCGCTGTCATAAAAAGCACGTCAACAGATCACTTCAACAGTGGTAAAGATGAGATTGCCATGGTCAAACAGTGATTATCAGTTTGTAGTGCCAATTTGATGGATTGTCAAAGTCAAGAGCAGGCTTCAACAGAGGTAGAGACGAGTGAAATTTGAAAATTCCATTAGCAACTTCCAAGGCATACAATCACAATCGGATGTCGTCAGATGCCGAAACAAAGCTGGGGATCACTTTAGCAATGGTCAAAGATGAGATTGCTATGGTCAAACAGTGACTATCAGTTAGCAGTGCCAATTTAAAGGATCGTCGAAGTCAAGAGCAAGCTTCAACAGAGGCAGAGGCGAGTGAAATTTTAAAATTTTAAAAAATAAACTATCTCTGGAGAAGGTTGGGTGCCTTATTTCAAGGAAGGCAACTTAGAAAATTTCTCAAAAAACATTTTCATGAATGCATGCTTTTGCCACCCTATTTTTTAGGGATTCTCCATGTTGACGCAAACGAAGTCAGATATTTTCGCATGCAAACTCCAAAATAATAGGGTTTTACATAGAAACGCCTTTTATCTTAAAACCCTATTTAAGAAAGCTTCGAGCATTCATTTTTCATAATTTGCAAGTTGGCTTTCAGATGAAGAAAAATAAATTTTTCTTCTCATCAAGATGTGCACGCTCAAACGAAGTAATTTTTTAGCGTTCTTCATGGATTCGAGATTGGGAAGCACTAAAAGCACACTTTTCATGGTCTATTTTTCTAGGGCATCACTAATCAGGAAATAGGTGGTTACAATTTTCAACTTTCATCAATCTAGGTCTACTTGTTCTTCGCTCTTGAAGATTGGAAAATTTTATAATTTTCAAGAGAATCTACTTTTTCATGCATGTTCAAGAAATTCTTAGATTTTTCAAAATCTGACGATCTGGTCTCTTCAGAACAAGATTGTCTACAAAACCCAAACCTCAACTCTTTTTGGAAAATTTGCATGTCGGCTCCTATTTTTTAGGAGATCTTGCTTTTTTGGGAAAAAATCATAATTTTGAAAATCTAATGATTTGGGTCTCTTCACAACGAGATTGTCTACAAAACCCAAACCTCAGTTTTTCAACCCTAGTTTTTAGGGAATCTTGCATGTTCTTGAAAAAATTCAGCTTTTTCCAAAATCTGACAATCTGGGTCTCTCCAGAATAAGATTATCTACAAAACCTAGACCTCAGGTTTTTTCCGAAAATCTACCATTTTCTAAAGAAAAATCAGTGATCTATTTTTAGCTCTTGGGCAGAACTTTTCTGAACATAGGCGTGTTCACAATTAGAAGTCAAGTTTTTTGACATGTAGTACTCTCCAATCGAAATAAGAACCAAATATGTGTTGCTCCATGATTTCTTGAGAACATTCAAAACTGACTTGCATCATGTGCATCCAATGTTTGATTTGCATGCTTTGGAAGGTGCAGGAAACATTGCAATCAAAAATCTTGATCATTTCGGGTTGCTTGCAACAGCTTCTATCCCCATCTCGGTGCAAAGCCTTGAATTCGTAATTGCTTGTGTCAAGCATTACAATCCAACTTCACGAGAAATCATATCAGCAGATGGGCGTATTATTTGCAGCCTCAAGCCAAAAGATATTGAGAAGTGTTTTGCAATACCCCTATGGATGGAAAATTTCATCATATCTATTGAAGAATGTGAAAAAGTATGGTATGCACAAAAGGACAAGGGTCGAAAAAGAATGGCTTAGAAGTGGCTGAAGGAGAAGTAGAATACTTTGCTGAGGAATGTTGGGCATAGTGAGTTCAAGGATGAATTTTCAATCATGATTACTTTTCTTAACCGAGTCACAGGTCAAGCAAAAGCCAATAAATTTCAGCCTTGGATGTTTTACATCATCTCCCAGATTGTTGACAGAATAGAACACTATGACTGGTCGACATTGACCACTGATACTCTCCACCATTAGATGACAGAGTTCTTCAAGGCCCATGGATTCCACATGATGTCCTACCTCGTATATCTAATGGCCTTTCAAAGCAAGTTTAGAGGTTGGACTGTCGTTGGAGCCTTGGGTGTTCAACATGTGTATGATCATTACCCACAGCTAAAGTTTTCATAATCTAAACAACATTACAAATGTGTGAATGATCTATTCCCGATGCATACGATGTGAGATCTTGATAATGAGTTGCATATAAGAATTTCAACAGATGCCAGGTTGGCAATGGCGGAGTGGGCTGATTGGTTTATCCAATTCCCCGCAATCTCCTACATAAGAGTATATGGCTTCTAATGTGATCCAGTCATGCTACCTAGATATCCAATGGATGAGGTCGTGTTCAAGGAGATTCTAAGGTAAGTACACGAAGTGCACACATTTTTGCATAACAGACGCAAACCTACATTGAGTTTCCCATTTGAGGTGAGCATATATAGATGCAAATCAACAGCTAATGCTAAGTTGATGAGTGATGAAATGTCAAGATTTGGTCTCAAAATTTTCAAAGAGAGACGGTCATATCATGCTCGTGGTGTCTTCGCAGCTCGTCTTGGTCAGAATCATGCACATGCACCTACAATTGAAGATTTTTGGACCAATCGTGCAGATGAGTTTGAAGTGCAAAAGTGCAACTACTCCAGACTTACTCTTCGGCAGATGGAAGATTTCTTATTAGAAGATATTGAGGGTTTGTCAAATGATGATGGGGAAGTTCTACTTCCCATGTATTCCTGAGATCAGGTCAAGCAATGGCCACTTTCACAAGTTGATCGGTTCGCTAAAGAGAGCACCTCAATTGAGGAAAGGACAAGCCAAGTTATCAAGAACAACAAGATATTCTTGAATAGTAAGAAGCCATGAAAGATACCTATTCTAGCTGCAGAGCTACCAATAGTTCGATCATCTCTACCTTCTGCTAAATCAAAACCGAGAGCAAAAGCTATGAGCAATCAGCCAGAAGACACAAAGATCAGCAAAATGACAAATAGCTTAAAGGAAAAAGTGAATCAGTAGGAACAATCAGTAGATGCACCAAAAGTTCCAGTTGAGTCAGCACCACAAGTTGAGACCATGCCTTCATCTCCTATTCTTTTTCCGTCGTTGAGGCCTTCTCATATTCATATAGATTCAGAAGGTGATTCACCAATTCGCAACGTCTCCACACCTATTGATCCATCAAGAGTTGTTGGAGCTAGAACCGATCCTCCTAGAGAAGTTAGTAAAGACTCCTCGTCTTGGCTTGAGAACATCCTAAGCAGTAAGAGGAGGAAGCCTTCTTATTAGTTGAACTTTGTAGAACTTGATAGCGTCTACCAAGACACTACAGAGAAGAAACTTAAGAAACAAGTTCATATGGAGAAGAATTCTGATGGCGAGATCATCCTTGAGTTTTCCACACCTCCGGAGGACAAGAACAATGATGAGGTTGAAATTGATGACTTCAAGGTTGTCAAGGCCAATCCCAAAAGAAGCACACGGCATTCTAACAAGAATCTCTTCGAGGTTGCAGCAGATAATCTGAAGGAACGAGTGCTCAAAGATGGAGAAGATAAGGCAGCCCTCAAGGCTGAGATTCGACAGCTACGGTAGTAGATTTGAAATCTCCTTCATAGTACTTCACAAGCCACCTTGTTGCTTCCGCAAATTCTAGAGTTAGCTGCAGATCAACATCAATTGAGTCAGTTGGTCATCTATGGTAAACATATGAGAAACTGGATAGAAGAATTTGTTACATCCCTTTTTGTCTTGAACCAGAATATGACAATGTAAATATGGTCGTTATGTTCGTTGTGATGTTACCTTTCATGAGAATGTGAAATTGGGAAAGAATTTTTAATTTATTGGTTATAACTGTAATTATGCAAGATTTCCTTATATGTGTTCATAGTGAAAGTGTTGAAGAGTTTTTATTTTATTTTATTAATGATATCGAGAACGGTCTAACCCTATTCTTTTCTCAAGTGGTTGCAAGATCATCAACACCTAAGGGAAAGGGAAATATCATCAAGTAGAGGTCGTAGTCTATAAAGGATCAAATTATCATCAAGCTTTGAGTCGGTGAAAGATAGCTATATTGAAGTTGTAATCTTGACTATAAATCATTTAATTAAATTATAAGGAAAATAAAGCAACTTTAATAATATATATCATCGTCCTCCTCTTAAGCGCATATTGTAAAGTATGATGAAATTAAATAATTATTGAAAAACATTGGAATATTTTTTTAAAAGGACGTGAGTTTGAGTTGAGGAAGATTCGCTTATGCTTGTGGCGGTAACCACCGCCACCCAAGCCTCATTCTTGAAAGAAACGTCCAAAGATGTATTCAAGTAGACTCTTTTGGGTATTTGGGGAGGTTTTTGGATTCTTCTCAAGCATGCACTCCGATCGCAGCTTGCTTCCTTATTCTTGGCATTCATTTCTCCTGGAGGGGGAGGAATTCTCAAGGAGTATCGGCAATTACTTGTCTTGATTTCTCATTTTGCAATCTTGAATTCATCTCCTCTTTCGCAGCTTGTATCCTCATTGGGTGGGCATTCACATTCTTCTTGATTGGATTTCTCTGTCTGTATCGGCTATCAAATTTCCTTGCTCACTCATCATCATTCGGAAATTTACCTCTTTTGCAGCTCACATTTCATTTTCTTGGGTTTCCGCATTCATCTTGTTTGATAACTGCAACCAGTATCTGCATTCATCTCGTCGGGTTTCCTCATTTAGTTTTCACTCTCTTTTTCTCCTCTCAACCGACGTCATTCATATCGGTAGCATTCTTCATTTATCATCTGTCGAGTATAATGTGGGGAAACAATACCATATTGATCTGGCTCCAGTTTTCAGGTGGAAATAATTTATTTCTTGTGAAGCCGTCTTGAAATTCTTTTGGCCAATAAAGACCCTAGTGGTATTGTTGCCCTGTCTAGTTTGCTGGAGGGGTGAGTCCAAAGGTACTTCGAACTTCAGACCTGTGTAACCAGGCATGTGAGATAAGATCTCTCCTTTTTGCTTAATCATTATTATGAATAGCTCAACAAAACCAATAGTGGTTTTGCCATAAGCTGAAGTTCTATAAATTGTTTTTCTTGAAAACGTAACTTAGAAAATCTCATTGTTGTCCTGTTGAACTCTCTTTACCTGTTGGATGTGATTTAACATGTTGTTGGCCTTGCAACTGATATGCCTGCAAATTCTATCACCTCTATTAAATCCGAAGCCAACCTTCTTCTTTGCATCTCAGTTATGAACCAGGTTGGGTCTTTGATCTTTTAATTCTTGTGCCCTGGTGTGAATTCTTAACTTCTTTCAAGAGTTTAATTCCATTCCTCTTCTCTCCATATATTTGAAACATTTCATGCTCAATTGTTTCAGTTCTTGAATCGGGTCTGACCCTTAAGCTTTTCATATGACTTTAAGAAGAAAGTAATTATGCAGATGTTGAGCTAATGAACTCTTCTTCATGGATTACACTGTTATACTATACCTTGAGAATTATGAAATGAACCGATTAACCTTGACTATGGGTCAAAATATGAGATAAGTCAATATTTATACATATACTCAGATGTTAATGAAATAATGTCGAGCAAGGGTGAGAGTGCTGACAGCACAAGATACGTGCTCTTTATTGATAAAATCCTTGGCCAAGGTTATGATGCTTAGATTAAGCTTTTGTCAGCTATCAGAACCAGATACACTCCTTGTCAGAATGATCTTTCTAGTTAGGAGTAACCTATAGTGAAGGATCGACCAGGTAGTATAGGTTCTTGACACTAGGCTGAGATGGCATGATGAGACTATATGATCCTTTGTTGATTACCCTCGTGAAGGGTCAGGTTTCTTCAGTTGAAGAAACATAGGAGACCAGTAGGTCTTTGGTTGGGTGGAAAAGCCCTTGATGATATTTCTCTTTCCCTTGAAAACAAGAGAGTTCCGAGCAAGCATTTCAGTAGGAAGCCTTCAAACTGTATTTTCTTGTAACTCTTTCTCTCTCTCTCAATTTCAATTATAAATACTTTAGCATGTTTATTCCATAACTGTAATAAATGATCTTTTCAATTCGAAAGTAAAGAAAAGTTAGTTATTATCCTATTGTGATTTTTCGGTTACATGAATACGATTAATTGTTTCCTTTTAAGCTGAAATTGAAAACTAAAAGTTAGTCAATGAATGGATTATGTTGTTATTATGCAAATTGTTGATCTTTTTTGTTCGATATTGCAAAGGAAACCCGAGTATGAAACTAGTTAGTTGCTTTTCAGCTGAAACTGGCAGTTAGTTTCCCTTCTTAATGGTAGATTAGTTTAAGTGTTAAATATGGTATCAGAGCAAATTGGGTTCAACACATGGACCTATGAGCTCATCACAAGAAAACCTGTTTAGCATTCAGTAGTTTGGCTAAGAGAAAGACAACTGAGGATTTAAAACTTCAAGAGCAAAACAATTCTGCTAAGGTTGCATAGTGGAAAGATTTTGAGACTTAGATTGGAAAGGTGAAACCTTGGCCAATTACTAATCAGACTAAGAGCTTGGTTAAAGCAGTGTATGTAGGAGTTCAAGAGCAATCTTATTTCTCAAAAACATAAGGATGGGAAGATCCAAAAGCAATCAATCAAATGCAGGAGCAACTGAGTGTTGAAAAATCCTAGAAATTATATCAAAGGCTCATACATAAGATGGGTTCTAGTCTAACTTCTAGAAGACAAGTGGAATAAAAGGATCAATAAGGACAAGTGGTGATATATTGGCCTAGAATGCGGAGAAAAATGGTATAGGACTTGGAAATACTTTTGTTGACCGAGATCCATGAGAAAACCAATTTCCATATACAAATACTTAAGCATATGAATACGAGATCTTTAATACCTCATGAAGCCTTTTGGAAAAGATGTTAATGTGTGGAAGAGGATGTAATTAAAGAGGATCATCTCAAGCAATATTTTGATGAAGAAAGATCAGGATTAGAATCATTCTTTGAAATTTTCTTAAGAATCTGATTGGAGATTGCAAGATAAATCATAACAATGGTAAGGAGAAGATATTAGATTGACATTTTGACCAAATGACTGTGAACTATGAGTTTTGTCTTTTGGAGGAGCTAAAAAGTACAATTGCAACAATGAATATAACCAACACTAAGGTATTTAGTTAAAGTTGTTTATGTTTTGAACAAGTAACCTATTCAGTGAAGTAAGGAATAGAGTTTTGTAAAGCGGAATGAAGAAGAGAAGTTTGTGTTCCAATTGTAATCCTCGTGTGTTGCTAAAGCACAATCTTATAATGTCATCTAAGCGATGAACGATAGATACTCCATGGAATAGGAGTGGATGTGTTATAACCTTTATTATTGCAAATTTTTGAGCATGATGAAAGTCTTAAGGGATTTATTTGTTGCGCTTGTAACACAATCTCTAACCATTGTAAGTTTTTGGAAAGTCGGAATATAGTACAACAATCTACTCCCTTGATAGTGACTTAGTTAAGTCACGTAGTGCATAAAAGGTGTCCCTCTGGATTTTGACACTTCATTGGATTTTTGATAAAATTCCTTTTAATAATGGCAAGGAATGCCATTGTTTAATCTCTTTATTTTGAGATAGTCTAGCCACCAAATTTTGAAGATTGTTAATTTTATGGCCAGTTGGTCAAAAATTTGATTTAATGTCGGAAATAAGCTCATTCTTTGACTTATTGCTGAAATTAAAAGTTGTTTATATTTTAATATTAAGTTAAGTTATTGTACAAGAACATTTTGGTTGTTCACTATGTTTGATGTAATATTCATCTCTATCATGTCCTGGATGGACCTCTGATGGATCCTGTAAGGAAGTAAATTGTAGGAAAATGAACCTGGTATGTTCTTAACTTTACAAAAGAAAGAAACCTTGTGTTATGTATGTGGGTGAATAGGTAGTGCAGTAAGCCCAGGTGATTAGTCTCTCCAAGTCGAACAAGGTGGTGAACTTTATATATAAAAAAACTATGGCCATAGTGAGTGTCGTTGCCACTACGTGCACTCATCAGTTCACCGTACTCCAGACACTTAGCTAACCAGAGTTGTCATACTTAGTAGGAGGGTATCCTTAGTAGTGCGACCGAGTTGGTTAAGTGGGGGTACACACCAAGGCTCAGATGGCAACTGAGGGGGAATCCCTCTTTTTAGTGGCATCTCGAGTCTTGGAGGACAGTTAAACTAGAAAAGGAATTTTGATCCTTTCTCTTGTATTTACTTAACTGCTTATTTTAATAATGCATTAGATAAATGAAATTGGTACTTGATGAAAACCTTTCAGCAAGAAAAGTGAAGGTTGATGTTAACCTTTGGTGAAATTCTCTTGGTAAACCTATGTTAGAACTTAGAAGTAATTGATTGATATACTTAGGAGGAGTATCCACCTTTATGGTGTTTGTTATAACTTCTATAATTCTACTATCAAGTCGATTCCATTTGAAATATTGGACAGGAAAAGATGCCGAATTCCTGTAAGTTGGGTAGGCCAGAAGACAGGATTAGCATTAGTCCAGGAATGTTGTCAGAAATGGATAAACAAATCAAACCGATCAAGAAAGATTGATGGAAGCTATAAACAGATAGAAAAGTGAAGTAAATGGCAACCGTACTCCAACACAATTCTTGGCTAAGAGAAGAAAAGTTTCCTAAAGTAAGGAATGTATTCCAAACCAGCTCCTAGATATAAAGGACTCTTCAAAATTCTTGAAGAAGGATGTTACATCTGAATCTAATGAACAATATTTTCCGTGATTGTTTGGACAAATTTGTGTTGGTATTCCTCAGTGACATTCTTATTTATTCCAAAACGAGGATGAGCATCTTTAGCATCTTGGGTGGTTCTTCAACGATTGAGAGAACATAAACTTTATGGAAAATTAACAAAATTCACTTTCTTTTAGAAAGAGGTACAACACTTGGAGCATATAATAATAGGTAAAGGAATAGCAGTAGATTCCACAAGTTAAAAGCTATAGTAGAATGGCCAGTATCGAAAAATGTGCATGAGGTTATAAGTTTCATGGGAATGGTTGGATATTACTTGAAGGTTTGTAAGAAATTTCTCTAGGATTGTCCACTCCATTACCTCTCTTCAAAGAAAAGGAAAGAGATTTGAATGGTTAAAGAAACGTCAAGAAGCAGTTAATACAATGAAGGAAAATTTAACGACTACACTAATTTGGGTCCAGACCCTAATGGTCACTTTGTAGATATAACGAACGCATCTGGTGACGGTTGGGGCAGAATACTAATGCAAGATGGGAAGGTGGTGGCTTATGTATATCGGAAGGAAGCAGTACGAGCAGAATTATGCACCTCACAATCTGGAGTTAGCAACTATTGTGCATGCCCTGCAAATGTGGGAATATTACTTGTTAGGGAAGACTTTTGAATTCAAATCGGACCATCAAAGTTTAAAATATATATATTCACTCAGCCTAATTTAAATGCTTACCAAAAGAGGTGGATGGAGTTAGTTTCAGATTATGGTTTTGAGGCCAGTTACATTAAGGGCAAGGAAAATAGAGTAGCTGATGCATTGAGCCGACGGAAACATATAATGTCCATGGTGTCAATCAACACAAAATTTTAGAACTCAAATATTATAGAAAATGAATGAAGAAGAATTCTACTAGCAAGTTTGTGAAACTCTTCAAGCAACTCTCAAGAGCCTAAATATGAGGGTTTCCAGATTGAAGCAGATGGACTTTTGAGATATAAGGGTAGGATGTACGTACCAAACTCAACAGAACTAAGGAAACTAATAAGGAAGGAGGCACACACAACACCATACTCAAGTCATCCAAGGGTAACCGAAATACTGGCCAATGTTAAACCTTTACATATTTGGAAGGGAATGAAAAAGGATGCAGCCAGATTCGTTGCAGGATGTTTTGAATGTCAGAAGGTTAAGGAGCACCATCACCCGACATGATTGTTACAACCTCACAGTGTACCAGATTGATAATGGAAAATCATCAGTATGGATTTTGTACTGGCTTTTCCGATGATGACGAGCAGAATTAATGCTATATTGGTAGTAGTGGATAGACTCTCTAAGGCGACACATTTCATACCTGAAAATTCGACAGATGGGGTTTTTGTGATTGCTTGAAAGTTTGTGCAAAAAAAATTCCGTCTTCATGGAGTTCCAGAAAAGATTATTCCTGATAGAGATGCTAGGATGACATCTAGGTTTTGGTAGACTATTTTCTACTTTGGGAACTCAGCTAAATATTAGTATAGCCTATCATCCTAAAACAGATGGCAAACAAATAGAGTAAACCATATTTTAGAAGACTTACTAAGAATGTACTGCATGGATTAGCAATATAAACGGATATATATATATACTATTGGTAGAATTCGCTTATAACAATTCATATCAATCAACTATCAAAATGGCACCCTTTGAAGCACTGTACAGTAGTAAGTGCATAATGCCTATCAGTTGGAACAAAATGAAGAATAGGATCATCTAGGGCCTGAAATGCTTAAGGAAATGGAAGAACAGGTTAGGTTAATCAGACAGAGGTTGAAGGAAGCTTATGATCGACAGAAGAGCTATGCTGATGCAAAATGAACCCCTAGACAGATTGTCGTCGCAGAGAAAGTTCTCTTGCGAGTGACACCACAAAAAAGTTTAATGAAATTCAGAAAAACATCTAAACTAGCCCCAAGATATGTTGGACCTTTTGAAGTCCTAGAAGTTATCAAACCAGTAGCTTACATAATTTCTCTACCACCGGCTCTCGCCAGATTGCACAATGTGCGGGATCCTGGGGTTATCACAATAGAGCCACTCAGAGTGCTCAAGGTACGTAAGTTGCGCTTACGTAACCGCGAGGTGGTACAATGCAAGGTCCAGGGGGACCAATACTCAGAGGAAAATGCCACCTGGGAGGATTATGATGAAATCCTTCAGAAGTTTCCTTATCTGTTAATGAACAATTAAGAACTTTGCTTATATTATGATTTTAGACTTGAACTTCTAAATAACAATCATCGGGGACGATGATTCTTAAGGGGAGAGGTATGTTACATCCCTTTTTGTCTTGAACCAGAATATGATAATGTAATTATGGTCATTATTTTCATTGTGATGTTACCTTTCATGAGAATGTGAAATTGGGAAAGAATCTTTAATTTATTGGTTATAACTGTAATTATGGAAGATTTCCTTATATATGTTCATAGTGAAAGTGTTGAAGAGTTTTTTTTTTTTTTATTAATGATATCGAGAACAGTCTAACCCTGTTCTTTTCTCAAGTGGTTGCAGGATCGTCAACACCTGAGGGAAAGGGAAATATCATCAAGGAGAGGTCCTAGTCTATAAAGGATCAAATTATCACCAAGCTTTGAGTTGATGAAAGATAGCTATATTGAAGTTGTAATCTTGGCTATAAATCATTTAATTAAATTATAAGGAAAATAAGGCAACTTCAATAATATATACATCATCGTCCTCCTCTTAAGCGCATATTGTAAAGTATGATGAAATTAAATAATTATTCAAAAACATTGGAATTTTTTTTAAAAAGGACGTGAGTTTGAGTTGAGGAAGATTCGCTTATGCTTGTGGCAGTAACCACCACCACCCAGGCCTCATTCTTGAATGAAACGTCCAAAGATGTATTCAAGCGGACTCTTTCGGGTATTCGGGGAGGTTTTCGGTTTCTTCTCGAGCATGCACTCTGATCACAACTTGCTTCCTTATTCTTGGTATTCGTTTCTCCTGGAGGGGGAGGAATTCTCTGGGAGTATTGGCAATTACTTGTCTTTCTTTCTTGCAATCTTGAATTCATCTCCTCTTTCGCAACTTGTGTCCTCATTGGGTGGGCATTCACATTCTTCTTGATTGGATTTCTCTGTCTGTATCGGCTATCAAATTTCCTTGCTCACTCATCATCATTCAGAAATTTACTTCTTCCGCAGCTCACGTTTCATTTTCTTGGGTTTCCGCATTCATCTTGTTTGATAACTGCAACCAGTATCTGCATTCATCTCGTCTGGTTTCCTCATTTAGTTTTCACTCTTTTTTTCTCCTCTCAACAGATGTCATTCATATCGGTAGCATTCTTGATTTATCATCTGTCGAGTATAATGTTGGGACACAATACCATATTGATCGGGCTCTAGTTTTCAGGTGGAAATAATTGATTTCTTGTGAAGCCGTCTTGAAATTCTTTTGGCCAGTAAAGACATTGGTGGCATTGTCGCTCTATATAGTTTGCTGGAGGGGTGAGTCGAGAGCTACTTCGAACTTCCAATCTGTGTAACTAGGCACGTGAGATAAGATCTCTCCTTTTTGCTTAATCGTTATTATGAATAGCTCAACAAAACCAATAGTGGTTTTGCCATGAACTGAAGTACAAATATTTAGAACTCGTTCTATAAATTGTTTTTCTTGAAAACGTAACTTGGAATATCTCATTGTCATCCTATTGAACTCTCTTTACCTGTTGGATGTGATTTTTGCCAGCCTTGCAATTGATATGCCCGCAAATTCCATCACCTCTATTAAATCCGAAGCCAACCTTCTTCTTTTCATCTCAGTTACGAACCAGGTTGGGTCTTTGATCTTTTAATTCTTGTGCCTTGTTGTGAATTCTTAACTTCTTTCAAGAGTTTAATTGTGTTCCTCTTCTCTCCATATATTTGAAACATTTCATGCTCAATTGTTCCAGTTCTTGAATCGGGTTTGACCCTTAAGCTTTTCATATGACTTTAAGAAGAAAGTAATTATGCAAATGTTAAGCTAATGAACTCTTCTTCATCAATTAAACTTTTATACCCTGAGAATTATGAAATGAACCAATTAACCCTTAATGTGGGTCAAAATATGAGATGAGTCAATATTTATACATATACTCAGATGTTAATGAAATAATGCCAAGCAAGGGTGAGAGTGCTGACTGCACGAGATACGTGCTCTTTATTGATAAAATCCTTGGCCAAGGTTATGATCATTAGATTAAACATTTGTCAGCTATCAGAACCAGAGATACTCCTGGTCAGAATGATCTTTCTAGTTAGGAGTAACCTATAGCAAAGGATCGACTAGGTAGTATAGGTTCTTGACACCGGGCTTAGATGGCATAATGATACTATATGATCCTTTGTTGATTACCCTCATGAAGGGTCAAGTTTATTCAGTTGAAGAAACATAGGAGACCAGTAGGTCTTTGGTTGGACAGAAAAGCCCTTGATGATATTTCTCTTTCCATTGAAAACAGAAGAGTTTCGAGCAAGCATTCCAGTAGGAAGCCTTCAGACTGTATTTTCTTGTAACTGTTTCTCTCTCTCTCAATTTCAGTTATAAATACTTTAGCATACTGTAATAAATTCTCTTTTCGATTCAAAAGTAAAGAAAATTTAGTTATTATCCTATTGTGATTTTTCGGTTACATGAATACGATTAATTGTTTCCTTTTCAGCTGAAATTGAAAACTAAAAGTTAGTCGATGAATGGATCATGTTGTTATTGTGCAAATTGTTGATTTTTTCTGTTCGATATTGCAAAGGAAACCCTAGCATGAAACTAGTGAGTTGCTTTTCAGCTGAAACTGGCAGTTAGTTTCCATTCTTAATGGTAGATTAGTTTGAGTGTTACAGAATTCATCACGAGGGGCAGATTTATACTCGCAGAGATGTACCAATTGAGGTATAACGCTCATGATCTTTGCTCAAGGATTCAAGAATTTGAGCAGAAAGGAAACCAAGAGATGAGATTGTCATTTCAGACTTGAGGACGATATATGATTTGATCATTACAGAAGAACACAAAAAAAAGCTTTTTTCTTGGAGAAAACACCTCTTCAAAGTAAAAACCTACCAAGGAATACATGTAGAATTGGCTAGATTTAAACAGAAGGTTGCTAATACTCTCAAGTCTGTAAGTACGTTTGTGTCACAGATCCCTTGTGAATATCGACATGAAGATGGCTCTTACTTTGATCTAGGTGAAGTACATATAGAGTTTCAGAACCTTGTTAGTGTGTAACGACCCCAAAAGTGGGTAAACAAAAATTTTCTACTTTCACTAATAAGATACAAGGAAATACATTTATAATGACAAAGTAAATAACTTTTCTTTTCATTCTAATTGAACATTTCATCATAAAGAAATAAATGACACAATACATCATTGTTCTATTTTCCAAGTAAATAACAGAGTACGCTTTCATCATTACTTTTCTTTCAATTAAAAAGCAAGGTAAGAATCTTACAAGTTTCAAACATAGCTCGGAAGCTTTTGAGCAAATAGGAATAAGACTATCCAGGATCTTCCCTTTCAAACCTTGGTTCATCAGAAGTCTACTGTGGAGGAGAAACATCACTCAGGTGCTTTTCCACCAACCACGGACTTATATTGCGGTCCCCCGCACGTTTACTGTTAAGTAGACGGCCCTCCCTTCTTCGAGGAGATTGGTTGGGTAACCGGTTCTGTATGACCAACTGAGCATAGTGTGTAATCCTACATAACTAAATCCTTGTGTCCTCACAATCTCAATCTAGCATGTAACCTGGATTACTGTGAACTGACAGTGTAATTCGTCTCACAGTCTAAGTGGACGTTAGGTATACTACACTACTTTGGCCAAAGCATTTTGACAGTACTTATACTGACGGTCATCTATCACTTGCACTAAGTCGGGTTCAATTTGACTTAAGGCTGCCTTATCCTACGCGTAGGTTGAGTCCTTTCCGTGGGTAGTCAATCACCCTAGACTTCCTACTTCAACTACTTAAACAAGAAATGGAGTACAATCAACAAGGGGTCCCTCTGGTACTTCCTAACATGGAAATCTTTATCCATGGAGTACATAGCTTTCTCTAGTTAACCTATTTAACTCTAAAGCTTTAGACTACCTTGGTACTGAATCCACCCTCGTCCTAGTATTAATAACTAGTCCCTTTCCTTTATTTAAGGAGTTCAAGCAGTATTCAAGTAATACAAAACATAAGGTACTTTTACTAAGAAGTAATCAAGCATTTCCCTTTTATGTTATTCCTTTTCAAATTCTCTTATGAAATCAAACTATTTCATTTCAACAAGCTTTTAAGCTATTTCCAATTAAACAAGCTCTTAAGCTATTTTTTTAATTCTATAAGCCTTTTCTAATGAAATTTAAGCTATTCCCAATTCAACAATTCCATAGAAAAATAGAGGCTTTCTAATATTTTTCCTTTCAAACTACAACATAATGCAAAGCATATTCAGGCAAACAAATAACTCATTTTTAAATCAATGACAAAAATTCTACAAAGATATTTCTCATGCCTGATTTCCTTTTGCGAAATGAGTTCGATTGGTGGCTTCAGTTCTTCCTCTACCGTCCTTCACAGCCTTTACCGGCTACTTCTTAAGCAGGAGCAAATACAACTCTCAGGTAAATGTAGTTCGGTAATGAGGGAATGTTGTTCTCAGCAATACAGTCTCAGCAAGATGATATTTGGCTCTCAGCAAAATTGTAGATGGCTTTCACAAAATGGTATATGACTCTCACAATCTAAATAGCAATGATGGATTTGCAACTCACAGTAAATGCAACAGCAGTGATGATGAATAAAGCTCTCACAAAACTCAACAGCAAAGAGGGAATTTAACACACAGAAAAAGCTACAGCAATGAAATTCGTAATTTCCAAATGCAAAGGAGAGTGGTGAAATTAGCAATGAGAGTAAACCTATATATAGGTTTCGAATTCTCATGTTTACAGAATTGTAGGCATGAGAATTCGACACCTCTCCAATTGACATTGTCAAAATGCGCAGTGGCAAACAAATAACCAGATACTCAGCAAATTTTAGTGATGAATCAAACATATTTTCAAAGAATGTTTCAACTATCATATGACGAATTCATGAAGCATCCACGTACAGGTTTAGTCATTGGGAAAAGCCCTCAAAAATGGCGAACTGAAAGAACAAATGGCGTTTGAATTTTACTCTTGAAAACGTCAAGGGTTACGCACAGACAGTTCAAGCCTCCTTCCACCCATGCGTCCCAGATTGGTGGCGTTCAAGCATCCGCGACCAAGTCTAAGATACGCGAGCTGGGCGCGGTTCAATCTCCATTGTTTTCCATCGTTTTCTGGTTCAAACAGTCACGCGATTTCTTCCCGTGAAGAAATCCGCGATTTTCAAACATTTACTTTTAAGTCTTTTAAAAGTCCATAGTTCAAACATTACATTTCCTTAATATTTTTCATGAATTTTCAATGGTCTAGTGAATTTCGAAATTCCTTTCCCCAATAATACTTTCAACGTATTTTCCAAAGGTTTGAATATTTCGAAATTCCTTTGTATGGTAATGCAAAATAATTACCAAAGACTATATAAGTCTATTTCAAATCTTTCAAAAGCAAAGTCATTTTAATATATATTTTAAAATGTTATTAATATATTTTGTATTATATTTAATATAACATATTATAGTTTTAATTTACCTTTATTTAAATATATAAATATATCTATATAATATTCGAATATTACATTAGATATATTAATATATTATCGTAAGACTATAATAATATCTATATTAAATATATTAATAAACATATCCATATTTACACTTAAACATATCTATACATGTTTATTTCCATTTATCCAATTACGTGTATTATAGGCCAATCAGAGTACCTTTAATATACGTAATCACAAACATGTATATATACATTTAACTGTAATTTCCAGGCATTAGCATAACGTATCAGTTCACATTTCACATTCAAGGTTCATAGAACAGTAAGTCAGTCAATCAAGTAACACCACTCATAAAGCATAAAGAAGTAATCAAAAACTCCTAAGCCTAAGGATGACTTATCATGACAACTCAATCTGACTTAGTTCCCAAAACCCTCAGTGGAGTGTGTGTATGCTAATATGATCAACTTTACCGGTTAGCCGACCAAGTTCCTCTCCCGAGTGATGTTTCCCCTCCACCTGGAGGAATAGTTCCTGTTCCTGCATCCATGGCACAAAACCACGGCAGTCAATTGCTCACAATATTTGTAGTATATATAAATCAAATATATAAAACAAGACTAATTACTTTCCTCTATGCATTGCTTATCCAAGAATAACATCAAACAAGAATACAGAATGAGCCAATCATAACATGTAAACAGATTCTCAAATTGATAACAAGGTTCAATCACATTTTATTCATTCAAAACCTTCCTTACAATCAGAATGCTCTAAGCATTACTAGAATAGTAACTATACAAATTCCGGGGTGTAACATAGTGGCAGTTTTAATGGTGATCTTATTGCCTACAAGATGAATAATGTTGCCGCAATGTCAACAAAATTTGATGAAATAGCTGAAAAGAGGAAAGAATTGCTAAGTTTGATCGTAGATGGTGAGGAGATGTTGGAAAAACAATACATCATTCTAGATAGTATCAACGTTCCTGATGAAGAGGCAATTAAGAGCTTTTTGGAGGATATGATTTCCCAAGCATCAATGAGTGAACTACCAGTTGCAGCATGCAAAGATTTCCAGGAATAGAACTCAAGTAATGGCAACAGTTGACTTGATGCTTTTTCCAAGTTTAACTTGTTGTTCTCATTCATGCATATCTATTCTTTGGAAATATCAATGTATAGTTGGAGCTTTTCCAATTAATTGATGTTAGCAATTAGTTACTTATTAGTTATCTTATGTTTAATTTTAGAAATAAAACTTGCATGTTATAAAGACTAGTTGTTAAAAACAAGGAGATTTTAGGGTTCCCTACTCCTTGTTTGTGTATAAATAAGGGCAGCCTTGCCCATTTATTTTTAACCATTGTTGTGATAACAAATTTGTTGAACCTACTTTGCCTGCAACTTTGCTATTCAGTGTCTTTTCACTTTTGTTTCAAGTGTAATCTAGTTGATCGAATATCGTATGCCTAATTTGCTACAATTTGCTGTCCCAAAAGTCTTTTAGCTGCTATAAAATTGAGGAAGGAAATCTCATGACTACCTTGCTCTGATTCTACTGTCTCAAAACTATTTCAGCACTTTGTCTTATGTTTTTCTTTCGTAATCTTTATTTCAGCTTACATTTAATAAGTACAATGAGTCTTTAGGTGTGTTCTGAAAGCAAGTTTATTTAAGCTTTTGTGTCAAATCAATCATTCCTTGTTTACTTCTAATTCTCAAGCTCTAAATTTACTTGAGTTATTAGAAGCATTATTAGAATAGACTTAGTTGTAGTTTGAAGTTACGAAACTAGAGAAAACCTCAGCTACAACACAAAGTGTTTTCTAACCTTGTGCTCTCATTTGAGAAATAAAAGATTGGCAATAGTTTAGTATTTCTTTTTAAGCATAATCAGCAAAGAGGGATCTTCCCCTCCTAATTTGAAGAGTTGTCTAACTGTGCATAGTTTCCTAATCTGCATTCCAGAGGTGTAAATTGAAATGCCAACAAGTTCTTAATCATGCCCTTCGGGTTGACTAATGCACCTATTACCTTTTAGTCCTACATGAACCACTTTTTCAACATCAATTGTGTAAATATCTTCTAGTGTTCTTTGATGATTAGCTCATTTACAGTAAAACTTGGGATGATCACCTAAAACAGTTGGATGAAGTTTTGGGTATCATGGGACAACAGTCCTTGTATGCTAAGGCCTCAAAGTGTGAGTTTGGCCTTAAGGAGATTATATTTCTAGGTCACATGATTAGTGCACATGGTGTACAAGTTCATCAAGAGAAGATCTAGAAAATTCTTGATTGGCCACCACCTAAGTCCCTTACTAAGTTGTGTGGGTTCTTTGAGCTATGAAGCTATTATAGGCATTTTGTCAAGGTTTCTCACAGTTGGAAGCAACATTGACAGATCTCAATAAGAAGGGGGCTTTCAAATGGTCAGAGGATGCATAGAGAGCTTTTGATAAGCTCAAGGAGGTGATGAGCAGTTGTCTTGTATTAGCACTTCCAAATTTTACTCAGCCATTTGTTTTGGAGTGTGATGCATTGGGTGAGGGCATAGGAGTAGTGTTGATGCAGAATAGGCATCCAACTGCATTTGAGAGCTAGAAGTTAAGGGGGGCTGACAGACTATATTCCATTTATGATAATGAGATGCTCACCATAATGCATGCATTGGTGAAGATCAAGTAGTACCTAGTAGGTGGAAGGTTCATGGTGAGGACCAACCACAACAGTCTCAAATATTTCTTGGAGCACAAAGATTTGAATGAGAGGGAGAAAAAGTGGGTCAACAAGATATAGGCTTACGATTTTGATATTGAGTATGTTAAGGGCAAGAAGAACATAGTTGTAGATGCCCTTTCTAGAAAACTAGCAGCTTGCTCCCTTACAAAGATTTCAATAGATTGGAAATCTCATCTACTAGTAGAGTAATCCAAGAACAAATTTGCATGAGTTGATGGATGAACAAGTTCAGGATGACCGTTACAAGGTTATGGATGACATCATTTTCTACAAGGATAGAATATACCTAGTGCTGAAATCTAAGCTCAAGGAGAAGATTTTGAGGGCTACTCATGACACCCCCTAAGTCCCTTACTAAGTTGTGTGGGTTTTTTGAGCTATGAAGCTATTATAGGCATTTTGTCAAGGGTTTCTCATAGTTGGGGGCACCATTAACAAATCTCAGTAAGAAGGGGGCTTTCAAATGGTTAGAGGATGCTGTTGGCGTAAAAACTAACACCTCTGGAGTGTAAGTTTGTACGGACAGCTATGCACACTACGTAATGAGTGCTCTTCAAATTAGGAGGGGAAGCTCCCTCGTTGTGCTGGAATGCATGAAATAGAAAACTAAACTAGTGTCCTATCTTTTTGTTCTCAGCTGGTAGAGGCACAAGGTTAAGAAAACCTAGAACGTTGCAGCTAAGTATTTTCTGGTTTCGCAGATCATCTAACTACAACTAACCTAACTTCTTTAAATCTATCCAGTTTCCTCAAGAAACAGAGCATGAGGAAATGGAGCAGGAATGTATTATATGATAAACTTTAGGTGCGGGCTCACAACATGAAGGCAAGGGAGGCACAACTATTTGCTAATCCGGGAAGAAGTTTATTAAAACAAACAAATAAATGGTAAACCTAGTACAACTTCACAACATGAAGGCAAGGTAGGCGCAACTATCTGCTTGGCTGAATGAGTCTACTATCACACACATCAAATGATAAGCTTTAAGTACATTTTCGCAACATGAAGGCAAGGTAGGCGCAACTATTTGCTCTTCTGAATAGGCTCATGATAAACAAAATGCAAGGTAAGCAACTGGGACAGTATATTGTATAGACGCAATACACATGCAATAACGATCAAACCAGCAACCCCATTTAACTAAGATCGAATAAACACCATGACAATAACATGAAGGCAAGGTAGGCGCAGCAATTTATTATAACAGCAATCACTCTTTGAACAGATACAGTAATAGCAATACTATAGGCAAGGTAGGCGCAGCATGTATGCTATCAAGCAAAAGTTCTAATTTACAAGGGTGAACCAATCTTGAGAATAGGCATGTTGCCAATAGCGCAGCAATTCTCTATCACCAGGAAAAGCTAATTACAAATGAGTTGAAAGCTCTTATTTATAGACATCAAGGTGTAGGCAACCCTAAAATCACCTTGAGTCAACTACAGTTTTGCAAGACATGCAAGATCTTATTCTCTAAACCTAATTGAATGAACCTACATAGTTAACTGGGAAACTACCATCAGTTAACTGAAACATCTAATCTAAATGGACAAGGTGCAACATGCACGTCCTTATTGAAAGCAAGTCAACTGGAATGCTATCATCAGTTAACTGAAAGATCTAATCTAAGCTCCAAGTGTACGTAGATGTTTCCAAGAAAGACATGCATGCAATGTGTAACAACCAGTTAACTCAGAAAGAAGCCTCGAGTTTAACTCCTGTGTCTAATGTCTATCTTGGAAAAGGTGGGACGCCTTGAACTGAAGTTCACTGACCCTGATCTCGAGCAAGTAACCCCTCCACGAGGTTAGTGACTGCATCACCATCTAAAGGTCGTCACATGTCTCAACTGTCAATTCACTGCTACTTAGCAACTCAAGCAAAACTGAAAATCTCTGTATACTTAAACTAGCCCTTCACTGGCTGGTAACTATGGTGGCTTTGTAACTGAAGTGATGGCCACTGTTTCCTCTGCAGCTTGATGCTTCTCACGTTTTTCATGCTTTTCTTTATGGAAGAGTGTTGCATGATGAAACTGCGAACTCTTTGGTTGTGAGAAATACAAATGAACATGCTGCATACATAGAAACCCAACGGTATTAACCCTCTAAACTGGCCTTGGAAGACAATCAGCTATACGAGACATGAAACCATGTGAACTTGAGTGACTACTCTTGTCAACCTTTCCGATGCGCTTGATACAAATCAATGTCAGCTTTTCTGATGAAATCATGAATTAAGACTGACTTGGTCTTGAATTCGTTCTGCGTGAACTACATCCTGAAAAACTTGCCTGTTGACTGTGAACATGGCTATATTCTGACAACTTCTCCAAAAAACCAAAAATCTCTCCTAATGAGGCTAAAAATAGCTTGTCGGAGGGCAATTTTCACAAAAAATTCTGAGACGTGGGTTTCATGTAGAATCAAATTCTAAGATGAACCATAATGTCAGAATTGTGAAAAAATGTGATTTAGGCCCGCATGCAAAAGGTTTTCAGTTGAGATCTAAGGGGCTGTGAGGACAATTTTCCCGAGAAAATCTGAGATATGGGTTTTGTCCATAAGATATTTCTAAGACAACCCACAATGTTAGATTCGAAAAATATCGACTTCTACTCCACCTTGCAAAGGAATTTCACTTCAGAAAATTGAAGCCTCAAGAACTGATGCTCTGGAACAAATTTTTCTTGAAAATTCTAGCACATGGGTTTTGCTGAGAAAGCAATTCTGAATCAACCCAGATGATTTGTTTTGCCAAAAACGCCAATTCTTCAAACATGTGAGAAAATTTTAAGACGAGAAGATGGAAGAAATCTAGAGAAGAAGAAAGATGTTTTTTAATTTTTATTTATTTATTATCTTCTTCTATCAAAATCGCCACTCTGCCTTGAATTCTGCTGATGAATCTTGACTTGTACCTGCAAAAGAATATTTTTTATGCCTTCACAACTGACCGCTGAAGAAATTCGCCCAACTCTGGAAAGAATTCACCTCTGCTCAAGCTGGATGAATGAAATGATGAATGCCATGCTTGCATAACTAGAGCAAAATCATACCACAAAAGCAAGACTGCAAGCTCAAACCCTAACTGTGAAGAAGGAATCCGATTGGCCCTTTACCAGTTGAACTGCTGCTGTCTCTGAGTCTTTAGACTAAAAATAATATTTTAATTTCAAAGCATGCAAAGAACTAAAAGTGGCACCAATATTTATCTTTGAAGAAATTCGTCACTTTTTAATGCCTTACATGCAAAAATATTATTTTTATCATTTTGCAAAAAATAGCATCTTGCTGTGCTCAACACACTTCCCTGATTCTAAAAAGTCAAATTTTGATCTTTTAGGCGTCCATTTGCAAGAGTTATGAGATTTTTGAGAATCTCCTATTTTGTAGCTGACTACAAAGTTACAACTGACCCTGTTCAACTCTGATTTCCGGATGATTGAATGATACTGCAACCGTGCTGAGATATCCACTGCGAAGCTTGCATGACAAGGATGAAATGTTTGCTAGGAGCAACAACTACTAAAATCAACATCTAACACCTTAGAAAATTAGGCGCCTCTGATTAAATTGATGCACTGATTCTAGACTTAGCCATTTCTTCGTTTTGCCTTCTGATGCTTCAAACTGCCGCTAACGATGAATAATGAACCCCACTGACTGAATAATGGATTCATTGCGTGACTAGAAGTACTCTGCATCCAATGACTGTATGTGAGGGATCTGAAAATTGTATTAAGAACCCCAAAAGAACGAGCGCCCTTATTCTGTGATAGCTCAAACACCATTTTGACAAAAGTGTGATTTTCATTTGAACACCATACTTTGACCCTTGATACCGGGAACTGGAATGTTCCGATACACGTGCCGCCTGTCTTGCTGTACAGTTTGGTCAACTTGCAAGAGATGTTCTTGGAGACAACGAAGCCAAAAAATTGCTTTTAAGGCCTCTAAAAGAAAATCGCCTTTTTCAAAGAAAATTATATTCTTACACAGTCATTTTTTGAATTGCCTTCAATCAGCTCTTCTTTATAGCATTATCATCTTGACCTCGTACATACGAGCATTCGCCAAATCCCGAAGGCTGTCGGCTAGACTCGTTGGATAGCTTGAGTAATTGCACACAAGTCTTGTGAAGACTGTAATTGCAAATTGTAGAAACCCCTTGTTCCCCCCTGTTTACGATATTGTCTATTTTCTGAAAGTTATCTGAAGTTTTTTGATTTTTTTGTGGTTTTGGGTTTTTTGCATGAAATTGAGAAATTGCGATTTTGATAATAAATGATATAAAATCTAGATAAAATACTCAACGGACAATATAGATAGAAAATGCAAGTTCTATTGTAGGCGCATCTTTTATTGCTCAGATAGAATCAATACAATAATGATCTGGTAGCATGCAATCAAGAAATAGCAATATTTTATTAAAAGAACCTGGTAATCAGCAACTGGTAATAATTGGTACGGCTGCGAATGAACTTCTTTCTCCCTCTGTCTGAAGATCCTGATTAGTGCCAGTGATATAGGCGCCCAAGATGGAAGTGACAGATTGATCCCAAGTTAGGCATTTTGCTTCAAGGAGAAGATATGCCCTTTCTGAAGGTAGTACGGCCTGGTACAAAAAGGTACGGCCTGATACACAGCAGCAATAAATATAATGTAACGCCCTAAGGAGAATCTCCAGGTTTGATGAATATAGGCTCCTCTGTGCAATAACCTCTGCTGGATGAAGTGCTAATCAAAAACCCTGAGTATTTATTAACTGTGATGCTCTGCAACTTCCTCTGAGTGAAGAAATTCCTCTGCTAGCAATAAATCAGGTGATATCTCACACCCTCTGAACTGCTTTCAATGGAGATGGCTCGTTCCCCAATGAAGTCGAGTTTCAAACCCTAAGGTTTTGTGCTTAGACAAGACTTGATCAATTTCAATATCAATAATCACATAATGGCTCGATTTTCAATGTAAATGACTTATATTTCTCAAAAGTGCGATTTCCTCAATAATAGGGTTCATTAAAAATTCGACTTCTCTTCTTTTTAATTTTTCAATAGTCTCAACTCAAATTTTTAATTATAAAATATAATTAAAAATTGGCCCCCTCTGATGATGGCGCACCCCTCAAGAATAATCACTTAAGTTATAATTTAATATTATAACTTTATATTATAATCATTAAATCATTAATATTTAATTAATACAATTAAATATTAATATTTCTCTCGTTACTCATCCGATGACTGTTCCGTCTGAAGCTGACGAACACTGAAGTGATTTTGAATGCCGCCAAAGCCATACTGCTAAAAATAGCAGGGGTCCCACGCTGATTGCCAGGAACTGCTAAAAATAGCAACTCAGCAAGAAGTCTCCAATCGAGCCCAAACGACAGCCTACTGATCAAACTCTGCCAACTGAAGATGAGCCAAGCTCTGAAGTGACCCTCTATCCAGTCTATCGGCCTACGAGGGTCGTGTGATAGGCCAATCCTATACTCCGAGAGATATCACTGAGAAGGGGACATGACAGTCCGCCCCTCCTGAAATTGCTTGTCCTCAAGCAATCTCAATGTCGGATGTTGAAGAATCTCCTCGCTCTCCCATGTCGCATCCTCAACAGGCAAATCTCTCCATTTCACCAGATATTCCCTGATAGTCCTCCGACGCAACTGTCTCTCCCTATACTCCAGGATGGACTTAGGTACTAAAATCAACTTTCCCTCATCATGTAAGGGAGGTAGAACTGCAGATGGTATCACACGATGACCCAACGCCTTCTTGAGGTGTGATACATGAAAAACGTTGTGTACCCTGCTCTCTGCTGGAAGCTCAAGCTCGTAAGCCACCTCGCCAACTCTCCTCAGGATCCTGAAAGGACCGTAATAACGTGGCTTGAGATTTTCTGACCCACTCTTCCTAAGAGTGGACTGACGGTAGGGCTGCAGCATGAGGTAAACCATGTCACCAACCTCGAAATGCCTCTCCGTCCTCTTCTGATCTGCATACTGTTTCTGCTGATTTTGTGCCTTGGCCATATTTTCCTTGAGAGCCCTCATAGTGTCCTGACTCTCCTGCAACCAACCTCCTGCACTCGGCACTCTACTGTCGCTCAGTAGCAAATCAAGGAAACTCGGCGCCTCATACCCGTACAACGCCATGAAGGGTGACATCTGAATGGTCATATGGAATGTCGAGTTATAACAATACTCACACAAATGTATCCATTTGACCCACGCCTTCTGCTGCCCTGCTATATAATTCCTGAGGTACCCTTCCACCCACTTATTTGCTATCTCTGTCTGCCCATCTGTCTGTGGATGATAACTTGTGCTCGGAGTGAGCTCGGTTCCACAAAGTCTGAAAACCTCTTGCCAGAAGTTACTCAGGAATCGACTATCTCTGTCGCTCACAATGCTCCGAGGCAACCCATGAAGTCTGAATACCTTGCGAAAGAATACCTCTGCTACCTGTGTAGCGGTATAAGTCGTGGTGATCGGAAGGAAGTGGGCATACTTCGTAAGCCGATCCACAACTACATATATGCAATCACGCCCTTGGGCTTTAGGCAAGCCCGTAATAAAGTCCATCGACAGGCATTCCCACTTCCTGTCAGGAATCGGAAGTGGCTGCAACAAACCTGCCGGGTACGTGTTCTCCTGCTTGTTCTGCTGACAAACAGGGCACTCACGCACATACTGAAGAACATCTCCCTTGATTCCTTTCCATGTGAACCTCTCCCGTATCTGCTTGTAAGTTTTGAAGTATCCGGGATGTCCTGCTGTAGGCATGTCATGAAAGGCCCGCATAACAATGTTCTTCACCTTTGATCCTGGGATCAAAAATATCCTGTTCTTGTAAATGATCAAGTCATTTACAAGCGTATACCTGGTATCAACTGCTGACCCCTCAACAATGCTGGAGGCCCAACTATCCTTGGCATACTCTACCACTATCATATGCCTCCAATCCTCCAAGATATGAACCATTGTGCTCAAATACGGTCTACGTGAAAGTGCATCAGCCACTACGTTCTATGTGCCTTTGATATATGAGATATCAAAGTCATAAGCCTGCAACTTACTGACCCACTTCTGCTGTCTATCATTGAGATCTCGCTACCCCAAGAAGTGTCTCAAACTGTTATGATCAGTTTTAATGCAAAATTTGCTGCCAACAAGATATTGTCGAAACTTTGCTAAGGCATGCATAATCGCGAGCATCTCCTTATCATATATGCTATACAGTCTCTCTGGTCCTCTGAGCTTGCGGCTCTCATACACAATCGGGTGCTTGTCCTGCATAAGCACCGCACCAATGCCCTCACCTGATGCATCGCACTAAAGCTCGAACGGCTTTGTAAAGTCAAGTAGTGCCAAAACAAGGCATATGGTCATCAACTCCTTGAACTTCATAAAACACTCCTGTGCCTCAAAAGTCCAAACAAAAGCCCCCTTCTTCAGTAAATCTGTCATCGGGGCTGCATGTCACGAATAACCATTCACGAAACTATGGTAGAACCCACATAAACCGAGAAACCCTCTCAACTGTGTCAGGTTTGCCGGTGTAGGCCAATCAACAATGGCGCGGATCTTTTCAGGATCCATACGCACTCCATCTGCACTGATAATATGACCTAGATATAGCAGTTCGGTCATCCCCAAGTCACACTTGGATTCCTTGGCGTACAAGGACTCCCTCTCCAAAATACTCAATACGGTCTCCAAATGAGCCAAGTGCTCCTGCCATGTCCTGCTGTATATGAGAATATCATCGAAGAAGACTAACACAAACCTCCTCAGTAATGAATGAAAAACCCTGTTCATCGTAGACTGAAAAGTAGCTGGTGCATTAGTGAGCCCAAATGGCATCACTACGAACTCAAAGTGCCCACAATGACATCTGAAGGCTGTCTTCTCTATGTCCTGCTCACGGACTCTGATCTGATGATAACCCGACCGTAAATCAATTTTGGTAAAGTAACAGGCACCATGGAGCTCATCAATAAGCTCGTCAATCCTCGGTATCGGGTACCTATTCTTAATTGTCCTCTTATTCAGGACCCTGTAATCAATGCACATGCGCAGTGTTCCATCCTTCTTCTTAACCAAGACCACCGAAGAAGCGAATGGCGATTTGCTAGGTCGAATGTGTCCCATAGCAAGTAACTCCTTTATTATCTTCTCTATCTCATCCTTTAACCTCTTAGGATGCCTATAAGGAGTTATCATCACGGGCTTAGCGCCCTCCTCGAGCTCAATAATGTGCTCTATGCCCCTGTCTGGAGGTCTACCTGGCGGAATATCACTGAACACCTTATCATGCTTAATCCTCAACTTCTGAATGTCGGGATGATATTCTATTTTTTGCTGTCCCTCCTGTATAGGTGCTAAATGACACTCGGCAGCCCACTCTACCATGTCGTGACGCATGAGCCGCTCCATCCGACGAAAAGAAATTGTTTTGATGTCGCTGTCTCGTATTGCTTTTAATATGTGTGTCTTCCCATTGATATCAAAACGGATCTCCATATCCTTGAGACGAAGAGTGACCTCCTCCAATGAATGAAGCCACTTCATTCCCAAGACCAAATCAATATCCCCCATATTAACAACATAGTAATCAGCCTTGAACTCATAATTGTTCAAGCGTAAAGGGAGATCCTTTATCATGCGTTCACACCTCAGCGTGTGCCCGTCGGCTACCTTAACTCTAATTCCTTCGAACTCCTTAGTGATGAGTCCGCGTTTTTCAACAAACCTAGCATCAATGAAATTATATGTGGCTCCTGTATCAAGAAGGGAGATGACCCTCTGTCCTGCTAACACACCCCGAATCCTGAATGAGCCCTCCTGCTGAATGCTAGATAGCCGTCCCTCCTATATCTGAAGCTCTGGCTCTGTCTCAGCTCTAGGCTCTGGAGCCTCTGACTCTGAATCCTCGGAACTCTCCTGCTGTTTGAAATTTTCTGATTCTGAGTCCTCATAATATGCCCACATCACTCAATTTGCCTTGCCCTTAGGTCTTAGAGGACAATCATGATTGGCGTCATACGGTCCTTTGCAGTAGAAGCAAAGCTTCTTCCTGCGTAGGTCATTAAGGGCCTCATGATCCAAAGGTGGTGCTGCTGATTTACCTTTTGAATCGTTTTTAAAGTCTGATTTTTCTTTGTTAAAATCAGATTTGTCCTTATTTCTGTTAAAGCCCTTATTATCTCTAAATGATGAAGACCCTCGGGAGTTAAATCTACTAGAAGGTGCTGCTAACTCCATGATTCGTGCTTTCTTCATCGCCTCCTGTGAAGAAGGAGGATCAAAGGCTTTGATCCAATCTCTCAGTGGCTCTGTCAAACCCTCCAGGAAGAGTACTACCAATCGCCTCTCTGAAATGTTCGGAACCATGACTGATAACTTCTGAAAGTCACCAATATAGGACTCCAAACTGCCACTTTGTCTCAACTGAGCCAAGTCTCTGAAGTAGGATTCTGGATCCTTCCTGTCAAACCGCTCAACCAACCTGTCCACAAACTCCTGGTATGATGTGATCCTATCATGCTGTAAGGTCACCATACCATGGTGCCACCAATCGTAAGCCACTCCCTCAAGATGCAGTGTCGCATAAAGGATAGCATCTCTCTCAGCCATCGGGCGTAATGTGAGGAATGTGTCTAACTTACTGATCCATGCCTGGGCTGTCACCTTGCCACTACCATCGAACATTGCCAGATTGAGTTTGTTTGTAGCATGTTTTAGGTCATTGTTCTGATGTCTAGGTCTCCAATCCTGTCGTCCTCTGCGATATTCTCTCCTTTGTGTAACAAATCGGTCAAAGGAAATCCTCTCTCTGACATCAGGTGGTACTAACTCCCACTCCTCGTTCGCTGCCATAAGTGTATCTACGAACAACTCCTCATGCTCCTCACCTGCAATAGACTCATCGGGCTCTTGTCTCACAAAAGTAGGCCTAGTGGGCCTGTCTGCTGTCCGTGAAACAGTCCTAGGTGCTCTCCAAGATCCTGCATCACTCCTGTTATCGTCACGCTGTGGTGACGGTCTCCTCTGTATACCTAACCTATGGATTGCCACTGCCAACTGCTGTAGCACATCGTTAGACTGCCGCTGACCTGCACGTAAGTCTCTGAGAGTGTTTAAAACCTCGGCATCATCCTGATCCCTAGGTATATCTGCTCTGTCAGCCCTGTCATTCCTGTCAGCCATGTTTTCTAGCTGCCTACTCAAACTCCATTGCCTGTCAATCAAGGCACGTCTGCGTGTATAATACCTGTATGGTTCAAGCTCGTCTGGCTGCATATGATGGCTAAACCCTTAGGATGGCAGGATTTAGCTCTGATACCACTGTAGAAACCCCTTGTTCCCCCCTGTTTCTGATACTGTCTGTTTTCTGAAAGTTATCTGAAGTTTTTTGATTTTTTTGTGGTTTTGGGTTTTTTGCATGAAATTGAGAAATTGCGATTTTGATAATAAATGATATAAAATCTAGATAAAATACTCAATGGACAATATAGATAGAAAATGCAAGTTCTATTGTAGGCACATCTTTTATTGCTCAGATAGAATCAATACAATAATGATCTGGTAGCATGCAATAAAGAAATAGCAATATTTTATTAAAAGAACCTGGTAATCAGCAACTAGTAATAATTGGTACGGCTGCGAATGAACTTCTTTCTCCCTCCGTCTGAAAATCCTGATCAGTGCCAGTGATATAGGCGCCCAAGATGGAAGTGACAGACTGATCCCAAGTTAGGCGTTTTGCTTCAAGGAGAAGATACGCCCTTTCTGAAGGTAGTACGGCCTGGTACAAAAAGGTACGGCCTGATACACAGCAGCAATAAATATAATGTACGACCCTAAGGAGAATCTCCAGGTTTGATGAATATAGGCGCCTCTGTGCAATAACCTCTGCTGGATGAAGTGCTAATCAAAAACCTTGAGTATTTATTAACTGTGATGCTCTGCAACTTCCTCTGAGTGAAGAAATTCCTCTGCTGGCAATAAATCAGGTGATATCTCACACCCTCTGAACTGCTTTCAATGGAGATGGCTCGTTCCCCAATGAAGTCGAGTTTCAAACCCTAAGGTTCTGTGCTCAGACAAGACTTGATCAATTTCAATATCAATAATCACATAATGGCTCGATTTTTAATGTAAATGACTTATATTTCTCAAAAGTGCGATTTCCTCAATAATAGAGTTCATTAAAAATTCGACTTCTCTTCTTTTTAATTTTTCAATAGTCTCAACTCAAATTTTTAATTATAAAATATAATTAAAAATTGGCCCCCTCTGATGATGGCGCACCCCTCAAGAAGAATCACTTAAGTTATAATTTAATATTATAACTTTATATTATAATCATTAAATCATTAATATTTAATTAATACAATTAAATATTAATATTTCTCTCGTTACTCATCCGATGACTGTTCCGTCTGAAGCTGACAAACACTGAAGTGATTCTGAATGCCGCCAAAGCCATACTGCTAAAAATAGCAGGGGTCCCACGCTGATTGCCAGGAACTGCTAAAAATAGCAACTCAGCAAGAAGTCTCCAATCGAGCCCAAACGACAGCCTACTGATCAAACTC
>CM021103.1:153669644-153803905 GCA_007115665.2 Sequoiadendron giganteum
TTGCATCCATTGGCACAAAACCACGGCAATTACTTGCTCATAACATTTGCAGTATATATAAATCAAATATAAAACAAGACTAATTACTCTCCTCTATGCATTGTTTTATTTGAGAATAACATCAATCAAGAATACAAAATGAGCCAATCATATCATTTAAAAAGATTATCAAATTGATAACAAGGTTCAACATATTTTATTCATTCAAAATTCTCCTTACAATCAGAATGCTCTAAGCATTACTAAAATAGTAACTATACAATTTCCGGGGTGTAACAACTTGCTTAGATTTAGTGACCTTTGGTGGTGGTGAGTAGTACACAGTTGTTGGCAGAGGAAATGTGCAGATATCTTCTAGAGGGGAAAATCTCATTTTTCTCAATGTGTACTATGTGAATGGAGCTCAACTTACTTTGTGTGAGTCACATTATGTGCCATTGTCACATTTTGGATGCCATATTTAGCAAACACAAATGATGTTGACAAGGAATCCAAGAAAACCATCCCCGTTGGTATTGAAGATCATGGTTTGTATCACTTGTTGATATTGGCCATGTGTAGGAGCATGCATTGGCAACCGAGAGTGCGTTTGGTATCAATACACTATGGCATTAGTGGTATGGACACCTCAACTTATCCTACCTCTCTCAATTGGCATAAGAGAATTTGGTAGAGGGATTACCTAACATCCAACAACAAATACAAAGTGTTTGTGGAGCTTGTCAAGCAAGGAAGTAGCACAAAACTCCTTTTTCAAACCAATAGGATTGGAGAGCCTTGAAAGTCCTACAGCTTGTTCATGTAGACATTTGTGGACCAATGAATATGAAATTTGTCATTGGTGCCAAGTATTTTATTTTGTTTGTTGATGATTTCAGTAGGAAAATGTGGGTTTTTTCTTGAAGTCAAAATCATATGTGTTTAAGAAATGTCAAAAGTTCAAAGCATTAGTAGAGGAGTCTGGTTTTGCATTAATCACTCTTAGATCTGATAATGGAAATGAATTTTGTTCAAATGATTTCAATAAATTTTGTGCTAAACACGGTATAAAACAACAATACTACACACCCTATACTCCAGAGCAAAATGGAGTAGTTAGTGACCAAAAACTGTACTATTACGAAGATGGCTCGGTGTATGTTGGAGAGCATGACTGTTCCCATGAAGTTTTGGGCACAAGCAATCTACACTGCAGTTTACGTACTCGCAAGTCTCCCACACATGTAGTAAAGGAGAAAACACCAAAGTAAGCATGGTTTGGGAGGAAACCCAAAGTGAGTCATCTTAAGGTCTTTGGTTCTACTTCATATGTCTGGATTCCAGATGTGAAGAGAACCAAGTTAGATCTGAAGAGTAAGAAGTTCATGCTTACAGGGTATAGTGAAAATCATAAGGTCTATAGGCTGATTGGTATTGACATTGACTACTTGAATTTTAGCAGAGGAGATGTCATTGATGAGGACTTTGGGCCCTTCCAACTTTCTTCAAAGATCAATATTACTGAAGAACAACTTGTTTTGGCTAAGGATTTAGGTGTTTGGCTTCACTTGGCTCCACTTGAAGGGGGGAGGATTCTGAGCATGAAGAGTCTCCCAGGTAGGTAATAGTAGCAAAAGACTTAATGATAACCTAGATTAGCATCCAAATGACATAGAAACATGCAACATTGATTTGGAAGAAGAGACTTCCAAGAAGATACCAAAGTGGTGGGAAAACACCATTTGAGATGTTTGGGATGATGAAATGATTGAAGGTAGATCATCAAGAGGCAAGAGCAAAAACATAGTTAGCTTTTCTCTCATGGACAATCTTTAGGGAGTTTAGGAGTCCTAGAAATTTGCAAAGGCCAAAGGAAAACCTAAACTGTAAAAGACCATGGAAACCGATCATGACAGTCTTATGAAAAACAAGACTTAGGATCTTTCAAATCTTCCACCAGGGAAGAAACCCATTGGCCGCAAATGGGTGTATAAAGTCAAGTACAAAGTTGATGGTACACTTGACAAGTACAAAGGAGGATTGGTCGCAAAAGGGTTCTCACAAAGAGAAGGCATTGATTATGAGGAGACCTTTGCTCTTACAACAAAGATGGGCACCATCTGTTTAGTTCTAGTTGTGGTAGCTTAGTTTTGTTGGAAAGTCCATCACATGGAGATAAAAAGTGCCTTCCTCAATGGTGACTTGGAGGAAGAAGTGTACATGTCTCAACCTCAAGGTTTTCAAGTTGCAAGAAAAGAGCATTTGGTATGTAGATTGAAGAAAGCTTTGGATGGGTTGAAGTAGGCACCTAGGGTATGGTGCATCAAAATTAATAGATATTTGGTTGAATAGGGATTCTAGTGGAGTCTTTCAGATTCAAATCTATATGTCAAATCATAGGAAATAAGATCATTCCACTGGTTATTTAAGTAGAGGATATCATTATTATAGGTAGTGAGGCACATTTGATTGCATATCAAATTTAATTTAAGTTAATCTTTTGACATGACTAATTTAGGCCTCCTACATTGCTACCTAGGTGTAGAAGTTTGGCAAATAGGTGGTGGTATTTTTATTTTTCAATCCAAATATGCCATGAGTTTGCTCAACAAGTTTAGAATGACAAATTGCAAAATCTCGTCTACACCTATGGAGAAAGGGCTGAAGCTTTCAATCAAAACAGACTCAAAGGCAATGAATGTGTTAGCATCTAGGCAACTAGTGGGCAGCCTTATATACCTGATAGCCGCTAGACCTTATTTGATCTTTTCTATGAGTTTCATCTCTAAATTCACGACAGCCCCAAAGGAAAATATTGGGTTGTAGAAAAGAGAGTGGCGAGATATGGGAAAGGGACATTTGACTTTGGCATTCTGTATAGTAGAAGTAAAGATCCTAGGTTGGTTGGGTTCATAGATTTAGATTAGGAAAGTTTTTTTGATGATAGAAAATCCACTTTGGATATTTTTTTAGCCTTGGCATGAGTGTAGTCACATGGAACAGAAAGAAACAATAGGTAGTAGTTCTTTCCTTGACAGAAGCAGAGTATCGAGGAACAATAAAAGCAACATGTGAGGTAGTATGGCTTTGAAGGATGCTTTCAAACATGAAAATGTCTCAAGCAGGGCCTTCATCCTTATTTTATGACAATCAAGGGGTGCTAAAGCTTGCCACAAGCGTACCAAACATGTGGAGCTTCATTGTCATTTCTTCAGGCAACTTGTCGAAGATGGATTGGTGATGTTGCAATATTGTCCTTTTGAGGATCAAATTGTAGACATTCTTACCAAATCTTTGGGTCTTGACAAATTTTTAAAATTTCAGGATAAGCATGGTGTAGTTAGTAAATTGACCATTAAGGGAGTATATTAAAGTATTATTGTAATATTTAGTATAGAATAGTCGATTAGTCTTTAGGATAGAATTTAAAAATATTTTTTATTCTTTTAGTTAAGTTCTTATCCTTTTGCTTTATTAGTTGTCGCCTAACTAGATAAAGCTATTGTATCTCTTATTTAAGGATGCTTTTGCTTCTTTGTAATTATCGAATATTTTGGTAATCATTCTGTGTTATATTTTTCATAATAGAGAGGGCCCTTTTACCATTTTCATTCTCGTAGGCTAATTCTAATTCGAGGATTTTGTAAGGGAATAATTTAATTAATTAAACAAAGTTGCCTCAATTAATTATATTTTGGGCAACTCTTATTTAATTAATTAGATTATTTAAATATTATAAAGTGATTTAAGTGAGGCTAAAAGTAAAATAATATTAAGTCACTTTATGAGGAGTTGTAAGGTTTATTATTTAAAGTGAATTTTTAAATTATGATCTTTTCAAAAATTCACAAGTGGGATATAAAAAGGGTGTGAAAGAAAAAAAAAGGACATCTTTGGTCATTTTCATATTTTCTCATTGAGAGGTTTGGACAACTTTGTTCAACTCAAACTGTTACATCCCGAATTATGAGGTTACTATTTACTAGTGATATAAAAGGTAGAAATGAATGTAAGGTAAAATCTGGAGATGCTTGCACCTTGTTATCAATATGTATGTTAGCTCATTTGACGTTGTTTCATTTCATGATTGATGTAAATCATGGTAAATACTGCATATATGTGAATATTAGGAAAATAAATCTTGTTTTATAATTGATTTATATAGATATTGCAAATGTTGTGAACAAGTAACTGCTGAGATTGTATGTCTATGGTTGCAGGAACAAGAACTATTCCTCCAGGCGGAGGGGAGACATCACTCGGGAGAGGGGCTTGGTCGAGTAACCGGTAAAGTTGATCAAGTTGAGCATACACACACTTCACTGAGGGTTTTTGAGAACTGAGTCAGATTGAATGGTCGTAATAAGTCATCCTTAGGCTTAGGAGTTTTGGATTACTTCCTTATGCTTTATGAGTGGTGTTACTTGATTGACTGACTTACTGTTCTGTGAACTTTGAATGTGAAATGTGAACAGATAAGTTATATTGATGCCTGGAATTTACAGTTTAACGTATATATACATATTTGTACAAACACGTGTATTAAGGGTACGTTGACTGGCCTGTAATACACGTATTTGGATAGTTAAATACAAATATGTATAGATATATTTAATGTAAATATTGAATGTGTTTATAAATATATTTAATATAAACGATATTATAGTTTTACCTATAATAAAATATATAGATATATCTATAGTAATATTTAAATATTATATAGATATATACATATATTTAAATAAGGTAAAATAAAACTATAATAAGTTGTATTTAATATAATGGAAAATATATATATAACATTTTAATTTATATTTTAAAATGACTTTGCCTTGGAAATAATTAAAATTGACTTATATAGTCATTTGGTAATAAAATGCATTTACCATGAGTAATAAAGTATTTTCGATTTCCATAGAATATTGGAAAAAATACGTTGGAAATACCTGAGAAATTAAAAAGGTAAACTATAGTCTTTTGAAAGATTTGAATCAAAAGCATTTTTAATAACTTGAAAATCGCGGATTTCCTCCATGAGGAAAAACGTGAACTGTGCAAAGGCTGAAATATGGAAAATGGTGGGAGATGAACCCCGCAAATCTCTCACGCCTTGGACCTGGTCGCGATTGCTAATGTGCCACCATGCTGGAAACGTGTGGGAGAAATAGGGCCAGTTGGCTGCGTTTATTTCATTGACATTTTCATTTGTGAATAACTCGCCATTATTCATAAAATGCGCCATTTTTTGGAGACGCCTGTAGGTGTCAGTTTCCTTTGAAAGTTTGAATCATTCTTTGAACTGCTGGAAGTCGAATCACCTTCTCAAAGGCTGAGTAAGTATGGAAAATTTGCCACATTTCAGTTTGAAATATTCAAATAGTAGTTCTGTGAATTTACATGCCTGCAAGAGTGGAAATTGTTGGGCTGAGGGCTGTATAAATAGCCGCCTAGTTCATTCATCAAGGATAACTTGAAAACCTCCGAATTTTCTTTTGTGAGAGCTGCAATTTGGCCTTGCTGTATTCAAACGAATTTCCTGTGAGGGCCATACCCTGTCATTACTATATTGCAATCATTTTGAGAGCCATATTCTATTATTACTATATTGCATTCATTTTGAGAGCCATATCTTGACAATTCTGTAGAAGCATTTTGTGAGCAATCTTTTATTGCTGTGGAAGCATTTATAAGATAATCATACTCTGTCATTGCTGAATAAGCATTGGTTGAGAGCCATATTCCGTCATTGCTGAATAAACATTTGTTTGAGAGGAGTGACACTGACAAAGGAGGAGAAATAGCTGGAGACTGGAATCATCTATAGCAAGGAAAACAGGCATGTGTAATGTATTAGATTAATTTTGTAAATTAATTAATCTGCTTGAGAATTTGCTTGGAAAAGGATAGTAAAATAGAAAAGCATTTGAAGAAACGTTGTTGGAATAAGATAGCTGATGTTATGATATAACTTAGGGAAAGCTTGTTTGAGAAAGGTGAAAAGAATGCATGATTGTGTAAAGGAACATTTATCTGTCTTGAAAGGTAGACATTACATTTAGGTATTATTGCCTATTTGTATGATCTCTATATATGGAGAATATGATTGAAGTAGATACTAGAAAATAGGAATGTAGTGAGGATAGTGGTCTAGAAGGGTCTTTTTCAGCTTAAGTTATAGGGATAACTGGGATAAGCTAAAAGTACTCTTAGGATAAAGATTTCTTGATTAGGAGAAATGGTATAAAGACTCTTGTTGACTGCATTGCAATTCTTGATTAAATAGTTTACTTGAAGGTAGGTTGTCTGAAACAGGATATACCTCCCTTATGTCGCTATGGATGTAGAATGTCTAAAAGGTAGGTAATCTGAAACAAGATATACCTATCTTGTGTAAATCTATTAGAAAAATGTTGTAGGTTAGTCTGGGATAAAAGATTATCCAAAAGTAAAGGACGATACCTATGTGTAGTGTAAGATAGCCTTAAATCAAATCGGTCCTGAGTAGTGTACATGATAGATGACCTTCATTCCAAGTACTGAATGAGAATACTTTGGCCAAAGTAGTGGAAGGTACGACATCCACTTAGATGTGAGATAGTTGAGACTACACTGTCAGTTCATTGTGATCCATCATGCTAGTTTGGGATTGTGAAATAGCAAGTTCTAGATGTATAGGAGACAACACTATGCTCAGTTGGGTTGTCGCAGCCGGTTACTTTACCAATCTCTTCGTTTGAAGGGAGGGCCATCTATTGAATGATAGATGTGCGGGGGACCGCATTAACAGTCCTTGGTTGGCGGAAAAGCGCCTGAGTGATGTTTCTCCTCCACAGCAGGCGACAGATACACCAAGATTTGTAAGGAAGGGAACCTTGACTATCTTACTACTATTTGTGCAAAAGCTTACGAGCTATGTAATTGTTTTACTTTTATACTCTGAATTATATTTGCAATAGAAATGGAATCCATGTGGAAAAATATACTGTAACTGGCATGTAATTATCAATAAAGAAAGGAAGAATTTTATTGTAATGTCTTTGTTATTTGTTACATTTATATGTTTGAAGTGAAATATGGAAAAAAATTTAATTACCCAAGGATGGGGTCGTTACATGTGGTATCAGAGCTACCAGGTTCTGCACTGAAACCTATGAGCTCATTACGCAACAACGCATAAACCTTATCAAAAGATAATGGTTGAAAAATTTCTTGTGCTGCAATAGCAAGAGAAAAGAGCTTAGGAAAAGTGAAAGAAAAATAATTTCTGACAATACCTAGGATTGCGGAAGATTAGGCAATCAGGTTATGTAGGAAGGTTAGGAAGAATAACCAATAGATACCTTTATCCAACGAAACATACGTATATGACTCTAAGGAAAATGAAGGAATAAGAAAACCTCTGAATTGTAGCAATCTAAAAATTGTAAAAGAGTTAGGAACTCTTGGATAAGTGAAAAGACTACGAATCTATGTACTGAAAGTCAACATAAATTAGACTGTTCAAAGTTGGATATGAACGAAGGAAGTATTCTCAAGGTTGGAGAACTCATGACTTAAACTCTTGTGTTAAGATAAAGATCTTGTTAGAAAAGAGTTAGTACCTAGAAAATGAGAAAAGGTCAAAACGGCCAGAGGAAACAATCAAGGACATGAACAAGGTTGCTCCAGCCAAAATCAATGAGGTCATTGAAATTTTGAGACCAAAACAACTTTGGTATCTGAAAGACTAAGAGAGGACAAGATTCCAAACATTGGAATAAGGACTTACGAAAAGGTGAGTGTGAGAAAGAAGCCCGAAATCAGGATGGTTTTTGAAAAAAAAAAACGGGTTTGTATAGAACACGAGTAGGCTGAAGTTATGAATAAAACTCACCAACCAGAATTACAAAAATCAACATATGTTTAGTAAGGAAATGGAATGCAACATGACACTATGTGTCAGAACACTTGAAGTTACAAGGAAAGTAACGCTTTGAGTTGAATTAAGATATCAACAAAAGAGATTTGTGAGTATGGGTATTTCTTCACCAGAAAGGATATTGGAAAGAAATGGAGAATATTAGTGTGTTTATTAAAAACTCCTAAAGTTGCTGATTATTCATTAGATCTCCTACTAGATGATTCACTATGTTGAATCTGTGAGATAAAAAGCAATGAAAAAGTCAAACAACTAAGAATGATAAACCTTTTCCAAAAGAAGCAAGTAATTGCTAGGAGTTTAACGCAAGTAGAATGAAAGTTGTGAAAACACTAAGGGGGGAAGGAAAAGAGTGGATTGACTCAAGTTAAGTACCCCACCCAACAAAAAAAAACTTGGTTATGTTCTCAATATGGAAAGAACTAATGACTTCTTTGCAAGTCACGAGGATAATTAAGTCATATATCATATGACCACAAGGGAAGAAGATAAATGAAAATTTATCTCCGCAAAAACTTAGCCTTTACATGGGAAATAAAGGTAGCGTGAGATCAAAATAGGTTACCAATTAGTCAAAGGATAGACTATTGTTGGATATAAAAGAAACTGTGTCCAAAATTTGGAAGATTCAAGAAAGGGACGAGGAAAATAATGTCAAAGTTAGGACATTTGAATGACAAAGGGAATTGTCGGATGAGAAACCACTATTACCTAGGAAAAGATAGAGTAAGAGGCTGCACGGAATGTGGCAAGGTAATGTCTGGTATACCAGGAAATGAGGATTGTATGTCATCATAGGTAGGACATGTAAACTCTCTTGCAATCCTAGAAGGAAAATAGTAGAACATGAGACAGATCAATATGTCTATGTTAGGAGAACTAACACAATGATCCAGTTGACAAACTCATCAATGAAATCAATGTTTTTGGAAAAACTTGACTTATAGGATTTTGGTCCTAAATAATATATTGTGGATAAGTAGTTGCTTAGTAAACCTAAAGGGTTATTTCAATTTTAGCAAAAAATGATAGGGTTGTGTAAACCATAATCATCCCATGAGACATTTGTTTGAATAAATGTGCAATATATTATTATAGTCAAAATAGGTAAAATGGTAGACTAAATCTTGAATGATATGTAAACTTCTAAAATTGAAGTTTAGACCATTATATGGAGAGAAAGGAAACTTTGTTAAAGCTGAAAAAGGCTTAAATCTAACCATAGACTTGATAGAATGTCAAAAAGGAGTAATGGATCGAAATGATCAATGAAAACCTTATTGATAACAAAGCTTAAGTAGAGCAGTATCAAAATTGACATTTGTCTAGGAGCAAGGTTATGCTCAAGGTGGACAAGTAATCAAGGGAAAGTACTTTATGGTAAGGATAATGAATGTGTGAGTGCCTGATTGACTCGGTTTATGAGTTGTCTAAAAGTATAAATACAAAGGAAAAGGATTAGACCCACGATGTAGTGCACAATACATCGACACTCCTCTTCCACTTGGATTATACTAAAGATAAATTCATGGACCAATGAATTCCGATCACTAAGTATAGTTATTTTTTATATATTGGATGTATTTATGAAATAAAGCTCTTTGGGAGAGTAAGTATGTGTGAAGCATACAAGAATTCCCTATGCGATAGTAAGGACACTTGAAGCAAGGTCTAAGGGTAAGATTACTACATAGGTTGAATGTTTTGTAAATCTTACATATTTTTTGGAATTTTAAGTAAAACCTTATTTGACTTTAACTATAAGTTAAAAGGCTGTAAGATCACCGGGGACGATGATTCACAAGGGGGGAAGTATGTTACATCCCGAATTATGAGGTTACTATTTACTAGTGATATAAAGGTAGAAATGAATGTAAGGTAAAATCTGGAGATGCTTGCACCTTGTTATCAATATGTATGTTAGCTCATTTGACGTTGTTTCATTTCATGATTGATGTAAATCATGGTAAATACTGCATATATGTGAATATCAGGAAAATAAATCTTGTTTTATAATTGATTTATATAGATACTGCAAATGTTGTGAACAAGTAACTGCCGAGATTGTATGTCTATGGTTGTAGGAACAGGAACTATTCCTCCAGGCGGAGGTGAGACATCACTCGGGAGAGGGGCTTGGTCGAGTAACCAGTAAAGTTGATCAAGTTGAGCATACACACACTTCACTGAGGGTTTTTGGGAACTGAGTCAGATTGAATGGTCGTAATAAGTCATCCTTAGGCTTAGGAGTTTTGGATTACTTCTTTATGCTTTATGAGTGGTGTTACTTGATTGACTGACTTACTGTTCTGTGAACCTTGAATGTGAAATGTGAACTGATAAGTTATATTGATGCCTGAAATTCACAATTTAACGTATATATACATATTTGTACAAACACGTGTATTAAGGGTATGCTGACTGGCCTGTAATACACGTATTTGGATAGTTAAATACAAATATGTATAGATATATTTAATGTAAATATTGAATGTGTTTATAATTATATTTAATATAAACGATATTATAGTTTTACCTATAATAAAATATATAGATATATCTATAGTAATATTTAAATATTATATAGATATATACATATATTTAAATAAGGTAAATTAAAACTATAATAAGTTGTATTTAATATAATGGAAAATATATATATAACATTTTAATTTATATTTTAAAATGACTTTGCCTTGGAAATAATTAAAATTGACTTATATAGTCATTTGGTAATAAAATGCATTTACCATGAGTAATAAAAGTATTTTCGATTTCCATAGACTATTGGAAAAAATACATTGGAAATACCTTGAGAAATTAAAAAGGTAAACTATAGTCTTTTGAAAGATTTGAATCAAAAGCATTTTTAATAACTTGAAAATCGCGGATTTCCTCCATGAGGGAAAACGTGAACTGTGCAAAGGCTGATATATGGAAAATGGTGGAAGATGAACCCCGCAAATCTCTCATGCCTTGGACCTGGTCACGATTGCTAATGTGCCAGCATGTTGGAAACGTGTGGGAGAAATAGGGCCAGTTGGCTGCGTTTATTTCATTGACATTTTCATCTATGAATAACCCTCCATTATTCATAAAATATACCATTTTTTGGAGACGCCTGTAGGTGTCAGTTTCCTTTGAAAGTTTGAATCATTCTCTGAACTGCTGGAAGTTGAATCACCTTCTCAAAGGCTGAGTAAGTATGGAAAATTCGCCACATTTCAGTTTGAAATATTCAAATAGTAGTTCTGCCAATTTACATGCCTGCAAGAGTGGAAATTGTTGGGCTGAGGGCTCTATAAATAGCCGCCCAGTTCATTCATCAAGGATAACTTGAAAACCTCCGAATTTTCTTTTGTGAGAGCTGCAATTTGGCCCTGCTGTATTCAAACGAATTTCCTGTGAGAGCCATACCTTGCCATTACTATATTGCAATCATTTTGAGAGCCATATTTTGTTATTACTGTATTGCATTCATTTTGAGAGCCATATCTTGACAATTCTGTAGAAGCATTTTGTGAGCAATCTTTTATTGCTGTGGAAGCATTTATAAGATAATCATACTCTGTCATTGCTGAATAAGCATTGGTTGAGAGCCATATTCCGTCATTGCTGAATAAACATTTGTTTGAGAGGAGTGACATTGACAAAGGAGGAGAAATAGCTGCAAACTGGAATCATTTACAACAAGGAAAACAGGCATGTGTAATGTATTAGATTAATTTTGTAAATTAATTAATCTGCTTGAGAATTTGCTTGGAAAAGGATAGTAAAATAGAAAAGCATTTGAAGAAACGCTGTTGGAATAAGATAGCTGATGTTATGATATAACTTAGGGAAAGCTTGTTTGAGAAAGGTGAAAAGAATGCATGATTGTGTAAAGGAACATTTATCTGTCTTGAAAGGTAGACATTACATTTAGGTATTATTGCTTATTTGTATGATCTCTATATATGGAGAATATGATTGAAGTAGAGACTAGAAACTAGGAATGGAGTAAGGATAGTGGTCTAGAAGGGTCTTTTTCAGCTTAAGTTATAGGGATAACTGGGATAAGCTAAAAGTACTCTTAGGATAAAGGTTTTCTGATTAGGAGAAATGGTATAAAGACCCTTGTTGACTGCTGTTATCCAAATTTCACTACTGTAGCATTTTGCTGCCTACGTATTCATCACATTCTAAAAATGAATTCAGGTGTTGTTTTGCTAATGTTTGAAACAAAAAAAAAGAACTCATTGTTTGCAAAGTAATGTTGTTTTTATTCATGTTGAAAAGCTGAAGTCCCACACAAGCCGTGGGACTAGCCTGATTTGATTTTTAAATCAAATGCTGAGTACATAAAAGAAATGAACACACAGCTGAAAATAGCGTAAAAATAAGGAAGGAGGGTGATTCGTCATTGCCTGGAATGACGAATCACTGTTGAAGTTGTGTGTTGAAACTCGTCCAGCTTTGGTGTCGCAGCCAGCTCCAGCTTTAAGGTTTATCTGCAAAATTGTGAAGAATGGCGTTAGAGCAATGACAAATCAGTTCCTACCTTATCCCTACGCTACCAACAGAGATGTGATCTCATTCAATAATGCATTCACCAAACGATTAAAAGAAAAGCAGAACATCAAAAGAAGCCTTTGAATCTGTCATATTTTACTAACTTTTTTTGTGTCATGTGCAGAAACAGGAAATACAATATTGCTGTTTTTTATCAGTTTCGTGATGAGTGGGGTTAAATGTGGCTCCCACAAGGGTTGAGCCCAGCTCATCAAAAGTTTAAGTGCAATATGAACATCATAAAATCTATTTTGTATTATGCGAATTTTTTACAAATTTCACCACAAAGGGTATGCAAAAGTAAACAACAACAGTGCTGCATTTTAAGTTCATTTCCAGAATGCATCGTTTCAGTTTTCATGAGGACAGCATTATGCCACTTGCTGTATGATATCAAAAGTATATAAAAGGAGAACAGCAAATTAGGTGATCATGCACTGTGAATGTTCATTCTTCAATTCATTTTCAGTTATATATCCTCTATTTTGAAGAGGTAGAGTTCGAATGCAGCATTAAAATCGAGGTTCAAACTTTCAAACAACAGAAATCTCCATGTTCATGGCGGCTGGGGTTTCTCAATGGCGCCAAACATTTTAAAGATCAAAATGGAGCAACAAATATACCAGAAAATGCATAATGCAGCCACATTTGGGTTTGGCCAAACACAGAAATGAAAAATTTCTTTCAAATTTCTAAATACCCACGTACAGATTTACAAATAAAATGCAGATTTTGCCATAATTTCCAGATTATTCACATAATCTTTTTGGTTTAGAAACAGATTTCTTCCATTTTCTGGGTTATTCATGAGAAGATTTGAATTAGAATACAGAGTTCTTTCATTTCTTGGGTTACCAACATTAGGTTTTTATAGCAAAATGCAAAATGTCTGAGGCACATCAAGGGTCGAGCCCAGGAGAAGAATACATAGAAATTTCATAAAAATGAGCTTCAGCTCAAGCATTAATGGCGCGGCCAATCAAATAGGCCTGTATTTTTTCTAAAAAATGACAACATTTCTGCAGAAATTGAGCTTGAAGTTTCCTTGTCTGAGAAAGAAATGTTGAAGAAAAGACGTAGCAAGGAATGGCTTACCTTGTAATGCCCGTAAAAAAAAAAAAAAAAAAAAGGAGAAGTCGCGCCCAGCTCTTTTGAGCTCACAAAATGTAGGGTCGAGTTTCCCATGGCGGCTAGCAAGGAAGAACAGGAAAATGGCGCCCAGAAACAGAAATCATCAACTTCCATGGCGTCCAAGAAGAAAAAAACGCAGAAAAATGGAGAAAGAACATTAGAAATATGCCATGGCGCGGCTGGTAAAAAACCTCCAAAAGCTAAAAAACGTGAAAAATCTCCAGTTTCGATTCAAAAAAGACCAACCTTATCACATGCAAGCTTCAGCCAAAGCCTCAAGAAGACAAACGCAGTTTGTAATGGCGTCAAAAGCTCACAAAAACTTCCAGTTCATGCGCGGCTAGGGTTCTCCATAGTGGCGGCGCCCTTCCAACAACAAAGTGAAAGTAAAATGAAATGAAAGTATTCATTACATTTTAGGGTGTTAACCCTAAGTGATGCGTGAGTATGAGAAGGCATTTTGCCTTGGAACTTTTAAAAAAAACAAAAGCCTTCTTCCTTCATGCGTGGCATTTGGTGCCTTCCTTTTTTTTTTAATTTTTGAAAGTCTTTTCCTAAGACTTAGTCATACAAAGCTTTGGCTTTATTAAAGTTTTTATTTAGCACCAAAATTGTTTCATTTTACATTCAATAAATAATTTTATTTAAATGATTATCTTAACCACTTAAATAAAGTCACCTATTGAATGTAAAATGAAACAATTTTGGAATTTATTTTTGCATTTTTTGTCAAATTGTACAATATTTATTTAAAATGATTTAAATCATTTTGTAATAAATATTATTGGTAAATGCAAAATTGAATTTCAAAATTGCTTCATTACTTGCATCAAAATGTAAATCTTTATTAAAATGATAAATTATAAATCATTTTGAATAAAGATATTTAAAATGCAAGAATGAAATGTTCTAGACATTTTTTAAAAATGATAGTCATAAGGAACAAAGACTTTTAATAAATGTTTGAATTTCAAGATGAGGTCACATTTAATGTCATTTAATGACATTCAAAGACTTATTGATAAAAATTCAGATATTTTGAATTACAAGTTGATGTCATTTATTGACATTCAAAGACTTAATGCCAGGTAGTCAAGTCCAGCATTAAAAGCAAGTTTTGCTCAAGGTATGCAAGTAGTGGAGATTTTTTTGGTCTACCTTGTTTGGAGGAGAGTTTGACATCACTTTGATTTTTGGGCCCAAAGTCCAATTCCGAATTTTGAGAGGGCTTTTCCTATAAAGTCTTGTTCTTCATTCATTATAACCAGTTCTGATTATGCAGAGGAGGCTTATGTGACATTTTGGTGTCCTTAGCATTTTGGTGCAAACTTTGTAACTCTTTTTGGAAGATCAAATACAAGTAACAGCAGCTGAGTTTATGTTATCTGAATTTATTTTGGAGCCTTCTCTTCTTTCTGCAATTCTGTGTGTATTTACAGGTGATTTGATAAAGGTAATCAGTGAATAATCAATATTCCATGTTATTTTGTCTCACTCAAGCACCTAGTTGCAGAAAAGTATTTCTGTTTGCAGGTTGTAGTTCCTGTCTTTAAGGGTGAAGCTCATAGGAGAGGCATCTGTTTTCCTTCTTATTTTGGTTCACTTTTCAGACTTTATTGCAAAATACTTATGCAAGCCTATACAGAAAGGAAGTGTTTTATTCACTCAGATAATTTAGTAATCCTTCTTAGTTACCTGTATTTGAGCTCTCATATCATATTTGGTGTATCACCTGTTTCTCTTGTTTAGATTTTAAGGTCTTAGGTTCATTTCAGTAACTTCTATCTTTTTCCCCATAAGTTCAGGTTAGTTTTTTGGAGTTATCAGTAATTATCCAATAGGAACCGGCCTAGAATCCGGAGGTTTCATTTCTGGTTACGCATTTCCCACATGCAGAAATGAATCCCATGTTAGGCAAGGTTGTTAAACTTGTATAGTTTAACAGGGTGCAAATTTTAGCCTTTAACAGTTTTGGCACGCCCGGTGGGACTGTAAGTCAGTAATTTTTTATCAGTTCTTGCTGTTTTGATATGCTACAGCAACTTTACAGCTTGAAAAGAAGTTCAGTTTTAGCGTATCTGGCGACTCCGTTGTGAAGGAAAGTGACCAATGCAAAAGTTTATATGAGAAAAGTGGAAACCAGAAGTTCAAAGTCGTTTGAGTATTTGCAGTTATCGCCACCCAAGAGGAAAGGAAGGACGCTTGATCGAGCTCCTCGTGCAAAAAGAGTACAAACAAGTCCTCCAAGAATATATGTCAGAAGAGGAAGATCATTGTATAGTGAACGTCCTGTGAGACATTCAGCATCACCAATTGTCGGAGAAGAGTCACCTATTGCTGTTTCTAGGAGTCTCAAATTCCCAAAAGCAAGCTCAAGCTCAGTTTCAGCAAGTATACCCACACAGACTCATAGTATGGCTGCACCAAGAGCTTTCGCTTTTGTTCCATTCGATCAAGGTAGTCCCCTTAATTTAGCACAGCATAATGATATTCCTTTGGCAGCATTAAAGGGATTGCCAGAATTCACTGGAGAAGGGCAAATAACGCCATTTGAACATATAAGAGATGTGGCAGCATTGTGCAATGTGCATCACGTGACTCAAGAGAATGTAGCTGTAAGATTACTGGCTGCATCGTTCAAGAGGAAGGCGTTGGAATGGTTGAGAGGCTTGCCAGTGGCTTCTATTGCAACATGGGATGAGCTTGGTGACCAATTTACCAAATTTTTTGAAGAAAAATCTGATCACCTATCTTTGGTAGAGCAACTGACAACTATCAAAAGGGCCCCTCAAGAGCAATTGACGGATTTCAACATCCGTTTCCAGAAGACTTGGAATAGAATACCTGCTACGGTAAGGCCTTCTGCTGATTATGCATTTTTGTATTACTTAAAGAGTCTCAATAGTGATATATCATTGATGATACAATCCATGGGAGGTCAATCATTACCTCAAGCCTATAGTATAGCTATAAGAGCAAAAAATAGTCTAATTCAGGCAGGAAAAATAGCTCCAAGGCCTCCTATGCCATATTTTCCAGATATTCATCCAAATATGCCATTGCATATACCCCCTCTTGCCGCAATACCGATTGTTCCAGCTATAGAGAATGTTGGAAATCAAACAAACAGCCCTGTTGGACCTTCAACAGAGTTGCAAGAGATTAAAAGCGGTCAACAAAAGATCGAAATGGTTTTGCAGACTTTGGGAAACGAGCTAACCAGCATGAAAAAGCAGCAGTACCAAGGTCTAAGGCCATCATTTCAACAGTATAACCAGCAGCAGCAAGGGGCTAATCAACCTTATCAAAATCAAGGTTTTAATCAGCAGTATCAGCAAAATAGACAGCCATATCAAGGAAATTATCAAGGACAGCGACAAAATGTTAACCAAAGGCCATTTCAGACATATAATCCAACGCCTGTGAATGCAGCAAATCCAATAAAAGATATTGTGCCAGCTCATAATAATCTTGCAGCAGATTACGAATGGTGTTTTCCGTGTAATCAAGCGCATAATCAAGCAACATGTTCCAATGGTGTTATCAATCAAGCACTTATGGTTCAAAATGCAGCAAGTTCACAACCGAATGCATCTACGGAAATACTTGAGTAGCAACGAGATGCATACCCCAATGAGACTGCATTCCTAAATTGGCAGGGTGAAGATTTTTGTGGCGTGAATGATAGTCCAGCAATTGCAACATACACCCGAGCAAAGAAGAGAGCTCTAGAAGCAGATCAGACAGCTGGTAAAGGCGAAGAACTTGCAACTGCGGGACCATCATTTACAAAAAATCCAAATTTCCCACAGAAGTCTTCAAATCAGCCAACCGGCAACCAGCCTCACAAAGAAATAGGTCCGGCTGTAGCTAAGATACATCAGAAGGTGCATTCAGCTATGCCCTACAGCATCGTGGACAGCATGAAAAGAATGAACATATCAATGACTATGTGGGATTCTTTATCCATTCCCGGACAAGCTGAAATGTTGCAGAAAGCATTAAGTGGTGAAGATGCGCAAGAACATGCAGCTAGTGATCAAGAGAAAGTGGTCATGACAAATGCTGATCAAGTAAAAGGGATGGACAGCAAGCCACATGATGCAGTTCCAGGTAAGGATGTGAGACCTCCTCCATTCTATGTTTCCTTAATCATTGGAAAGAACTTGGTACATAATTGTATGGTTGATAGTGGGGCAACTTGTTCCGTAATGCCAAAAAGGGTAGCTGATCAGTTAGAATTAAAATATGAGCCTATGGAAAAGGGAGTAGTTCAGTTAGATGGTACATCTGTCAACTCAATAGGCCTCATAAAAAATGCTAGTCTGACCTTACATGCCTGCCCTAGTTTCTCTATTCCACAGGACATATATGTAATAGATTTGCCTCCCTATTTTGGCCTTTGCCTATCAAGAGAATTCACAACCAAGATAGGAGGTTATCTCTCCTCCGATTGGTCTCACATGATTTTCCGCACAAGGTATGGAACAAAGGTAAATATCAAGTCAGAATCACTTGCAAAGGATATCATTGAACCTTATACACCCAGTATGATGAATGCAAATTGTGTCATTTTTGACCAAGATGATCATCCTGCCCCTGTTTCACATACGTCCACTGCTGGAATTCCTGATGTCCTTTTAGATGAATGGGCTGAAAGTAGCACTCATCACACTAGAAGTGATTTAGTGTTAGACGCTGGTATGGGTAATTATATGTTTCAGGAAGCTGGTTTGGTTATGCCAAATTTGATTAAATGGGAGAACGCTGATTTTGAACAGCAAAATGAGGTCTGGAATATGTTTTTTGATGGATCTAGAAGTAAGCATGGTGCTGGTGGAGGTGCGATGTTAGTATCGCCTGATGGAGTTCAGTACTATGCAGCTTTTAGATTTAGTTTTTCTTGCACTAACAATACAGCCGAGTATGAAGGTTTAATTAATGGGTTGGAATGGGCGAGAAAGAGAGCTATTAAAGTTTTAAAGGTTCATGGTGACAGTGAGCTCGTGGTGAATCAGGTGAGAGGGCTAATTTCTGTTAAAAATGATACATTGAAAGCATATAAAAGTAGAGTGTGGGATGCTATAGAGGATTTTGATGCTTTCAATATTGTTTCTATTCCAAGGATTAAAAATCAGCATGCAGATAGATTAGCATCTGTAGGTGCTCAATTTGACATACCTGCAGAAATCAGCACGGAGAATATCCAGCAGCATGTTAAAATTATAGTAAGGCCTTCGGTTCCTGATAATAACATAAACTGGCAAGTTTTTGAAAATGATGAACAGATCTTGCAATTTCTGCTAGAAGAAGATATTTTTGCAGCTTCTAATCAGGATAAGCTAAAGCAGAATTATGGGGATCAAGTGGTGCAGCTTAAGTCCAACAAGTTGCCTAAAGGTTTGGTTTCATTGGAATCTATTTTCAATACGGATGATCAAGCTAAAAAGGACAAGACTGGTTTGCTGGTTTCTCAAGAACATTATGAAAATTTGGAGGTTGCACCCGGCAAGAGCTTGAAGTTTGGTAAGGTGAGTACTCCTTTGGAAAAAGAGTCTTATATTCAACTTTTTCAGGAATTTGCTGATGTGTTTGCATGGGAATATTGTGACTTAACAAGGTTTAATCCTGAACTAGCACAACACACCATAGAACTTGAGCCTAATGCCAAGCCGGTTAGGCAGAAACAAAGACCTGTCAATCCCAAATTAGAGCCATTAATGCAGAAAGAAGTTTTTAGGCTGATTGAGAGTGGCATTATTTTCCCAATTAAACACACTAGTTGGGTGTCCAATCTTGTCCCTGTTAGAAAGAAGAATGGAGAGCTGAGATTATGTGTAGATTTCAGGGATTTGAATAGAGCATCATTGAAGGATAGGCATCCCCTTCCTTCTATGGAGCAAATACTTCAGTACGTTGCTGGTTCAGAATGCTTCTCTTTGTTAGATGGTTATTCGGGGTATAACCAGATTCTGGTCAAGAATGAGGATCAGTATAAAACCGCTTTCACCACTAAATGGGGTACTATGGCATACAAGAGAATGCCTTTCGGTTTGTCAAATGCAGGAGCAACGTTCCAAAAAGCCATGGACATGGCGTTTACCAATTTAATGTACAAATTTGTATTGGTGTATCTTGATGATATCACAGTATACTCCAAAAGGGCAGCAGATCATTTGAGCCATTTAAGGCATATTTTTGAGCGCTGCAGGGCGTTTGGGATATCTCTCAATCCAAAAAAGTGTGTGTTTGCTGTGCATGAAGGTAAGCTTTTAGGTTATGTGGTTTCTAAGCAAGGGGTTACAGTGGATCCAGAAAGGATAGCAGCAATTTTAGAGTTACCATTACCACACCATAAGAAAGGTTTACAGTCTTTCATTGGACGGATTAATTTTGTTAGACGTTTCTTGCCTAACATTGCTGAGTTATTAAAACCACTGACTGCTATGCTCAAGAAGAATGCTGTTTTTAGTTGGACAAAGGAAGCCAAAGGTAGTTTTCAGATTATCAAAGAGTCCCTAGCAGCAGCTCCCGCGTTAGTAAATCCAGATTTCAGCAAGGACTTTATCCTTTATGCATATGGTGGTTATGAAACTATTTCTGCAATATTGGTACAGCAAAACGCAGAAGGTTTGGAGCAGCCAATTGCATTTTTTAGCAAGGGGTTAGAAGATTATGAGCAGAGGTACAACTTTGTTGAAAAGCATGTCCTCGCTGTGGTAAAGAGCCTCAAAAAGTTCAGACATTTGCTGTCCCATAACAAGATTCATCTAAGAGTTGCGCACCCCAGTGTCAAAGAATTCTTACTCAGTAAAGACTTAAATGAAAAGAGAGCTGGTTGGATAACACGGGTCATGGAGTATGACGTGGATATTCAAGTGACTAAGTTAGTTAGAGGCAAAGGCCTATGTGAGCAGATTGCAGATGATGAGGTTTCAGAGCTCCAGGGACAACCAGAAACAATGTTATTGCTTGGTGAGACAGCTGATGATGATAGGGCAGCGAGCTGGTTACACGACATGGTTCATTTTTTGAGAACTAGCGAGTGTCCAACAAATTTGGACAAGGCAAAAAGAAGGTACTATCGGTTACAATCAGTTCCTTTTGTTTTGATTAATGAGGTGTTATACAGAAAGGATCACAATGGTGTCCTTCTCAGATGTATTGAATCAAATCAGATTGCAGACATTTTCCATGAATTCCATGATGGCCATTCAGGAGGCCATTTTTCCCCTAGGACTACTGCATACAAAATCCTAAGAGCTGGTTATTACTGGCCAGATATTTTTAAAGACAGTCATGCACATGTGAGGAAGTGTGTGAAGTGCGCCATGTTTGCAGGAAAAGAAAGGCTGCCAGCTATGCCTTTGCAGCCAATTAAAACAGAACAGCCTTTTCAAAAGTGGGGTGTTGACTTTATAGGTCTTATCAATCCTCCGTCAAGTGCGGGACATAAGTGGATAATCACTGCCACTGATTATTTCACGCGTTGGACAGAGGCAGGGGCATTAAAAGATGCAAATGAGACAGCTGTCCTTAATTTTTATGATGATATTATGAACAGGTTTGGAGTTCCTGATTCTATAATTTCAGACAATGCATTGGCATTTGTTGGTTTAAGAGTGACTGATTGGGCAATCAAGCACGGTATTTACCTTAGTACCAATTCTAATTATTACCCTCAGGGAAATGGACTAGCAGAGTCCACGAACAAGAACCTAATCAGAATTATCAAGAGAACTCTGCAGGAGAATCAGCGTGATTGGCATTCCAAGTTGAAGGCTGCCCTATGGGTAGACTGAATTACTCCAAAGCAAGTTATTGGGAATTCACCTTATCGGTTAGTATATGGGAAGGAAGCTCGTTTGCCTATTGAAACAGAGCTGCCAGCACTTGATCTTGCTGGTCAGCTAGTTTTATTTGAAGAAGAGGATCCTATGCAGGTGCGTTACGCATAGCTGATGGAATTAGAAGAAAGCAGGAAAAAGGCAATGCAAACAATGGACTTTCAGCAGTTGCGGGTCAAAAAGAGCTTTGACAAGAAGGCAAGATTGAGGGATTTCAATGTGGGAGATGTTGTCCTCAAGTGGGATGAACTAAAGAGCAGACCGGGTACGCACACTAAATTTGATTCATTTTGGGGAGGCCCGTTTATGATAATTGAGCGGAAGGGACAGAATGCTTTCCAGCTATCTACGCTTGAAGGAAAGGTGTTGCCAATACCAGTTAATGGTATTCACCTCAAACGTTGTTTTGAGGTATGTCCTACTTTGTAAACTCTAATAGAATTTCTGAATAAGGTGCTGCTGCACCATTTGCTTTTAGGGTAGGGTCTATATGTATATATTTCAGTAGTTTCTAGATGTTTAATAAGTGCTTCTGCACGTAGAGTAGGTGCATCTACGTTTTCCCTAAGTGCTGTTTTGCACAGTTAATGGTAGTTTACTTTAGTTTTGTTGGGGGGAATAAATGAAGCTCAAAAATCTGTCATCATTAGCTATAGTCACGTCAGATATATGTTTCCTATTCATGAAATTGAATAGAGCTTCAACGTCATCAACAAAAGATATATATCTCATGGGACCATAGCTAATAACAACAAAGTTACAAGCAGTTGCAACTAGACGAAAATTTGCACAAGGTTCTCTAAATCAGGAAAAGATATAAAGGGACTCCATGCCCAATGAATGATTAAGGCTACTGATTTCGTGTATAGCAGGCATACACACAGCAAAGGTCGCCAAAATGTTATCCAAATTTCACTACTGTAGCATTTTGCTACCTACGTATTCATCACATTCTGAAAATGAATTCAGGTGTTGTTTTGCTAATGTTTGAAACAAAAAAAAAGAACTCATTGTTTGCAAAGTAATGTTGTTTTTATTCATGTTGAAAAGCTGAAGTCCCACACAAGCCGTGGGACTAGCCTGATTTGATTTTTAAATCAAATGCTGAGTACATAAAAGAAATGAACACACAGCTAAAAATAGCGTAAAAATAAGGAAGGAGGGTGATTCGTCATTGCCTGGAATGACGAATCACTGTTGAAGTTGTGTGTTGAAACTCGTCCAGCTTTGGTGTCGCAGCCAGCTCCAGCTTTAAGGTTTATCTGCAAAATTGTGAAGAATGGCGTTAGAGCAATGACAAATCAGTTCCTACCTTATCCCTACGCTACTGTTGTACCCAAACCGAAATTTTTGCTTCATTAAAGCAAAAATTTGCTTAAAATGGTCTAAACCTTGTAAAAGTGGGGTCAAAACTCAGTTTTTGGGCAAATAAAATATGGGCTTTTAGTCAGTGTGATGCCAGGAAGATACTGGCAAAATTTGAAAATTTTGAAAATTAGGGTTTCTGAAATCTATTTTTAGCCCGAAACCCTAAAAAATAGGAACTTGTCAGAATTGGATGAAATTAATTTTGATTGGCTTATTTCACATCACAATCACAGTGGTGAAGTCAGTTTCAGTTAAAAGTCAGTTTAAGGCTGGTGGGTAGTTTTCACTTTTTTAGGAGAAAAGTTAGGATCTTCGGGGTCATCAATGGCAGTTGGCCAGTACCAGGTGTCAATATCTAAGCCTGAAACTCAAAGAGGAACGCTCTACGATAAAAGATGTTGGAAATAATGCTTTTTGATGGAGGGGATTTTCAGATTGGCAAAAAGTGCTAAAATATTCTAAGTCTGGGAACTTTTCACTATGTAACGTAGTAGACACTTGCGCAATCAACGTGCAAATCAACTTTATAGTGTCCGTACATGTGAAAATGATGAAGTATAGTCATCCACACACCTCAGCAGTCACAACGCTTCGACATGGTCAACGCAGGGATGGATACAGCGTTTGCAAAGCATAAAATGGTGAAAATCAATGAATTCAAAACAAATCCGCTCCCCTGTAGCCTAGGGGCGCCCTTCCTTTTGAAGGTCAAGATTGGAGGGTTTTGGATTAAGAACACATTCATTATGTTCAGTTTTCAGTCGGCTTTCCGATTAGCCATGAAGCAAGATTATCCGAGTTACAGAACTCCGGCAAACGAAGACAGAAGCAGAGGTTACGAAGAGTGTTTTCATCAAGGAGGCAGTCTAGAGATGCAAATCCGCTCCCTTCTAGCCCAAGGGCGATTTTCTTTTTGAAGGCCCAGATCTAGATGCATGTGTGTTTTGATGGTTTCAGCCTTTGCAGAATTAGTTTAGCTTTTCAACGAGCTATCAAGCGAAAGCGTATCCAGTACAAAAATCCGGTTATCGGCGGTGGAACTGGAAATTGCAAGCAAGATACATGTCAGATGAAGTTTTGTAGAATGCAAATCCGCTCCCCTGTAGCCCAGGGGCGATCCTGAATAAGACCTGTTTGATGGATGAATTTGCAATTGAGGTCTTCCTGAGATCTCTTCCAGCTCAGTCCAGCTTTGCAGTGTATCCGTTCACAAGACGATCCGATATTCTGAGTAACTGTGACAGAGGTCCTACCGAGCATGTAAAACAGAGGATGGTGAAGCGTAGCTACACAAAGCTGCACAGCTGTAGGCTAGGGGCGATTCTCCTTTAGGCCTGCCAGACGGGGTTATTTGCAATTACAGTCTTCACAAGACTTGTGTGCAATTACTCAAGCTATCCAACGAGTCTAGCCGACAGCCTCCGGGATTTGGCGAATGCTCGTACGTGCGAGGTCAAGATGATAATGCTGTGAAGAAGAGCTGATTGAAGGCAGTTCAAAGAACGACTAAGTGTAAGAATGTTATTTTCTTTGAAAAAGGCGATTTTCTTTTAGAGGCCTTAAAAGCAATTTTCTGGCTTCGTCGTCTCCAAGAACATCTCTTGCAAGTTGACCAAACTATACAGCAAGACAGACGGCACGCGTATCGGAACATTCCAGTTCCCGGTATCAAGGGTCAAAGTATGGTGTTCAGTTGAAAATCACACTTTTGTCAAAATGGTGTTTGAGCTATCACAGAATAGGGGCGCTCATGCTTTTGGGGTTCTTAATACAATTTTCAGATCCCTCACATACAGTCATTGGATGCAGGATACTTCTAGTCATGCAATGAATCCATTATTCAGTCAGTGGAGTTCATTATTCATTGTCAGCGGCAGTTTGAAACATCAGAAGGCAAAACTAAGAAATGGCTAAGTCTGGAGTCAAAACATCAATTTAATCAGAGGCGCCTTATTTTCTAAGGTATCAGATGAGCTCCATAGCAGTTGTTGCTCCCAGCAGACATTTCATCCTTGTCATACAAGCTTCGCGGTGGATATCTCAGCACAGTCGCAGGCTCAGTCAGTCAGCCAGAAATCAGAGCTGAACATGGTCAGTTGTAACTTTGCAGTCAGCTACAAAATAGGAGATTCTTAAAAATCTCATAACTCTTGCAAATGGAAGCCTAAAAGATCAAAATTTGACTTTTTGGAATCAGGGAAGTGTGTTGAACACAACAAGATGCTATTTTTGGCAAAAAATGAAAAAAAAATTTTTGCATGCAGAGCATTGAAAAGTGACGAATTTCTTCAAAGACAGATATTGGCGCCATTTTTAGTTTTTTGCATGTGTTAAAAATTAAGATATTATTTTTAGTCTGAAGACTCAGAGACAGTGGCAGTTCAACTGGAGAGAAGCCAATCGATTTTCCTTTTTCTAAATTAGGGTTACATTATGCATGCATGATGGTACGAATTGTTTATTTAAACAAGCATGGCGCCTTTCATCATTCACACAGCTTTGAAAGTTCGAATTTCTTCAAAGAGATTGGCGAATTTTCATCAAAGGATCAAGTTCGAAGGTGGTAAAATATTCTTTTGCAGGTACAAGTTCAGATTCAGCATCAGATTCAAGGCAGAGTGGCGATTTTGACAGAAGAAGATAATAATTAAATAAAAAAATTTAAAAAAAAATATCTTTCTTCTTCTCTATATTTCTTCCATCTTCTCGTCTTAAATTCTCTTGCATGTTCGAAGTGTTGGCAGATTTTGGCAAAACAAAATATCTGGGTTGATTCAGAAGAGCTTTCTCAGCAAAACCCATGTGCCAGAATTTTTCAGGAAAATTTGTTCCAGAACATCTGTTCTTGAAGCTTTAATTTTCTCAACCGAAATTCTTTTGCATGGCTGAGTAAAGGGTAAATTTTTGCATTTCTGACGTTCTGGGTTGTCTTAGAATCATTTTCTGGACAAAACCCATATCTCAGATTTTTTCGTAAAAAATTCTCATCCGACAAGCTATTTTTAGCCTCAGCAGGCTATTTTTGGCTTTCCAAAAAAGTTGTCAGAATATAGCCGTGTGCACAGTCAACAGGCAAGTTTTTCAGAATGCAGTTCACTCAGCTCGAATTCAAGACCAAATCGGTCTTAACCCATGACTTCATCGGAACAGTTGATACAGATCTACATAAGGTGTTGCCGGAGGTGGTTTTGGATCCACTCAAAATCAGGGATTCAGTTATCAAGAATATTCAGCAATCCGGGTTGCTTGAGGCCGCTTCCATACCTATTTCGGTGCATTGCGTGGAGTTTGTAATATCTTGCATCAAGCATTACAATTCCGCTACACGAGAGATACGGTCAATAGATGGACGTGTTATATGCAGTCTCAAACCTCTTGATATCGAGCGAAGTCTAGATATTCCTCAACATTCGGATGGGATGGTTATTTCCATGAGTCAAAGCGAGCAGGCATTCAATGCTGGACTGGATAAGTGTCAAAACAAGATGATAGAGAGATGGCTGAAACAAAAGAAGAGCAAGTTGCCAAACAACTTGGGTCGTGGCGAGTGTAAGGATGAATACAATATTTTGATTACACTGCTTAATCGTGTCTCAGGTCATGCAGATGCGAACAAATTTCACCCGTGGATGTATTATATCATTGGTAGAATCATCTCGGGGCAAGAGCATTATGACTGGGCATCCTTCATCAGCGATGTTATTCACGAGCAAATCACCGGTTTCCTAGCTGCGCATCAATTTCATATGTGTTCTTACCTGGTGTACTTGATTGCTTATCAGAATCAGTTTAATGGTTTGAATACGGTGGGCATACTCAGTGTACAGAAAGTCTATCGTTACTATGACCAGCTTGAGTTCACAAAGGCTGAAAGTCATTTTAAACATGTACAAGAGGCTTTCTTGACTTATACAGTGAGAAACTTGGACCGGGAGTTGCATATTCGCATCTCGGCAGTTGCCAAAGCAACAATGAAGAATTGGGCAGATTGGTACATTCAGTTCCCTACATACACCTATATCCGTGTCTATGGATACACAGGAAAACCAGCTATGTTACCACGTTATCCTTCGGATAAAACAATATTCATGGAGTTCCTGAGGCAGCTATATGAAGTTCACAAGCGTTTGCGCATCAAGCGTAAACCAGCTGCCGAGTTTCCTTTGCAATTCGGGATGTATTGGTGTAGGACGGCAGTTGATGCTAAGACCGCAGGTCAAGAGTTAGAAAATTGCAAACTCAAGTACCTGGTGGATACACGCACATATGATCCTTGGGGTCATTACGCAGCTCGCCTGGGTAATCTCTCTTATCACAAACCTACGATGGAAGATTATTGGGTGAATTGTGAGGATGATTTCGAAGTTCGCAGACGTAGCTATAGCAGGTTCTCTCTTCCACAAGTTTCTATTTTCTTGGCAGAAGATGTGGAAGGATTGACAGAGGGTGAGGGAGATACACTTCCTCAATTTTACAGAGAGCAGGTTGATGGACAACCACTGCCGTTAGTAAACTGGTATGCCAAAGAGTTCGCATCAGTAAAGGAGAGATCGAGCAGGGTCATCCAAAATAGTATGCTTTATTTAGAAAGCAGAAGGTTGAGAAAGGCATCTATGCCTAGAGCAGAGCCGCCAACAGAAGGACTTGTATTGCCTTCTTCTTCAAAACCTAAGCAGAAGAAGAGGAGCAATCCTCCTAAAAAGAATCCAGCGCCTAGTAATTCAAAGGGAAAAGCATCTGTTGCGATTCCACATGTAGAGCCAGTCAGAGAAGTTATTCAGACTTCTCCGCAGCTTGAGGTTCAGCCCCGTATGCCGTCACCGACACCATTAGAGCAGCCTCCCATTCCAATTCACATTGATTTGGACGTAGATTCACCTCCTCGCAGCGATTCTTTTATACATTCACATTCATCAGATCCTCCTACGACTAGTACAGGTCTTTCCAGTGGGATTAGTCGGGATTCATCTTGGCTTGAGAGTCAGCTGGGAAGAAAAAGGAGGCAACCATCTTACATACTTGATCATTCAGATTTTGATCATGACCATCAAGATGTGCCTGAAAAGAGGATCAAGAAGCAGATACATATTGGGAGAAGTGCAGATAAGGAATTCATTGTTGAGACTGCTGTACCTCCAGAAGATAAGAGTCTAGACGAGATGGAAGCTCAAGACTTCGAGGTTATCACAGTTCATTTCGGTAAGAGTACTCGTCAGACAGATATTGATCTCCTACAGGTTGCTACAGATAGCGTCAAAGATAGGATGGTGAAAGATGGTGAAGATAAATCAGCTCTCAAGGCTGAAATACAGCAGCTTCGCCAGTACATTTCTAGCCTTGTACACAGGACAGGGGATGTTGTCACCGCGCTTCCACATATGTTAGAACCACCAGCAGAGCAGGGTCAGATTGATCTCTTGGTTGCATATGGTAAGCGATTGGAGGAATGGGAAGAGGAGTTTGTTGCTAGAGGTCGCCTTATACTTACAGAATTGTATCAATTGCGGTATAATGCACGTGAGCTTCGTTTACGACTTCAAGATGAGGAACGTGATTTGGCTATTAGTAAACCCAGGGATGAGATTCTGATTGCCAACTTGGGAATGTCATTTGATTCAGTCACAGAGGCAGAGGATAAAGAAGAGGTCTACATTTGGAGAACACAGTTGATCTTCAAGGCAGAGATAGAAGGAAAGATCGTATCTGAGGTGGCTGAGAGCAGAGAGCATGTTACTAGTGCACTCCGCTATATAAGAGACTTTGTGTCTCAATTACCATGTGTATATCAGCGTGTGGGTGGTGACTATGTTGAGCTTGCTGACATCCAGTTAGAGCTCCAAGCACTTATTCACGGTATTTTCAGTGGTGAGACCATTGGCTGTAAGATGAATCAGCTTACAGCCATGTCAACATTGTTTGATGAGGCAATCAGGAGAAAGGGTGAGTTCCAGTGTCAGATGACTAATGGAGAAGACATGCTGCACAGACATAGGATTCTTCGCCAGAGCTTCAGTTCCCCAGATGGAGATGCAGTCAACGACCTCGTAGATGGGTTAATTTCTCAAGATCAGGGCCAGTAGACTTCAGTTAAAGGCGTCCCACCTTTTTCCAAGATAGACATTAGACACAGGAGTTAAACTCGAGGCTTCTTTCCGAGTTAACTGGTTGTTACACATTGCATGTCTTGTCTGTCTTGGAAATATCTACAAACACTTGGAGTTTAGATTAGATCTTTCAGTCAACTGATGATAGCATTCCAGTTGATTTGCTTTCAATAAGGACGTGCATGTTGCACCTTGTCCATTTAGATTAGATGTTTCAGTTAACTGATGATAGTTTCCCAGTTAACTGTATAGTTTCATTCAATTAGGGTTTAGGAATAAGATCTTGCATGCATTGCAAGACTTTAGTTGACTCAAGGTGATTTTAGGGTTGCCTACACCTTGAAGTCTATAAATAAGAGCTTTAAGCTCATTTGTAATTTAACTTTTGCTTGATAGCATACATGTTGCGCCTACCTTGCCTGTAGTATTGCTATTATTGTATCTGTTCAAAGAGTAATTGCTGTTATAATAAATTGCTGCGCCTACCTTGCCTTCATGTTATTGTCATAGTGTTTATTCGATCTTAGTTAAATGGGGTTGCTGGTTTGATCGTTATTGCATGCGTGTTGCGTCTATACAATCTACTGTCCCAGTTGCTTACCTTTTTGTTTTGTTTATTATAAGCCTATTCAGAAGAGCAAATAGTTGCGCCTACCTTGCCTTCATGTTGCGAAACTGTACTTAAAGCTTATCGTTTGATGTGTGTGATAGTAGACTCATTCAGCCAAGCAAATAGTTGCGCCTACCTTGCCTTCATGTTGTGAAGCTGTACCAGGTTTACCGTTCATTTGTTTGTTTTAATAAACTTCTTCCCGGATTAGCAAATAGTTGCGCCTACCTTGCCTTCATGTTGTGAGCCCGCACCTGGAGTTTATCGTACAATACATTCCTGCTCCATTTCCTCATGCTCTGTTTCTTGAGGAAATTGGATAGATATTAAAGAAGTTAGCTTAGTTGTAGTTACATGATCTGCGAAACCAGAAAATACTTAGCTGCAACGTTCTAGGTTTTCTTAACCTTGTGCCTCTACCAGCTGAGAACAAAAAGATAGGACATTAGTTTAGTTTTCTATTTCATGCATTCCAGCACAACGAGGGAGCTTCCCCTCCTAATTTGAAGAGCACTCATTACGTAGTGTGCATAGTTGTCCGTACGAACTCACACTCCAGAGGTGTTAGTTCTTACGCCAACATAGACATCAAAGGTGTAGGGAACCCTTAAATCACCTTGAGTCAACTGTAGTCTCGCAAGCATGCGAGATTTTATTGCTAAACCTAATTGTATGCAACTATATAGTTAACTAGAAAACTACCATCAGCTAACTAGAATGAACTAAAGTAAATGGACGTCTGCAATAAGCAAGTCCTTATTGATATGCAACTTAATTGGAAACTACCTCAGTTAACGAGGAATGAAAACTAAATGAAAACTCCATCTGTACATAGGAAATTCCAAAATAGATGTGCACGAGATATATAACAAGTTAACTCGAAAAGAGGCATCGAGTTAACTCCTAGTTATGAATTATATCTTGAAAAGGTGGGATGTCCTGATTTTAAGTTCACTGGCCGCTATCTTTGGAAATTAACCCCTCCACGAGGTTGTTGACTACATCACCATCTAGGGATTATCACATTTCTTAACTGTCAATTCCTTGTTTGTCAACAACTCAAGCAATCCTGGAAATCTTTGCACACTTAAACTGACATTTTCACTGACTGGTATCTGTGGTGGCTCTATAACTGAAGTGATGGGCACTGTTTCTTCTGCAGCTTGACGCTTCTCACGTTTTTCACAATTTTCTCTATGGAAGAGTGTTGCATGATGAAACCGCAAAGTTTGACTGCAAACCCTCTGGTTGTGAGAAATGCAAATGAACTTGCCGCACAATCAAAATTTCCAATGGTATCAACCCTCTAAACCAGCCTTGGAAGACAATTAGCTATGTTAGTTTTTATGATCAGACATGAAAGCAATTAGAAAATGCAACACATAAGACAATGAACACCACAAGATACCCTAGGAAAACCCTCCAACTCGAGGGGAAAAAACCAAACAAATATATCGCTTATATATTTTAGGAGTAAGAGCAGAAATCTGCTTACAACTCAGGCCCAACACAAGGTCGAATCTGATACAATGAATAATAGCACCTCTCCTAGATGCGAAGATACAAAATATGTTTCTCCTTGAGATCGATCGACTGCTCAAGATAATGATTTGCTGCTCAAGTGCGAACTTCTCCAAGGAGTGCGAATATGGTGAATAAACTTGATGATCAAAATGAGAGATCATCACCTTGTATTTATACAAACCAAAGTGTCTCTTCATGTAGGTCGGCCTCCTTAAGGAATAATAATAATAATTAAATGAGTCGGCCACATTAAGGAAGTCGGCCATAATAAATAATAAATATTATTTAGGTTGGCCCCATTTAATTATTCACAATAGTTAAATATATTGTAATTTTGAAGTGAAGCGCCCGTTCACTTAATTATCACAATGAAATAAATAGCCAAAGGCTATATGCAATTTCATGTCTTCGATTAGGCTGGAAGAATGAACCCGAAGCTGCAATAACTTCAACACTCCCTCTTAGCTAGGTAGGAATACTTTCAGCAGTACAAGACACATCACCTCATCATGATGTCAACCACTATGGCAACTCCCATATGTGGAAAAGTATCATATCACCTCATCGTGATATTAACCATCATGGCTCTCCCATGTATGGCAAAGGAACATATCACTTCATTGTGATATTAACCATCATGGCTCTCCCATGTATGGCAAATCTACATAAGTGCCCATCACTCAATCGTGATATCGTCACCTCATCGTGACATTCACCATGGCTACCCCCAGAGGGTGAAAAGCACAAGTGCAAGAAAATCATCACGGACTCTCTCATGTGATGTTGTCATGGCATCACACACATGACATCCACCATGGCTCTCCCAAAGGGTGGAAACAAGGGCTTTCAGCTTGAAATTCTCTCATAGAGAGAAATGCATTAACAAGGGCTTGCACCTCAAATCTCTCTAATAGGGAGAAATGCATTAAAGCAAGTTTGAAGTTCACTGATGCTGAGACTCCTTCTCAACTAGGGCTTCATTCTCCACAATACCAAGCTTGTCTCGAAAGTACACAAACTTTACTCTGGCAAGAGGCTTGGTGAGAATGTCTGCCGTCTGCTGATTAGTGCTGAAATACTTCAACTGGATTGCTTTCCTCAATACCATATCTCTAATATTGTGGTATTTGATCTCAAAATGTTTGGGTTCTGTCATGAAACACTGCATTGATAGAAAGCTTCACACAACTTTGATTATCACAATGAGTGACAGTCGGCTCCATCGATTGTCCAAACAATCCTGGAAGGAGCCTCCGAAGCCACACTGCTTCTCTAGTTGCCACACAAGCTACAATATACTCGGCCTCTGCGGTGCTCAGTGCCACTAAAGACTGCTTCCTGCTACACTAAGAGATCATTGCAGACCCCAAACTGAAACAACATCCAGAGGTGCTCTTTCGATCAGTGACACACCCTCCCCAATCGGAATTAGTATTTCCATGCAACTTCAAGTCTACATTAGAAGAATATCTCAAGCCATATCCAACTGTGCCATGCAAGTATCTTAGGATATGCTTTGCTGCAACTAGATGTATTTGCCTTGGTTCACATGTGAACTGACTAAGTGCACTCACTGCATAGCAAATATCTGGTCTAGTATTGACTGGATACATCAAGATCCAATCAACTGCCTGTACATAGTAGGATCCAGCAAATCTGAACTAGTTGCAGCCTCCTTAAGGTTCTGAAAATTGGTTTCCATAGGTGTAGACATGGATTTGCAATCCATCATACCAAATCTCTTCAAGATGTCAATAGTATACTTCCCTTGACTTAGAATAATCCCATCCGGCCTCTGCCAAGCGTCTAAACCAAGGAAGTAGTGCATGAGACCAAGATCCTTCATTTCAAATTCAAAAGCTAGCTCCTTCTTACATTTGATAATGAGGTGATCTTCTCTAGTAAGAATTAGATCATCAACATATAGAACCAAGATAAATGCTTTGCCATCAATTACTTTGAAGTACAGGTTTGAATCAACATCATTGTTGGAGAATCCCAAGCCCATCAAGTATCAATCATTTCTTTCATACCAAGCACGTGGAGCCTGCTTAAGACCATATAAAGCCTTCTTCAGTCTGCAAACATGAGACGCCTTCCCATGAACCTGAAAAGCCCTCAGGTTGCTCAATGTATACCTCTTCCTCGATCACACCATTCAGAAATATTGTCTTCACGTCCATCTGGTGTATCTTCCATCCTCTAGATGCTGCAATAGCAATGATGGTCCTGACGAATGTATAACGAGCAACTAGAGCAAAGGTTTCCTCATAGTCTACTCCCTCTTTCTGAGAGAATCCTCTAGCCACAAATCTAGCCTTGTACTTCTCGATGCTCCCATCAACCGCATGCTTGATCTTGAAGAGCCACTTAGAAGATACAACTGATTTTCCTTCAGGTTTAGGTACAATGACCCGACAATCATTCTTGAGGATGGATTGATACTCCTCAACCATAGCATCTTTCCATACTTGCAGACTAGTAGCTTCCTCAACACTAGAAGGTTCTGACTCAATGATTTGACTTATCAAAGCAACATAGCTTGAAAACTTATGAGGTCTCTTGCTTTCTCTGAAAGTTCCTCTTGGGGCTGCAATTCTTTTTGCCTCCTGCATTGTTGCCTAGCCCAAAGAGGTCTCTTATGACCAATCACAATGTCTGTAGGCCCATCAGTAGGTTCCAAAGGCTCAACTAGATCATCATCCTCCTTAGGATCAATAGCCTCCCTCTGAATCTCAAGAGTTCTTGCATCAACCTCCTGACCTCTTCGTCCAAGGTTGCCTCTGTTGGTTTGACAGATTCCCTTTGAAGGTTAATTCCTCCTCTTCGAAGAAACTGATTATAGTGACAACTTGAATAGGTTCTTCCTCTTCGAGAGATGTCTTCAGTCACCAACTTAGTCCCATGGCTGCAAGTTGTGTCTCCATTCTTCAACCTACAGGATGCATCAAGCTCTTCTTCTCTTGAAAGCAATCTCTTATGCTTCTTGGTCCGTCCTGAAAGCATTAAGGAGAGATTACTAATAGTTCATGGAATTCAACTATCTCGAAGAGAAATATCAATGCTAGAAGCATACATGATTGACTATCTCAATGTTATAGCATGAATTAATAACTACATAACAAATTCATGAACATTACTCAACCATGCAATACTTATCTTATTGAAATCAGAATTTCCTTAAGTAATCCCAGATAATTAATTCATCATTCATCTTCGTTGATTTTGATATGTCTTTCTTCCATCTTTATTGCGCTCAAAAGAGATAATCTCAGCATAACAAAAGACAATCTACACAGATTTCATTATGCAACCAGCATATAGAACTAGACTTCTCAAAGAATCGAGGCTCTTTCACAGTTCATGCATATAGAGAATGAAATCAATCTCAATCGCAATTTCAGTTCTTTTATTTCAGAGTCACACTAAAAAATTAGCATGAAACAACTTGCAATGAATAATTGGTAACTCCAAAGAATCTTATCCCAATGATCACTTTTTACTGGTCACACACAATCCAAGCAAACGATGTCAGATTTGCACAACTCAGCAAACTGAGATTCATCCCTAGATTTAAAAAGTATAAACAAGAATACTTATCTCTTTATTAATTAAACTTCCTTGCATTCACCAAGGATTCAAATCTGCTCAAGCTTCTTCCATGTAGATAGGTTCAGATCATTCAGTGCATTCTCCACTTCGATAGAACTTCAACAACATACTTAGTAGAGCCTGCACAACAATCACCGTGGCTGCATATAAGTGAAGATCACGACTTCCTCACTAACAATGCCCAACACATCATAGATAACTGCCCAACAAGAAGGATTCGCTAAAAGATTAAACGCTGAACTCCAGGCAACTTCTGATAGGATCTGAAAATGCCTCTTTACTCTCTTCACAATGTTGCAATTAAATCGACTAAACACGAACAAGGGATGTCGTTGAAGACTCTCAGTCTACTGTCCCGAAATGTGTATAACTTCAATCTAAGTTTCCAATGTTGACAAACTATCTCATTGCAATCAATTTCTGATCAGATCTTTTTCATAGACCCACTCTGATGCTATGTTAGTTTTTATGATCAGACATGAAAGCAATCAGAAAATGCAACACATAAGACAATGAACACCACAAGATACCCTGGGAAAACCCTCCAACTCGAGGGGAAAAAACCCAACAAATATATTGCTTATATATTTTAGGAGTAAGAGCAGAAATCTGCTTACAACTCAAGCCCAACACAAAGCTGAATTTGATACAATGAATAATAACACCTCTCTTAGATGCGAAGATACAGAATATGTTTCTCTTTGAGATCGATCTACTGCTACAGAATGATCTGCTGCTCAAGTGCGAACTTCTCCAAGGAGTGCGAATATGGTGAATAAACTTGATGATCAAAATGAGAGATCATCACCATGTATTTATACAAAACAAAGTCTCTTCATGTATGTTAGCCTCCTTAAGGAATAATAACAATAATTAAATGTTATATTATAATTTCCAAGTGAAGCACCCCTTCACTTAATTATCACAATGAAATAAATAGCCAAAGGCTATATGCAATTTCATGTCTTCGATTAGGCTGGAAGAATGAACCAGAAGCTGCAATAACTTCAACAAGCTATACGAGGCATGAAACCATGTGGACTTAAGTGACTACGCCTATCAACCCTCCAGATGCGCTTGATACAAATCGGTGTCAGTTTTTTTGATGAAATCATGAATTAAGACTGACTTGGTCTTGAATTCAGTCTGTGTGAACTACATTTTGAAAAAATCCCTGTTGACTGTAAACACGACTATGTTCTGACAACTTTTTCCAGAAAGCCAAAAATGCTCCTGATGAGGCTAAAAATAACCTTTCGGAGGACAATTTTCACAAAAAATTCTGAGATGTGGGTTTTGTGCAGAAGAAGTTTCTAAGAAAACCCACAATTGGGGACAACAAGGGTTGCGGGGGCAAATTTTTCTGAAAAAATCTGGAACATGGGTTTTGTGCAAAAGATGTTTCTAAGCAAAGCCAAATCCTCCGTTCTGAAAAATACAGACTGTAACTCCACCATGCAAAGGAATTTCAGTTGAGAAAAGCAAAACTTTGAGAATTGAAGATTTGAGGAAACTTTTCCTGAAAAATTCTAACACGTGGGTTTTGTAGAGAAAGTCGTGCAGAACTAACCCAGATGATCAAAATTGTCAAAATTCGCCAAATTCTTGGACAAGCGAAGAATACCTAAGACAAGAATAGAAGAATTTAAGACAAAAGATAGAAGTTTTAAGTTTTTTTATTTTGTCGAAAACACCATGCTTGTTTGAAGTTTGTTGATTATTCTGGACGTGTATCTGCAAGGAATTCTAAAAATAATACTTGTGGCGCCTTCAAATGCTGCTTGCATGAGAGAAAACTTGTTTGCACTCAACCTGCTGTGAGCGAAATGGATGCCTAAATACATATTTAAAGAATTTTTAGGGTTTAGGCACCAACTGCAAATAAAAACCCTGATTTGGAAGAAACTATCTGATTGGACCTCACTTTGTTCGAACAAAAACTTTCTCGGAGTCCCAAAAATATTAAAATATTCAGTTTAACTCAACATGCAAATTGCAATGAGTCTCAAAATAGGCGCCAATATTAAAATATTGAAGAAATTCGCCTTGAGCAAACTTAATTGCCGAAACTGAAGACTTAATATTATTTTATTTGAGTTAATTGAAATCTTTCCTTCTAGGTTGTCTTGGAATATTCTACTGATTCGGAAAATTCAAAGTTTGACTTTCTAGGCATCCCCCATCAAAAGTTGATATTTTTAGCTAACTTCCTATTTTATAGCTCGTTGAAAATGTCACAGTAGCCTTTGTTGAACTCTGATTTACAGGTGCCTGGTTGATGTTGGAGCTGAGCTGAAACATCCACTGCGTACCAAAACAATACTGATAAAATATTTGTTGGGTGTTGCAACCTCCAAAAACTGTATCTGGTGCCTCAAAATGAAGAGCGGCTTTCTCAAGGAGATATGTAATTTCATAAGAAATTCCATACTTGGCCATTGTCTAATTCTGCCTTCTGACGCTTCAATTCGCCATTGCCGGTAAATGATGACTCCTTTCGACTTGTTGGATCCATCGCGTAGCTGGAAGAATTACGCACCCGATGACTGCATATGCAAGGCTTGAATGATGGATTAAGACCCCAAAATGCAAGGGTGACCTTGGCTTGCAGAGGAGCTGAAACATAAATTAACATGTTTTTGCATTTTTTCAATTTCAATCAAGTGCCCTACTTTGACGCTCGCTACCGAGAGTTGGATTACTCTGATTTGCATGTTGGCGGGCTTGCTGCGTAGCTAGAAGTACTTGGAAGAGATGTTCTTAGGAGTGATGAAACAAGAAGACTGCATTTAATGCCTCTAAAAGAAGGGCACCTTTTTCAAGGCAATATGTAAAACCCTTAGCCATTTTTCCACTTGTCCCTATTTTGCATGGATTCTTCGATCACGGGCGATTGATAGATCCTGAAGGCTGACGGATAGATTCACTGCGTAGCTAGGAGGATTCCGCACAAATCTCATGAAGATGACAACTGCAAGAAACCTCATCATAGTGGCCTAAAGGCAAGGCGCCCCTAACCAGCAGAGGTAAAATTTGATATTTCACTTTAATCTATCCTCCATTTTACATGCTTACTGGAACCACTGCCATGGTCACTTAGTATATTAGATGATCTTGCAAACGGGAGTGAAAGATTCCTTCTTCGATCTGATCTGAATTTTCTGAATTTGGTTTTTCTTGGAGTAGAATAGTTTTTGTTTTGTTTGTGTTTTGTGTATTTTTTGGTTTTTTTTTGTGTTTTTCTGAGTTTTATGTGAAATGCATGACATGTACAATGCTGATAAAGGAAAATTAACCAAACATGCAATGATTTTATTAACTAAAAGACTGAAATTACATAGATAAGGTCCAACTGCAACATACCCATTCATCCAAAGGCCATGAAATGACTTTTTACAAGGCTAAAAAAAAAAATGTGGTCTGATATAACCCTGTAACAGCAATTTCGAACTTACTTGGCTCTAAAAAATGACTACCAATTCGTTTCCAAGTATGAGAGCAGTTGAGCCACTACTGTATGTAAATTCTCAGCTTCAAATCTTCAAAATCTTCACTTAACACTTAGGGTTTGAAGCCCAAATGCCAAACAAAGGTGCGGCTGCCTGTGCAACTGCTGAAAGATGGTAGAAATGTCCTCTAAAAGGACTGATCTGCTATTTGATGTGAATTTTTATCCTCAAAATGGACTGATCTGCAATTATAACCTCAAATAATGCTGCCAACTCCACACTGAAGCTAGATATTGCTGAATCTTGTCCCCAGGAGAAATGGGTTTTCATCCAAATCTCCAAATTCTCCCAGAAGTTTGTGTTCCTGGAAGCTCCAATCTCTTCAAACCCTCAAGTCTGCTGCTGCTCTCAAATTGAAGTCATAAGAATGAGTCCAAAAGAGACAAAAATGCCTTTTTATCTTCTCCAAGAGGGATCGACCCTTTTTGGGGTTACTATTTGGCCTAAAAAATCATAAAATAACATTGAGGGTCTAATTTAACATTGTGAACTTGGCCACCTTTTTAAAACAACTTAAGTTCTAGGATGGGGGTGCACTTTTCACTATTCACTTTTCTAATTTTCAGTTACTATTCACCCCTTCACTGTTCCAATAGAGACAACTTGAATATTTCCCAAATAACCTTGAATTCAACTTCTGAATCTCAAACCGAAGGCTTGAAAAGGTCCCGACAAGGTTCCACAACCTTGAAATGGGTCCCCTATCCATACTGCTGACCTACGGAAACCCTAGCAATAGGTCAACGTCTGCTCAAATCTGAAACGCCTAAGGAAGGGACATTACAGTCCTCCCTTCCTGGGATTGCTTGCCCCCAAGCAACTGCAAAGCTAGATGCTAAATTATTATCTCTCCTTCCCACGTGGCATCCTCCAAAGGCAAGTCCTTCCATCGCACCAAATATTCCGTGATAACTCTGTTCCTCAACCTCCTCTCCCTTATATCAAGAATCTCTTTAGGTATCAGTATCAACTGACCCTCCTCATCCAAGGGAGGGAAATTTGGTGATGAAGTAACATGCTGCCCGAAAGCCTTCTTCAAACAAGACACATGAAAAAAATTATGTATCTTGCTCTCCGAGGGTAACTCAAGCTTGTAAGCAACCTCCCCAATCCTCCGAAGGACTTTGTATGGTCCATAAAATCTTGGCTTGAGCTTTTTAGCCCCACTCCTCTTGAATGTACTTTGCCTGTAGGCCTGTAGACACAGAAAAACCATATCACCAACCTCAAAGGTTCTCTCAATCTTGTGTCGATCGGCATAAAGCTTCTGTTGATTTTGTGCTTGCTAAATGTTATCCTTAAATTCCTTAAGGATATCTTAACTGTCCTGAAGCCACTCCCGAGCTCTAGGCGCTCTACTATCTCCTAACGCCAAATCCACAAACGATAAAGCATCATAGTTGTATAAAACCCAGAAGGGAGTCATGCCAATAGACATATGATGCGTAGTATTATAACAATACTCGCTCAAATATAACCAACGCACCCATGTTCTCTGCTGACCCAAAACATAATTATGCAGATATCCCTCCACCTACTTGTTGACAATCTCTGTTTGTCCATTAGTCTGAGGGTGGTAACTGGTGCTGGGGATCAACTCTATACCTGTAAGTCAGAATAGCTCTTGCCAAAATATACTCATGAATCTACTATCTCGATCACTGACAATGGTCCTGGGGAGTCCATGGAGTCGGAATACCTCACGGAAGAATAACTCTGCCACCTGTGAAGCTGTGAAATCGGCTGCAATAGAAAAGAAGTGTGCATACTTCGTCAATCTATCAACAACCACGTATATGCAATCCTTCCCCTGAACTCTCGGAAGACTAGTAATGAAATCCATCGATATACCTTCCCACTTCTGCTTTGGAATAGGCAATGGCTGCAAAAGTCCAGCTAGGAAAGTATGCTCTGACTTGTTTTGCTGGCAAGTCACACACTCATGAACATAGCGTAGGACATCATCTTCGAGACCCTTCCATGAGAATCTCTCACGCACCTCTCTGTATGTCTTGAAGTACCCAGGATGTCCTGCTAGTGGTGTATCATGGATGGCATGTAGAATTTTTTCCTTAAGCTTCGACCCAAGGACTAAGTAGATCCTATCCTTGTAGTGTATCACATCATCAATCACAGTGTACCTATCATCCTGGACCCGCCCATCCAAAACTTCACATGTGAACTGATTTTTGGAATAATCAACTAAAAGTTGAGACTTCCAATCAGCTGAAATCTCACTCATGGAACAAAGGGCAGCAATTGGAGGCCTCCTGGAAAGTGCATCGGCGACAACATTTTTCTTCTCCTTGACAAACTCAATGTGAAAATTGTTGTACCCAAACCAAAATTTTTGCTTCATTAAGGCATTTTGCTTAAAATGGTCTAAACCTTGTAAAAGTGGGGTCAAAACTCAGTTTTTGGGCAAATAAAGTATGGGCTTTTAGTCAGTGTGATGCCAGGAAGATACTGGCAAAATTTGAAAATTTTGAAAATTAGGGTTTCTGAAGTCTATTTTTAGCCCGAAACCCTAAAAAATAAGAACTTGTCAGAATTGGCTGAAATTAATTTTGATTGGCTTATTTCACATCACGATCACAGTGGTGAAGTCAGTTTCAGTTAAAAGTCAGTTTAAGGCTGGTGGGTAGTTATAACTTTTTCAGGAGAAAAGTTAGGACCTCTGAGGTCATTAATGGCAGTTGGCCAGTACCAGGTGTTAATATCTAAGCCTGAAACTCAAAGAAGAATACTCTACGATGAAAGATGTTGAAAATTATGCTTTTTGACGGAGGAGATTTTCAACGAGGTAAAAGTACTGTGAAATTGGCTAAGTCTGGATTGAAAATATTCTAAGTCTGGAGGTCAAAAGCGCCACTTTCAGCTAGGGGCGCCCATCATTATGGAAGCTGTATTCAACTTTTTGTGAGATTTTCTACCAAGATGATTTCTTCAGTTTCCTGATAGCTTCGCAATGAGCTAGCCAGCCAGTCCGACGGAGGAGTAAAACGCCTGAAAACGTAAATTCAGTACAGAACGAGGGAAATACAAAGTAGATGACTTTGAAGAGAAAAAGCGCCCTTGGAGGCCAGGGGCGCCCATCTTTTTGAAGATTCAAATGAAGTCTTTTGATCAAGTGACACCCAGGAAGTTTGTTTCTGTTTTTGGTCCAACTCCGCGATGCATCTGTCAGTAGGTGAATCTGAGTTGCCGAGTTGCTGCCATTAGTGGTCAAACTTGAGGTTCCAGACTTGATCAAAAACTATTCAGAAAGGACAAAAGCGCCCCTGGAGGTTAGGGGCGCCCAAGGTTTTAAGACTTTTAAGTTAAATCTGTTTGATGATTTCAAATGTTCGTCTCGTTCGTGTCAGCTTCAGCTTTCCGTTCCCTGTCTCAGCCAGTTCAGAAGATGTCTTGGCATTTCGTAGTCGGAAGTGGAGTAATTTTTGCCAGTTGCAGCAAGGGATGACATTGGTTGGGAAAAGCGCCCCTGGAGGCCAGGGGCGCCCATGATTTAGGGAGGTTTAAAGATGTTTTTATACAAAGTGTTCATCAGGAGCCTTTGCTCAGAATTCAGTCTGCTCCGCAGTGAGCCAGTCAGCGTGTTCTGAAGTTTTGTCAAATACCGGGAAACGTCAAGTGAAATATGGTCAAGTTATCAGTGAAAATGATGAAAATGCCTGAAAATATTCTAACACTGAGGTCAAAAGCGCCCCTGGCCCATCTTTTTGAAACCTCAGATGGTTGAATTTTGAATTGCCACCTCAAGGAATCTTCTTGTCAGATTTGGTCCTGCTCTTCATCGAGATTGTCAGCCAGTTGATCCGACGTGACAATCAACCAGAATCAGTGATCGAACATGAGCTTCGTTTGAGGTTTTAGATTCTAAATTTTCAAAAAATGTCTAAGTAAGGAAGGACGCCTAAAGTCAAAGGTTGATTTTTTGAAATTCAAAAGTAGAAGTGCGCATGAAGAGAGTTTTCAATTTACCAAATTTAGATCTTCAGTTAAACTCTTTGCATGTCAACTTCTATTTTACCTATTTTTGGTCATAATTGGCTAAACTAGTTTGCATGCATTAGTTAACTGAGTCTTTCAAGGTGGCGCCCTAATTTGGGGTTGTTCTACATCCAGTTAACTGAGTTTGAAGCCAAATATAGGCCATGCGTGAGTTTTGAAGCACCAGTTGTACTTCAAGCGCCATTTATAATGCTTGACATGCATTTCACACGCCTTAGAAGATATTTTGCTATATATTTTGCTAATGGCGTCCATTATTCTTCATCAGAGTTGACATGAAACATCTTTCTTGAGCATAAAATTGATCTGCAGGTGCTACAGGTGTCAGATTTCAGTATTCTTCGTAGCTACACATTCAGATTGTTCAAGGGAAGATTATTTCAGACTTGGTTTCTATTTTGCATGCCGGTGTTATCAGTTCTACTTCAAGCATAGGCGAATTTTTACAGAAGAAGAGAGAAAACAAAAAATAAAACTTCTATTCTTCTGTCTTACTTTCTTCTATTCTCGTCTTAGGTTTTCTTCGCATGTCAAAGAAAACGGCAGATTTTTCAGAAAAACATCATCTGGGTTCGAATATTTCAGCATCAACAACAATACCCATGTCTTAGATTATTTTGTGAAAATTGCCCCGCTGCCTCTTTTCTAGAAGCACTGTGCTTTTTTCCAGAATTCTCTTTGCATGTGGGCCTAAATCACGTTTTTTCGCAAATCTGTTGATCTGGGTTGTTTTAGGATTCATTTCTACACAAAACCCATGTTCCAGATTTTCGCGGGAAAAATTGCCCCCAGTGCCCCTAACTGCCAGTTCAAATCTCAACCGAAAACCTTTTGCATGCAAGCCTAAATCCCATTTTTTCGAAATTCTGACATTCTGGGTTGCATTAGAATTTGATTCTGCACAAAACCCATATCTTAGAATTTGTTCGAAAAAATTCACTTCCCCTTGCTATTTTTAGCCTATCCTCGAGCTTTTTCAGTTTTTCCAAAGTTGTCCAAACATACCCGACTTTACAGTCAAAAGTCTAGTTTTTCAGAATGCAGTATAATCCCATAGATTATAAGGCCAAACAGGTCTTTCTTCATAACTTTCTGAAAACTACCGATACCGACTTAAGTCATGTTTTTCCCATCGTCAATCTGAACTCATTGGAGGGTATCAGCAGTACTACAATCAAAAATCTTGAACGTTCAGGGATATTTGCAGCGGCGTCCATTCCTATCTCAGTCTTTGATCTTGAGTTCGTACTTGCTTGTGTCAAGCATTATGACTCGTCTACCAGACAAATCAGATCGACAGATGGAAGGATTATTTGTAGCCTGAAGCCGAGGGATGTAGAAAAATGTTTTTCTATTCCTCCACGTTCAGATCATTTCGCTGTATCCATTTCAGATTGTGACAGAATATGGGAGGAGGACAAGGATAGATCACAGAAGAAAGTAGCTCAACGGTGGTTGAAAATTCAGAAAACCAACATGCCAAGGAAGATTGCACGTGGAGATTTCAAGGACGAGATTGCTATTTTGATAACTTTCCTTAACCGGTTAGCAGGTTCTGAAGACGCAAGTGTTTTCCGAACATGGATGTTCTACCTCATCTCACGAGTTATTGATAAAAAAGAAACATTTGACTGGGCCATGTTTATCAGCGAGTGTCTTCACCAGCAGATTACAGAGTTCCTAAAGATTCACGAATTCCATATGGTAACTTTTCTGGTTTACTTAGTTGCATTTCAAGGCAGCTTTAAATTATTAAAGACCGATGGAGTTCTGGGTGTTCAGCGAGTGTACGAATACTACCCTCAGTTGGAGTTTTCGAAAGCTGAACAGGACTTTACAGCAGTGAATGATCACTTTCTTATGAGAACAGTCAGAAATTTAGATAACGAGATGCATGTGAGGATTTCTACGGAGGCACAATCAGCAATGGAGAGTTGGGCAGATTGGTTTATCCAATTTCCTACTTTCACATATATTCGTGTATATGGATATACAGGAGAGCCTCTGATGCTACCGAGGTACCCATCGGATAAGGTTCTTTTCATGGAGTTCATGAGACAGGCACATGAGGTTCACACTTTTCTTCGCAATCGACATAAGCCAGCTTTCACCTTTCCGTTTGAGTTAGGTATCTACAAATGCAAAACAGCTGCTGATTGCAAGTTAATGGCACACGAGTTAGAGAAACTTCAGCTTGGGTGTTTTCCTCAGAAGCGTGCCTATGATCCGTTGGGTCATTATTCAGCAAGGTTGGAGCGAAATGTTTCACATTCGGCAGCGCTTGAGGACTTTTGGGTCAATTGTGAGGATGAATTTGAGGTGCGCCGTCGTCATTATTGTAGGCTTACTATTCCACAGATTGCTGATTTCTTATCAGAGGATGTGGAAGGTTTGTCTGATGATGATGGCGAGATACTACTTCATTCATTCATTAGAGACCAAGTTGCTCGCCAGCCACTTCGCCAACCTGATTGGTATGTTCCATTGAACACTTCAGTGAAAGACTTATCCAGGTCTGTTATCAAAACCACCATGTACTTCCTTGAGAGCAAGCGGAAGCGAAGGGTGATCCCAGTTACAGAGCCGCCAGCAGTGGTAGTTTCTTCTTTACCTTCTACTTCTAGAGCTAAACCTCGAGTCAAGGTTACTATGAGGCCGCCTGAAGGGGTTAAGATGGGAATTAATTCAAAAGGAAAAAGCATCACCAAAAGGAAACAGGTTGAGAAGGAGCCAACACTTCCAGTTGAGAAGGAGCCAACACTTCCAGTTACAGAGACAGTACTTCTAGAGCCAGTTATTTCATCGGAACCAGTTATTCAGACTGAGGCCGGGTTGTCATCTCCAGGTTCACCTTTTTCAGCGCACTCATCTCCCATAGATATTGATTCGGAGCCTGAGATTTCGATACATGAGACCTGCATACCAGTGGATTTGCCAGCAGCTAATACAGTAGAAACGACTCCACCTCGAGAGGACAGTATTCCTTATTCATCTTGGCTCGAGAAGTCATTGGAGAGGGAGAGGCGTATGCCTTCATATAATCTTGATTTGTCTGAGTTTGGTGAGCCCTATCAGAACAGGTTGAATAAGAGGGCCAGAAAGCAGATAAATATTGAGAAGAATCTTGAGGCAGAGATCGTCATAGAGGTTGCTACTCCTCCAAAAGACAAATACTTGGATGAAGTTGATGTTGGTGATTTTACCTTCGTCAAAACTAATCTGGGTAAGAATACTCGACACACCGACGTGAATCTATTCAGAGTCGTCGCGAGTAATCTAGAGGAGCGCGTCATGAAAGATGGTGAGGATAAGGCAGTTCTCAAGGCTGAAATCAGACAACTTCGCAGGTACATCTCGGGTTTGCTTCATGGCAACGAGGGGCAAGCACCTTTACTTCCACAACTTCGAGAAACCGCCGCAGAACAACAAAAGATTTAACACTTGGTTAATCGAGGAAAGCTACCGGATACCTGGATTGAAGACTTTATCATTGCTGGTCGACACCTCCTCATAGAGCTATATCAGTTGAGGGTTGATACACATAGTCTTCTCCAGAGAATTCAGGAGCTCGAGATTTGCATAGCCGAGCGTAAGCCGAAGGACCTGATTTTGATATCACAGCTTGCAGGAATCTATGACGCCATTGAAGCAGATGGAGATCAGAAGAAGGTCTTCACTTGGAGAGAATTATATCTTTGCAGGGTGGAGACATATGACAGGATTTCTGCTAGGATGAGCATGATTCAGGAAAAGGTTGTTGCAGCTCTTCGTTTCATCAGCGAATACATCACTCAGATCCCATGTCATTATCGGCATGAGGATGGTACCTACGCCGAGTTAGAGGCAGTTCAAGCTGAGTTTGAAGGTTAGTTCGTGATAACCTATGTGGAGGGCCAGAGGCGTCCAAGATGGAGGAGTTTACAATGCTGACTATCAGTTTCAAAAAGGTGACCACAGAGGTTAGAGATAGTCAGAGGGAGATCCGAGATGGAGACAAAGAGTTGGACAAGCAGTTAATCATCGTGGACAGCGTCAAAGTGCCAGATGATGATACTATTGATAAATTCCTGGAGGAGATGATAAACTTGGAGTAGACTTTCAGTTAGACCATGCAGTTGAGGACAACGATGAGTCATCAGTAGTAGTTAACTCGAGGCTTCTTTCCGAGTTAACTTGCTGTTATACATTGCATGCATGTCTTTCTTGGAAACATCTACATATACTTGGAGATTAGATTAGATTTTTCAGTTGACTGATGATAGCATTCCAGTTGACTTACTTTCAATAAGGACGTGCATGTTGCACCTTGTCCATTTAGATTAGATGTTTCAGTTAACTGATGATAGCATTCCAGTTAACTGTATAGTTTCATTCAATTAGGGTTTAGGAATAAGATCTTGCATGCATTGCAAGACTTTAGTTGACTCAAGGTGATTTTAGGGTTGCCTACACCTTGAAGTCTATAAATAAGAGCTTTAAGCTCATTTGTAATTTAACCTTTGCTTGATAGCATACATGTTGCGCCTACCTTGCCTGTAGTATTGCTATTACTGTATCTGTTCAAAGAGTAATTGCTGTTATAATAAATTGCTGCGCCTACCTTGCCTTCATGTTATTGTCATGGTGTTTATTCGACCTTAGTTAAATGGGGTTACTGGTTTGATCGTTATTGCATGCGTGTTGCGTCTATACAATCTACTGTCCCAGTTGCTTACCTTTCGTTTTGTTTATTATAAGCCTATTCAGAAGAGCAAATAGTTGCGCCTACCTTGCCTTCATGTTGCAAAACTGTACTTAAAGCTTATCGTTTGATGTGTGTTATAGTAGACTCATTCAGCCAAGCAGATAGTTGCGCCTACCTTGCCTTCATGTTGTGAAGCTGTACCAGGTTTACCGTTCATTTTGTTTGTTTTAATAAACTTCTTCCCGGATTAGCGAATAGTTGCGCCTCCTTTGCCTTCATGTTGTGAGCCCGCACCTGGAGTTTATCGTACAATACATTCCTGCTCCATTTCCTCATGCTCTGTTTCTTGAGGAAATTGGATAGATATTAAAGAAGTTAGCTTAGTTGTAGTTACATGATCTGCGAAACCAGAAAATACTTAGCTGCAACGTTCTAGGTTTTCTTAACCTTGTGCCTCTACCAGCTGAGAACAAAAGATAGGACATTAGTTTAGTTTTCTATTCCATGCATTCCGGCCTTTCTTGAGAGAGCTTCCTCCTAATTTGAAGAAACACTCAATGCATTAATTGATGCATAGTGTCCCGTACAAACTCACCTCGAGGTGTTAGTTCTTCGCCAACAGATGGATAATAATAATTGGACTCTCTGTTGGTGGATGTAGCCCGAGTTTGGGTGAACCACATTAAAATTGTCTCTCGCTGTTATTATTTTTGTTTATTTTTCATTCCTTTGTTTAATCTTTATTTACATCTAATTGATATCTTTTGAAGGCAATTCCTAACACAACTAAGGGCAAAGTAAATATGATTGAGTACTATTTAGTAGAGGTGTCTTCATCAGAAAAATCAGACTAGCAATCTGATTCGGAGGGAGAGGAAGAAGTGTCTTCTAAGGAGTCCAAAAAAGAAGAGGCAAAAGAGGGAAAGCTTGCCCAACTTTATAGTTTCTAGAAGAATGAGTCCTTGCGCATTAGAGGAGTTCTCAATGGGCAGTGTTTGGTTGCTTTAATAGACTCAGGGGCTACACATAATTTGATAGATGAGGGTCTTGTAGCACGTAGGGGTCTTCAGACCTGTTGACGTGTGTTTTATGACAACGCCAGCACAGAATAAAATGTCCAACGGCCACTCTATTCTCTCTTGATCAAAGTGTTCCGCATGCTAAGATTGCGTGAAATTTCATGCGTTCGACTCCAAGGTTCCTTTAATGCGAATAGACTCAGTTGGTTGATGTGAATATGCTGGGTATTCCAAGGGGACTTACGTAATTGTTCGATTTTATATGCTCAAGCAAATGAAGGGTTTTTGACTATGATGCTCTGGTATTTGAACGGATCGGGAAATGCTGAATTTAAAGGAGGTAGGGATAGGAGTTCTACAATCTATTTCTAAGGGTGGAATGCAAGGATTAGCTTTGACAGTCTTCAAACCAAACTTCGTTTTGTCTCCCCTTCGGACAACTCTGACAAAGCTGGTGCAATCTTCAAAGGATGGATGAGATGTTCAAATTGAGATTCACCATGCGCACCCCTTCACAACGAAGCAAGTGGGCACACTAAACACAATCGAAGTTAAGTGCTGAGATTCCAGTTGACCACGCAGGAGCAGACTTACCGTCAGCAAGTCCGCCAGTGGTATGGATACGGGAAGATATGCCCAAACTAATGTCACATTCCACAATTAACTCTACTTGCATGAAAACAAATCTACTTTACTTTACTCTATTCGAATTGGAAAGACGAAAAGATCTCGTCAACTGCCCACAACACAAAATGAAGTCACCAATCAATGAAATCTTTATATCATGAGAGTCTTACACAACAATCTTTTGCAAAAACTTTCAAAGGGAAAGTCTTTCTTTCCTTTCCAACTAAGCTAACTCCTAGCTCTACTTTAACTTCTATTAATCTCTATCTCTGTCTAGCTCTGATCTATCTCTGATTCTAATTCTAACTGTTTACAAATGAGGGGGGATGCCCCTTTTATAATGAGTCCAATTAGTGGACGGTTAAGATCTGATTACAATAAAGGGCTTAGATTGAGCCACCCATGCCCTAATTAGGGCTTTTGCCCTAAAAACCGCCACCAAGAGGAGTGGGGCAATGAATGCGCCCTCCACTCCTCATCAATGCACCATACTCTGCGATCAATGCACGTCGTCCCCCTCCAAAAGGTCATCGTCTAGAAGAGCGTTTCCTTTCTCCTTCTTGCTGGCTGCAAATCTGATGAATCTGGCCAAGACTGCCTCAACTTCCTGATCGGAGATAGGAGGAATGTGATCCAACTGAAACTCCAAAACTGCAACTGTTTGCCCATGCCGAGCACATGATTTCTTCCAGGCAACAAGGGCGTCTTGGGTGTTCTATATGATACTGGAGAACGTGGCTGTGTTCTCGAAATCATCCTGTGTGAAGGTTTTCACCTCAGAGAAGAATGGCATCAATTTGTTCTTCAATCCATCTGCATTTACCTCTTCAGAAGTCAACCTCCTGGCAAAGATTGCCTCCAATGTGTTGAGGATTCCATCTAAGATGTTCGTCATGGCCTTTTTGACCCTGACAAAATATGCCTGTGATGCATCGTAGAATCCCTGGCCTATGACTACTGAAGAATACCATCCGGCGAAGTCGTATCTATCCCCCTGCTGAATAACACCTCCCTCAACCAAAGTCTATTGAGGTATGCTCATCAAAGCCCCTAAATGGAGAACAACTCTCGTCTGATAGATGCGAGCCTCACCCCAAGCATGGTTAACTGCCTCCACTCTAGCCATAATATCGGAAGCTTTCCCATAGGCATGTGCAAGATCTTCCATGAACTTGTTTTTGTAAGCACACCGACAACCCACTTGTTTGCCTGCTGTGCCATTCTCCTCAAATCTTCTAACTCACTGATTGACTCCATGGAAACTCAGCTAGAAGCTTAATTGCCGGATTTTCTTGCCCACAAGGACGGGACAAGTGTTGCACGTAGCCAATCAGTGTCTTGTGCTTTACCTTCAATCTTTTGTATTTGCCCTCAACATGGGACAATCTATCCTTGAGTGCTCGATAGGAATTATCGCACTCCTCTACCACTTGTGCTCCAGTAGGGCGTCCTAGTTCCATGGTTGTCACAACATAGTTTTTAGGAACGGCCTCGTCCCTATCACATTCTACCCGAGGAACTGCCATGTGCAAGGTTCGGGATCCATCCTCATCTGTGGATATTTTGGAGAACTTCCTAGCCTTTTTCTTTGCTGGAGGTGCACTGATCCTCTATAACAACTCCTCCATTTTGGTTGCGGGATCGATCTCATCTATAGGATCATGCCTCATCCTATCCCTTAGCCATTCTGGCACCTCCTGCCGCATGTTTGATATAATAAAAGGCTGTTCCACCTCGGCCTCAACCTCGTGAACCTCTCCTCTGCCATCGTTTTGACGAGGCTCACCATCATCAATAGGCTCAGTGTCTCCTGAGCTTTGGGCATCCTGATCTGAAGTAGCATCACCCTCGAGAGCCGCCTCAATTTCCAAATGAAATTGAGTATCAGTAGCCGTCCCCTCATCTGTCTCTTGCTGATTTTCTTGCTGATGATCTTCTTGGGGCATGTTGATGCTCTGACCCACTGATTCTCTACGAGGTGGCTAATTCTCTACTCGCATCGTCTGCTCTACATCCAATCTCTCCCTTTGATCAACAAACAACGACACCTCCTGTAAGCTTGGAGAATGTGTCTAAGATGGCGTATGCATGGACTCGTCAACTACCACAGGCTTGGGTCGAACTGGCTCCTTTCCTCTAGGCTCTGGAGTTGGATTACTCTGTCTCCTCTGATTAGTTGCCAGTAATCTGCTGTCTCCCATCAAATTGTAGGTAAGGGGAATTGACCTTCCCTTGAGTCGGCTGACATGCCTCTCTACCCAACTCCGTGTAAATGTCAAGACTGGGATACAAAGTGTATCCAAGTCAGTGATCTCTGGCTCAAACCAATCTAGGAGTGGTAGAGGCGTATCTCTTACTGTCTCGTAGTTAGCCTGTACTACGTTTATATCTTCCTCAATCTGATCTAGTACTGGGATGATCTCACACTCTTTGACCATCACCAACGGTATCTGAGAAAACATTCTCTTTTTGACTTCGATCTCATCCACTGCACTTGCCCAAAAGTCTTCGATTTGCACCTTGTGCCTGAACTCTTCTGTCAATATCCACCTGATGTTTCTGTGGGGATCGTAGTAATGCCTGCTGGTGTGATAGGAAAGGTGGAAGAATTGGAGCTCCACTTCTACCTCTCTTGTTGCTTGCAGCGATGGGCAGATTTCATCTGAGTTCCCCATGGTAATTGGGAATCCGAGTCCACCTTTCTTCTTCTTCTTCTGAATCTTATCATAGGCAATCAGTTGCCTAGATACTTCCAGCATCACTATCCTGTTTGTGGGATATCGAGGCAGTCTGTACGGATAGGAGGAAAATCCTTCCAGCCTTATGTAGGTGAATTTTGGAAATTGGATAAACCAACATCCGAACTTCTTAATCATTTCTTGTGCCTCCCTTGATATTCTGTGATGGGTTCTTTGCTGTAGGGTCCTCGTTATGTGCATGGTAAAGGCATCATTGACCCTCTTGTAATTAGTCGTGCTTGTCAAATGCAACTATGGACAAGCTTCATATATTTTAAACTGATGGGAACTGCATCCAATTGGTTCCTTGTAGGAGATTCCTCTGTATCTCGTCATGTGAGCCAGCATATAGACAAGGTAGGAGCCCATGTAAAATGTCTTCGTTCTCCTCACACCATGAAGCTGCTCATGTATGTTATCACTGATCATCAGTGCCCAATCCATGTAATCTTTTCCCTCTAACACCAAGTTGACAAAATAGAACATCCAAGGTTCAAAGATGAACACTTGGGGGCAACCTCCAACTCTGCTCAGCATCATAATGAGATCACCAAACTCCTGTCTCAAGTCCTCTGAGACTATCTGCTTGGGCAATTTTGTGTGAGTTGGCTTGGGTTTAATCATCCACTTAGTATTTACAAATCAGCACACTGGTCTGTGGTGGATGAGTACATCTTTCCAGCTCTCTCTTTTGTCTTGTAGATCATCTTCTCATGGACTGGAATCCCGAATGCCTCTCCGATTGCTTTAGGTGTCAGGTTAGCCAGCACCTTGCCGTCTGGCGAAGTGACGGTCCTTTGTTCTGCATTGTAGTGGTAGGGGCACTCCATGATGAGTTCTGGACATCGGATAGCTGGCGGAAAGTTGGTAGCTGCATACAGTCCACTTCTGACAATGCTGTGCAAAGTCACTAATGGGTGATGGCCTCCAGTCCCCATTATCCTTCTTCTGAATGCTTCCATGTTGAATGAGCCCAAGTTCGTGTCAGCTAGCCTGCCGAGCTTTGATGAAAATTTGGATTCTGGTAAGAATGACTTGCCCAGTTTCTTGATCACAGCTTGTCTAGACTCGGTGTGGTTGTTTCTGCCTGCAGCTCTTCTGCTTGATTCAGCCATTCTGCAAAAAGGCAAGAGAGTTAGACAGCAAGATTTAAAATAATAAAATAACCATAATTGAGGGTGCGAGCAGATTTTTAAATAAAAAGGCTGCAACACTTCTGCCGTTTCCAACTGCAAACCTCAACTGTCTTGTTGATTTCAGCTGTGGAATTTCTGTATTTGTAGCAGCTCTTGAGATTTTTCTTTTAAATTCATACTTTTCCTCTAGAATAAATGTACTTTCAGCAACTTGTAAATGTCTTCACAAGTACGAACTTTCAGCAAATGCAGCCCTTTTAAACTTTAGATTTCTTAGCAACTTTAGACTTAACCCTGTTTACTTCAGCAGTTGAATGAAACTTCTTCAAAGCCGTACCTCCTCAGCAAATGCAACAACTGACAACTTGGGAATTCGTGCCTCTCAGCAACTGTAGCCTCAGCAAGTTAAGTCACACTTCCTTCAGCAACTTCAACTTTTACAAATTTGCACTTAGCAATCTCCAGCTCTCTCACAATTTCGAATTTCTCAGCAACTGCAACCTCTTCAGAAGATCGTACTCACTTAGCCAATATTTTTGCATTCAGCAACTGGTGAGAAGAATGAAGAGGATTTTAAAATCTTATAGCCTGGTCGAATTCTTGCAGAGGCTATACTTAGCAAATTTTCGAATTCATTTTCCCTCTCTTTTCCTAGTGGTAACACTTGTCATCTGAGGCATCTTCTAGAATTATGAATTCATCATCTCTGCACAGGCCTGCCTCGTCACATTTGATTTCTTAAAATATTAAATCGTTCACTTCCTTGAACAATTTCGAATTGTCTGGCTAAGTCATTTGATCTTGTCTTCGCTTTGGCAAAATTATCTAGCTCAAAACTTCTAGCGAAGTGCCTCTCATTCATTTTGTTCATTTGCCTTAGAGAAATCTCTCAATTTTGCCTTAGGAATTTTATTTAAAATAGGCACTGGGAAAAATATCCATCGAAACGATGTGGACAGGGCGTGGAGTAAGCTTGAATCACTTCTGAATTGCAGATGTTCAATACCCAGAAGAAAAATCCTTCCAAAATCCATCGTTTTCATGTGTATCCGGACAAAGGGGTACTTTTAATTTTTATTAATTAAAAATAATAAAAATGGCTAATGTTTATTTCTTCCCCTCTGGATGTATTCCACTCCTGCAATTTCAAGCTTCTCCACCTTGGCAATTTTTTTTTATTTTTCCTGAAGAGTTTTCCCTCTGAAGATCTTCATAACTCTGGAAATTAGCACCATCTTCATTCGTACTCTTCATCGTTCCCTCTAGAAAATACCTTAGGAATTATTTAAAAATATAAATTTTATCATTTACCCTCTGAAGGGCACATATAGCATGTTATTCTTCCATCTCATTCCTTAGGCAATTCCACGCCTAGACATTCTTACTTAGCAATTTTCACGTCCAGACATTCTTACTTAGCAATCTTCATTTTCAAGTCCCCTCATCTAGGCGCATTTCATATAGTGAAGAGGAAAAATATAATCCTTGGTCCTTTAAAAATCATGCCCCCTTAGCATTATTTCCCCCTTAGCATATGGTGACTCCTCACCTTCCTTGAGTGCATATGCCATAGGTAGCTTCCACCTTCAAGCGCATTTCATCCTCTATGTTTTTAGCTTTCACCTTCTTACCTTTCACCTTCTATGTTTTACCTTGGGCGCATATGCCATGGAGAAGAGGAACTATCTTGAGCGCATTTACCATATGTGAAAGACTTTCCATGCCTAGACTTGACTCTTCACCTCCCTCTGGCTCATATGGGCTAGGCCACTTCCATGCTTGAGTGCCTTTGCCATTTGCAAAGAAAAACTTTCCACGCCTTAAGTGCCTTTTCACCTTCTTCAAGCGCATTTTGACTTGTAGACTTCCATGTTGGGCGCATATGCTAGTGTGAGGGGGAATCCCACTTATTTCAAGTGACTCTTTAGCTTCCTTAGGCGCATTTGCTAGTGTGAGAGGGAAATTTCTTTGCCTTAGGTGCATATAGGGGTGTCAAGAGGAAAATACTATGCCCATGGTGACTTTTCACCTCCCCTTGGCGCATTTAGCCTTGGCAACTTCCTTCGTTGAGCGCATTTTACTATGTGAGATGGAAAATACTACGCCCATGGTGACTTTTCACCTTCTCTAGGCGCATATAGCATGTGGTACTTCCATTCTTGAGCGCATTTGAGGATGCCTTAGGAAATTTTGATATCTTAGTGAATATTTCAACGCCTTGGGTGACCTTTCACCTTCCCTAGGCGCATATGGGGGTATGAGGAGGAAAATCTCTTGCCTTAGAAGAATTTCTATGCCTCTTCAAGGCGCATTGCATCTTTGCTTCAAGGAAATCTCACACTTAGAGATTTTTGTATCTTTTATTCCTCCTGGGCGCATATGAGGGTGTTTGCCTGTCAGCTGTTGTTTATAAATTTTTCAATGCCCTAGGTGACCATGGCTTTCTATTTTTAGTAAAATTAGGGTTTCATTGCATTTCAACCTGTTTTGAATTGGAGCTAATGTGGCTGTGCCTCCCTTTGGTTTTGCTATCCTGTTCACATCTTATCTGGCACAATACATGCTATTTTTAGCAAACCCTAGAATTGATCAATTTTCGTATCTCTGTTTGCTTTGAAATTTGTTCCAGTTGCTTTTGATGCTGTGAGAGACCTGTTCATACTTGCTTCTGGTGATGATGCGCTATTTTTAGCCATTTGATGACTTACTAAAAATAGTAAGTATTCGGATTGTGCTCAAAATTTGCCAGTAGGTAGCCCGAAAGATGCTGATCATGGTGGCGTGCTTCGTTTTGACACCTCTGCCTTTTGCTTCATCTATTTTTAGACATAGCATGGGAAACCCTAATCTGACTTGCATGCACTTCCGACTGCTCCTGATTGCCTTGATTTATAGTGTTTGTCGTTCTACTCACTGGAAGGAAGTGCTAGGTGGCTGCTGGACTGAAGCTGCTATTTATAGTAAGTGTCCAGAAAGTGGTTCATCGGATGTTGGACGAGTTTGCATGTCATAGTGCCCGTGGGATCTCAAAAAACCCAGAAAAACCTAGAAAATTGGTCAAAGTTCTGGCACTGGCTAAAAATAGTAAGTCCCTGAAAATTGATCCTTTCCACTTGCATGTCATATCACTGCGAAGCTCTCGCGAAACCCAGATGGAATATCCGGACATGCATTGAAAATTCCTGCATGCAAACCCTAAAAATAGCCTTGGAAGACTCAACTTTGAAAGTCACCATCTCGGCTTGCATGCTACATCATCGCGAAGGTCTTGGAAAACCCAGATCAATTCTCCTGTCATTTATCGGAGAATTGCTTGTCTAAACCCTGAAAATAGCCTCCGAAGGCTGAACTGCTAAAAATAGCCAGTTGTCTGAATCTGTTCAAATTTCGCGTGTAGGCACTCTGAAGTTGCCTAAATGTGCTGAAGTAGTTAGAATCCCGAAATCTTGAGGAACAAGCCTTGAATTAGGTACTTACTAAAAATAGTAAGTTGTCGGATTTCAGTGAGATTTCAAGGGGATTCTGCCTTGAGCTTTCCGAACGTGTTGTTGCACTTGGATTTTACCTTAGTAACTCAATTTGACCCAAAACAAGCCTGAAGGATGGGAACCCTAATTTCGTAGACTTGGCCATTATTTCAATCTAGGTCAAAGAGGACATCCCCAGAAGGACGAAAGATCAAAGATAGAGGGACGCAAAGCCAAAAGACCAGAATGGAACAAAAATTAGGGGGTCCCCATCTTGGATGGGGTGATGTGTGAAAAGGTCACAACAAGACCCAGGAGGTTGATGGCTTCAGAGTGATGGTGGTGGATGGGTTTACCATTACGTGCACCAGGATGATTCCTCAGCTCAACCTTCAATTGGGTAATTATTAAGTCAAGGATGGTTTCTATGTGGTTAGCATTGGGGATACAGATGCAGTGATGGGTATTTAGTGGCTATGTTCCCTTGGTGAGGTCACACTTAATTTTCAGACCATGGAGTTGAAGTTCAAATTAGAAGGTAGGAATGTGGTCTTGAGGGGGATATCCAATGGAGGGCCTCAGGTAGTTTCTTTCAAATGCATGGAGAGGATTTTCAAGCATGGTCAAGTAGAGTGGGCAGTAAAGTGTATAGTTATGTCGTCAGTTACAGAAGAGGAGAAGCGCTCCTATCCTCCAAAAATTCAGGCTTTTCTATTCAAGCGAAGTAGAGTCTTTGGTAGCATATCTCCAGGTAGGCCTCCTGATAGAGGCATTGAGCATGTGATTGAGTTGGAGGAGGGGGCTAAGCCTGTAATCACTACACCATACAGGCATCCGAAGAGGCATAAGGATGAAATTGAGAAAGCAATCAAGGAGCTTCTCGACATGGGACACATTAGACAAAGTAAGATTCCATTTGCTTCTTCCGTGGTGTTATTGAAGAAGGATAGGACTATGCACATGTGCATAGATTATAGGGCACTAAACAAGAAGACCATCGAGAACTGATACCCCATCCCACGAATAAATGAGCTCATTGATGAGCTCTATGGAGCAGTCTATTTTTCTTAGATAGACTTGAGATCTCCTTACCATCATATCAGAGTTAGAGAGGAGGATGTTGAACTGACAACGTTCAGATGCCATTATGTTCACTTTGAGTTCCTCGTGATGCCCTTCAGGTTGACTAATGTTCCTACTACATTTCAGTCATGCATGAACAAAATATTCAGTAAGCAGTTGCGTAAGTTTGTGTTGAATTTTTTTGATGATATAGTTATTTATAGTAGATCATGGGAGGAGCATTTGAGGTATTTGGATGAGGTCCTGAGCATCCTAGAGAGTGAGTCATTGTTTTCCCAAGGAGTCCAAGTGTGAGTTTGGCATGTCAGATTTGCTATATCTTGGACACATAATCGGATTTAAGGGAGTTAGTGTTGAGCTTGAAAAGATCAAGTCTATTCTTGATTGGCCTCCACCTACAAATCTTACACAGTTGAAGGAATTCTTTGGGCTTTGTGGGTTCTACATGAGGTTTGTCAAAGGATTCTTTCAGTTGGTTGCCCCTCACAGATTTGACCAGAAAGAGAGCATTTGTTTGGTCTGAAACAACGCAACAATCCTTTGATCATTTTAAATAGTTGATGAGCACATGCCCGATGTTAGCAATTCCAAACTTTTCCAATCCTTTTGAGCTTGAATGTGATGCATTAGGTGAAGGTATAGGTGTTGTCTGTTGTACCCAAAATGAATTTTTTGGCATTCTACTTAAATTGAACTAAACAATGTAAAAATGTTGTCAAAAGTATGTTTTAGGTCAAACAAAACATGAGGTCTTTGTGGGTTTTTGTCAGGGAACCTATGGTTAAAATTTTGAAAAACTAAAAATTAGGGTTTTATGCCCCTATTTTTAGGGAAACCCTAAAAAATAGGACCTTCCCAGAAATGATTGAAAATGATTTCGATAGGGTTAATCAACTTCACGATCACACTAATCAAGTCAGAATCATCAAAAGACATGTTTTACTCTGGTGGGTCTATTCTCATTTTTCAGGAACAAAATTAGGAGCTTTGTAGCCATTAATGGCAGATTGGCCAGTACCAGGTGCTGAAAGCTAAACGTCAAAAGCTCCAACGAAGAAGCCAAGGCGGAAAAGGAAAAAAATGATGTTGTTCAATGAAGGAGATTCTCAAAACGAAAAAGGCCAAAATTTGGCTAACTCTGGAAGGTGCATGTTTTGGCTGCCAAGGCAAAACACAGTCCACAGGTCAAAAAGGCGCCCCCCTTGAGGAAAGGTGCCCTTGGATCTCAGAGGGAAAATCAAATCACTTTGCATCTTCAACTCAGTCATCCCTTTCATGTTCATGCTCTCTTGACAACACAACCATCGGTCAAATCATCCGATTGAGAGATCAGCGGCCAACCATCAGCGAAGTATGGAGAATCTATCAACAATGAAGATGCCAGATCAAAGAGTTTAACAAGCTAAAAGCGCCCCTGCTGGCCAGGGGTGCCCCTCAATTCAAGGTACCAGATGAACCTATCACCAGCTGCTTTATACACGATATCTTTCCAGCTTCCTCCCAGCTACGTGATCAATTTGATAACACATTCACTGGACATGCCAGACGATCTCCAGACGAGATCAAGTAGAAAAATCCAGAACTGAAGAATTGAAAAGACAAGCTAGAAACTGGCCAAGGCATTGCCAAAAGCGCCCCTCTTGAAGAAAGGCACCCTTTCTTGAAGGCATTCAGATTCAATCAAAATCTTCACTGCTTTCCAGAATGATCTTCTCAGCTATGATCAATCTCATCAATGAGACAAACAACAAAGACATCTGACAGCTGAATCACCTGATTACAGAGGTCAAGACAGGTAGTTTGAAACATAGTCAAAACTAGTCAAAAGGTGGAAGGCTCCCCTGTTGGCCAGGGGTGCCCTTGAATTTCAAGGACCTAAACTCACTTTCATCAGTTGATAAGTCAGTCATCTTGTGCAGAGCTGAGCTAGTTACCTGACGCCTCGTCAAACAGAGTCATCTGATTCATCTATCAATGGGGACGTCAGATCGAAGTACGAAGGGTCTGAAAAGGTCAAAACGAAGAACAGTCAAGGAAAATTGACCAAGGCATTGCCAAAAGCGCCCCTCTCAAAGAAAGGCGCCCTTCATTCTGGAGGCCCAGACTTAGTTTTCTGAGTTGATCTCTCCTTGACATATCTCATCAGGTCAATCCTATCTCAATAATGGATCTATCAACCACTGCCAGAGATCAATTGAGCAGCCAGGATCGAAGATCAAATAGAGGCACTTCAGCTTGCAAAATTGTCAAAAAAGATCAAACTCCAAGGATGGATGCCTAAAGGAAGTCAATGCAAAATGTTGACTTGAGTTAGCAAATTTGGAGGCAAAAAGAGGCCAAACACTCCACAATCAATGGAAATCACCTTTTGGAACTCCAAATTAGACCTAAATCACGAGTTGGCATCCATACTTGGTGGATATCAACTCAAATCATCATATATTCTTGCTAGGCATCCCATTCTTCATTATTCTTCTACAGGTTGAAGGATAAAACAACAAATAGCTCCCAAGAACACATTTTCAAGATTTGGCAGAGGTTTTGGATGGATCTTCAATATTTCTGAAGATCAGCAATAAAAGTATTCTTCTCCAAGAATTGTTTCTAGAGGCAGATTATTGCAAAGTGGCAGTTTATAACTTCCAATCCACCTTCTGTCTAGTTCCTCTATTTCTGTCTATAATTCTTTGTATGTCATAGGAAATGACATATTACCTCAGATTTGACCAACTGGGTATGATCAACACATTTTTCCAGCGAAACCCATCTTCTCAGATTTGCCAGAATCAACAAAGTTGCTGCCCCTATTTTTATGGATCTTTCAGGAAAAGTCTCCAGATCAAAAATCCAAGGAATAGGGTTTGTTTAGCTTCCAAGCATGAACAAAACCCACGTGCCAGATTTTTCTCAAAAAAATACTTCTCGGTAGACGCTATATTTAAGGGTTTCGGGAAAGTGTCAGAACAAGGTCAAGTGCCCAGTCAATCTTTAAGTCTTGTAGAATGCAGTACTCCCAAGTACAATACAAGACCAAAACGGTCTTATACCATGATTATCTGAAGACAACTGACACGGTCTTATGGCAGAAAAATCTAGAAGTCAATTCTGAGGACTTGGAGGGCATGAACCAAATTACATTGCAGAACATTGAAGAGTCTGGCTTATTCCAAGCTGCATCCATTCCTATCACTTTACAGAGCATTGAGCTTGTAATTGCTTGCACAAAGCATTACAACCCTACTACAAGAGAGATCCTGTTAGTGGATGGAAAGGTGGTTTGCAGCTTAAAGCCGAAGGACATAGAGATGTGTTTTGCAATTCCACCATGCTCTACCAGGAAGATCGTATCTGTGACAGAGTGCGGAAAGGCATTCAAGGCTTCAAAGGACAAGTGTTCACTAATAATGGCTGAACATTGGTTAAAAGTGAAGAAAACCAGCTTGCCCAAGTTGGTTGGGCGAGGAGAATTCAAAGATGATTACGCAGTGTTAAACACTCTACGAAGCAGAGTCACTGGATAGGAAGAGGGAAATCGCTTCCAGCCGTGGATGTTCTATATCATTGGAAAAATAATCAGCAGGAAAGAACATTACGATTGGGCCTCCTTGATCAGTGACACGCTCCACCGACAATTTACCAAGTTTCTAGAAGAGCATCATTTCCACGTGTTCCTACCTGGTATACCTGATAGCCTTCGAAGGAAAATTCAGAACACTAAACACTGTGGGAACCTTGGGTGTGCAAAAGGTCCAAGAATACTTTCCTCGCCTTGAGTTTACTCTAGCGGAAAGGCACTTCAAGAAGATGAACGACCTTTTCACCATGCACACCATGCGTGAGCTAGACCATGAGATGCACGTCCGTATTTCACCAACAGCCAAGGCGACAATGGTGGACTGGGCGATTTGGTTCATCCAATTCCCCACTTTCACCTACATACGCGTGTATGGCTACAATGCCCACCCCGCCATGATGCCATGCTACCCTTCAGACAAGGTAGTGGTCATGGAATTCCTGAGGCAGTTGGTCGAGGTTCACTCTTACCTTCGCGAAAAGAAGTCAGCTACAAACTTTCCTATTCAGATGGGACTCTACAGATGCAAGACTGCAGCCGATGCTAGGTTGATGAGCTAGGAAATAGTGAGATTTAATCTCAAGTACCTCATTGACAGGAGGTCATCATATGTTCCAAGTGTACTCTTCGCAACACATCTCAAGTAACAATCATCACATGAATCTTTCATAGAGGATTTTTGGGTCAACTGCGAAGATGAGTTCGAAGTGAGAAGAAGGAACTACAATAGATTCAAGCTCTCGCAAATTGCAGATTTCATGTCAAAGGACATGGAGGGCTTATCTGATGATGAAGAAGAAGTCATTCTTTCTTCCTTCTTCACGGATCAAGTAGATGCACAACCACTCGAAAAAGTAGATTGGTACGCAAAAGAGAGTACATCTATCGAGGAAAGAACTAGTAGAGTAGTCCGACACAGTCGACTCTACCTTGACAGTAAAAGGACAAGGAAGGTAGTACTTCCCCGATCAGATCCACCAACGATTCAGTCTACACTACCTTCCACATCCAGGAAGAGACCTAGATAGAAGAAGATGAGCATCCTTCCCTAAGGAATGTGAATGTTGGGGACCACATGCGAAAGAAAAGGAATTACTGGTACAAATCAGCAAGAGGTACAGGTGGAGACAACCACCAATTTACTTGAAACAATTGAGAACATTGCAGCTGCACCAAAGCCAGTGATTGAAATAATCACTGCAGAGATGAAACCCATTACAAAATAAGTTGCAGCAGAAGTGATGCCTGTGATAGAAACAGAGTCACCAACTTCACCACCATCACAGAGGTCGCAAAGTCCCATTGACTTAGACTCACCACCATGAGGCATCGACACGGCATAGTCTTGTTCTTCTAGAATTTAGGGGGCCTATGTTCCTCCTCCCAGCGAAGCTAGCCGAGACTCTATCTGGCTTGAAAGCTCACTTGGAAGGAAGAGGGAAAGACCTTATCAGCTTGACTTCACAGAGTTTGACCATGTCCCTCAAGACATGCCAACTAAGAAGTTAAAGAAGCAAACACATGTAGAGAGGAATGTAGAGAATGAGGTTGTCATAGAGACTGCTGCCCCACCTGAAGATAAAGACATACACAATGTGAGGGTTGAGTATTTCATGCTATCAAAGGTGAACCTTGGAAAGATCACCCGTTAGGTGGAGGCAGACCTTCTCGAAATTGCCTCAGCGAGAGTCAAGGAAAGAATGACGAAGGATGGACAAGACAAAGCAGCCTTGAAAGCTGAAAACTGTCGGTTAAAAATGTACATTTCTAGCTTAATGCACGACACTCCCAACTCCTTGGATTTTCCTCAAGAGTTGCTAGATCTCCCAGCTGAGAGAAATCATCATCAGTTGATCACATACGGAAAACACTTGAGACATCAAGTGGATGAGTTTGCTGTCAAAGGACGGTGTGTATTAGCAAAAGCATACTAGCTGAGAGACAAAGCACATGTACTCTGATCAGAGATCCAACAATTAGACTTGAAGGCAGCAGAAGAGAGGCCAGGAGAGGAAGTGACAATTGCTGATCTACAACTAGCATATCAATCAGTTACAATCACTGAGAACAAATGCCATCTGTTTGATTGGAAAGAACAGTTGGCATACAAGGTGAGAGCCTACGATGTCAATTCAGTGGAGCTGATTGACTATAGACACTTTGTCACTAATATTATCAACTTCACGAGAACGTTGGTAGTATCCTTCCCTCAAGTAGAATATCAACGTGAGGGACGAGAATACATTGAGTTGGGAATGGTACAAAGACAGTTTCAAGACGTCATCTGTGGTTCATTCCTTGTTGATCCCAATGGTTGCAAGTTAGCCAAAATTGCAGCCATGTCTATCCAGTTGGATGAAGCAGCTACCCAATGCATAAACTATCAGCAGTAGCTTCTGACAAGCGAAGAGATGCTGAGATGCCACGTAGTCATCTTGAGAAGCATTAATTGCCCGGGGGCCGAAGAGGTCAACGACTGGATTGAGACTTTGTTGACCAGTGGCGAAGAGGTGTAAAGCACCAAGGAAGGATGTCCTACCCTCTAAATAGCAATAAATACGACTGAAGTCAACTTGATGCCCCTTTCCAAGTTGACTCCAGATCTCCACATATCATGCATGTCAAATCCCACTGATCTAGGATGTCTAATTGACTCCCATGATTTATGGATCTCAGATCTCCTTTAAAGGTGGATGTCGATTTGGAGACACATGTGTAATTGTAGTTCACTTTTAGTTAAGTGTCAGTCAACTGAGGTAGACTCCCAATTTGACTCTTGTTTAGTATCAGTTAACTGAAGTAGTTTTCCAGTTAATTGCTTGCTCACCTACTTTTAGACATAGGAATAAATCTTGCTGATTGGCAAAAACTGATTGTTAACTCAAGGAGATTTTAGGGTTACCTACTCCTTTGAGTCTCTATAAATAAGAGCCTTGGGCTCATTATTTGTTTAACCTTTATTTGCTAAGCAAAATTTCTGTGCCATTGTTGCTAAAGTTAGCTTGTTCATATTTGTTCACTCTTGGATGAGAGTTCGTTGGTTGATCGTAATTGTGCATGATTTTGTGCCTTTGCTGTCCCAACCTTTGTAATTCTTTGAAGAAGCTTGAAGAAGTAAATCAAATGGCGCATGCTTGGTTGATCTAAATATTTGAGTTCTTTCAGAGTCTTGTTTTCGATAGTGTATTGTTTCAATCTCCTCCTTGGATATTTTGTCATCGATCATTATCGTTTGATGTTGTCTAATAAATTGTCTTTCAGCCTACACTTTGGACAGGTGTCGTCACCTCCTCCGGAATCCTGTTAGCCAAATCATCGTACTTTGTTGTTTCCAGTGAGCTATTTCCAAGCCTATACCTTAGACAAGGGTTCCTCCTCCTTGGCAAGTCTTAGATCCAGTTTACCGTAACGAGTGTTTACTTGCGTTGAACCTTATCTTGGCATATATCCGAGAGTTCAAAGCCTCGGCCATATTCTATAGAGACGGTGGATTCAAGTGATCCAACCCAACCATTTTTCTCATACGCCCTCATGCCCTATTTATTTTGGGGAGGTAGGATAGTCTAGAAGCTAGTTGGTCATAGTTAAGATCTGCAGAAACCAGAGAAAAGCTTAGCTATGACGCATTGTGTTTATGCACACTTGTGTCCTGCCGCTGAGTAAAAAAGATAGGAACCTTAGTACACCCTTTTTTACATAGAAAATCAGCAAAGAGAGATCTTCCTCTCTATAATCCAAAGAACATGTACTAACACACTTGCAATTGTTGTCCGTTTCCAATAAACACTCCAGATGTGTTAATTGAAACGCCAACATTGTCCTTATGCAAAACAAATACCCAATAGCCTTTAGGAGTAGGAAGTTGAGAGGGGGTGAGAGAGCATACTCCATCTATGACAAGGAGATGTTGTCGATCATGCATGCCTTAGCTAAATTTAGACAGTACCTTGTTGGAGGTAGCTTCATTAAAAATAATTCCTTTTTTACCTCCAATAGCAAACTTGTCAAAATATAATTCTCTAGGCCCAAAATAGCATTCCCTCACCAAGATGGCTAGCTCACGGGAATGGTGAATGAGCTAGTTCTCATCTCCAAGATGTCACTCCGAGAATGGGGACATTAGAGAGCTTGGAGGTAAAAAGGGAATTATTTTTAATGAAGAATAAAATATAATATTTATTATTATTTCCCACTTGCAATGACAAAACAAAATTTTATTAAAAATTAAGGAAATTAAGGAGGGAGATTATAAAGCAAATAAAATATTATTATTCTCCCTAAGAGGTCGGCTCATTTCATCAAGCAAATAAAATATTACTATCCTTTAGATGGTCGGCTCATTTAAAAGAATCAAATCTGATCTTTGTTAGGTCAGCTTATTCAAAATAATCAAATCAGATTACCTCCTCAGTCGGTTTGGGGTTGGGGCGGTTAAGGGAGGATAAAAGAAGGATTCAAATGTTTTTTGGAAGCATCTTAAAGAATTGAATTCGACTTGTCTTTTGAGTATTTCTTGGTTGATGAATATCTTCAGTCAGAATCAAGGAGATGATCCCTTGACTCCTTGGATGGTGATGGCCCAATCCCTATTGCGAGAGGTGAACATATCTAGTGTTCACCATTGTTATAATTGCAGTTTTTGTGAGAGATAAAGAATCGATCCTGAAGGGAAGCATTTGCAGATTTCAAAGGAGTTAAAATTAGTTGAAGAAGCTCAAGTTTTGCATCTTGGAGGCTATTCTCAGCCAATAGGGTTGATATGATTTTATCCTTCAGCAAGTTGTGGTTTCTTGAAGCGATTAGGAGATTTTGGAGATTGCTGGGACAATTTTACCGTGGTTCAATTTTTGGTAGAAAAACACCAATATTTGTTGATATCGAAGGAGGTAGAAGAAAGAATAAATTATTGAAGGATGATCAAAATTCCTTGTCCACCATCCTTGGAGAACATGTGAAGTGCGACATCTGATAAGAAGACCCGATTGGGAAAATCAATAGCAAATTGGAGACTGGAGGGAGCCGTCTAAAAGAGGCACGATATCCTAAGAGTATGGGTCTGCATTTGGCTTGATTCATAGTCAGCCTTTTATGTTGGAGCTGAACATGGTTATCCCCAGGTGTGTTATTCCTTATCATAATTCATTCCCTGTAGTTTGATTTGAAAGACGTCTTCATACAATTGCTAAGGCATCACCTTCCAGGTTCCCTATATCTTTAATAGTGTTGCATTGGAATTATAAATCAAATTTGGGTTAGTCGTTGGTCTCTAGTTAATGAAATCATTGTCATAAGATTGCTAGTAGGAATTGCAGCTTCAGTAGTTCAATGCCTTTAATTTTCATTATCTCTTGCTTATGAAATTATGTTGTAAATTGAATCTATTGAGGGCAGTATGTTGAATGAGTCAATGACAAAGAATTGTAATCAGTTTTGAGGTCTTTTCAATGGAAATATTATTTGAGGAGTTTGAAGGCTACTTGTTAAGTGTTTGCTAAAATGCCTCATTTCATGTAGTTGATTCTTTACATGTATTTTCAGTCCTATTATTGCATTGAGAAACATTATATTGCACTTACCAATTTAGTTTAGTCATTTGGCCTTTTCCATTTGAGCTATTGAGGATCATGTTATCATCATTTGCTTCAAAGCACAAAAAAAAACAATAACCGGCAATCGAAGAGCTTGCAAGATAACTGTTTGTCAAAATTCCTAAGGCAGCAAATAGGGATTTTATATCAGACTAGGCAAGGGTTCTTACAGTGGTATCAGAGCCCTAATTTTGCCAGCTTGGAGGGTTAAGTTATCATATGCAGCCAAAAGAGATTGGTCCACATAGGTATTATACTCGTAAATGACCAAAACAACTAGCAAATCCCATTGCAGATACACAACAAGACACAATGGGTGATAGAAGAGGTGGTAGTCCACCAAGAAATGAAGCCAATAATGAAGAAAGGGAAGAAAGGGATATCATGAGGGGTATTGTAGCAGGGCAGTAGCATGTTGCTGATGTTTTGCAACAACTTACAACAACCATACAGTAGATGAATACTCCTAGAAGGAAAAATCATGGGCATGATGATAATCAAAGTGAAGTTGGGACTCCCAGGGCACAAAGGACACCTACACGAACTACTGATAGACCATTGCACTTTTTGCCAAGAGATGACCTAAAAGAAGAGAATGACGAAGTTAATGAAGTTGCAACATTCACAGATGATGTAATGACAATGCATGATGAATGGGATTTATTACCACCACAAGTTAAGGAACACCTGACCTTTGATCAATATATGAATCATAGGAGGGAGCGCAATAGAACAAGATGAGATAGAAGGCCAAGGAATCAAAACAAGGACCTAAAACATGCCACAAGTAAACTCACACTTCCAACATTTGATGGTAGCAAAAAGATCACAGCAAGAGCTTGGATTCACAAGTTGGATACATTCTTGACTCTTCAATCTATGGCAGAAGATGATGCAATTAAATTTGCTACTATGCATCTTGAGGGCACTGCATATGATTGGTGGCATCGTGGTTTGGTCACTCAAAACCATGGTCTGATTCATTCTTATGCCGAGTTCAGTAATAGGTTGATTGCACGATTTGACAGGAAGGATGTGGAGCTATACTACAGAGAGCTAGTGCAATTAAAGCAGAGTGGGCATGTGGAAACCTATGTCAATGAGTTCCAAAAGATTGCTGTCATGGTGCCTGATATGACTGAACAGAGGGTGGTAATGCTGTTTATTGAGGGATTGAATGACAAGATGAGAGGGCTAGACAAGGCTCTTAAGCTTAGCACTCTTAATGATGCCATTCAGCTGGCATTAGATCTTGATACATCACCGTCTACACTGCAGCACCAAAAGAAGAACTTCGAGGATAATAATTCAGAACACAAGGTAGATATGGGAAAACCAAATCAGTCCAAGTCTACGCAACCGATGTTGGATTTTGAAACAAGGAATGAGCTCAGGAGAAAGAAGTTGTGTTTTACTTGCAAACAACCATGGGAGCTTGGTCATAGATGCCTTGGGAAAGGCAAGGCACATCTTATAGAGGTCATATCTGATGATGAGATCCCTAATACAAATTCAGAGAGTGAGGGAGAGCATGAACTTGAACAACCAACACTAGAACTAGTAAATGATGGTAAAAAAAGTTCTAGGATTTCTTATCTTTCAGGAGCTCCAAGGTACAATCCATTTATCTTTGAAGGCCAATTATTTGATTCCAAAGTTTTGGCACTCTTTGATAGTGGAGCTACACATAACTACATTGATGAAGGTTTGGTGACAAAAAGAGGTTTGCATTGTGATGATTTTGAGGGCTTTGATGTGACTATAGCAGGTGGACTTACTATTCTTTGCAAAAAGAAAATGAGTAAGATTAGCATTATCTTTGGTGAGTATACTCTTTGTGATGACTTTTATGTACTAGATTTGAAGGACAATGAAATTATATTTGGTATGCAATGGCTACATTCTTTACAAAGGGTCATCCAAGATTTACAAGGAATAGAGTTGAGCTTCATACATGATGGGAAACACGTTATTATGAGAGCCCTCAATTACACTTTGCCTCATCAAATGACAGCAATATCCATGATAGTTATGGACCATGAATTGCTTCATGCAATCATAGGTGATGCACAAGGAGAGGCTTGTTTTGGGACAACCCTTGATGGAGAGTATTTGGGATTTGAGGAAGGCGAAAATACTATAGAATGGCATGACATTATACCTGATTTGTTTGAGGACAGTGTTGACGTGTTTTTTATGACGACATCAACACAGAATAAAAATGCCCAATGGTCATTCTATTCTCTCTTGATCAAAGTATTCCGCATGCTAAGATTGCGTGAAAGTTCATGCGTTCAACTCCAAGGTTCCTTTAACGCGAATAGACTCAGTTGGCTGATGTGTTTTGCTGGATTATTCCAAGGGGACTTACGTAGTTGTTCGATTTTGTGAAGCAATTAGGACATGAAAGATTTGACAATATTGTTCTGGTATCTGGACTGACCCGGAAAATGCTGAATTTAAAGGGAATAAGGATAGGAAGTCTACAATCTACTTCTAAAGGGTGGAATGTGAAGATCAATTTGGACAATCTTCAAACCAAACTCTGCTTTGCCTCCCTTCGGACAACTTCCACAAAGTTGGTGCAATCTTCAAAGGATGAGAGAAATATTCAAACCATGACACAACATGTTCATACCATCACAACGATGCATATGGACATATGAGCCACAATCGAAGTTAAGCGCTATTACTCCAGTTGACCACGCAAGGCGAACCAGCCGTCAGCAAGTCCGCTAGTGGTATGGACGAGAGAAGACTTGCTCAAATTAAACACCACATTCCACAGCTAACAACTACTTGCATGAAATGAACGTCTATTTTACTCTATCTACCTTGAATTGGAAAGATGAAATGGCCTCGCTAGCTACTCATAACAAAGAAGAAATCACCAAGCAATGAAACTCTTTGTATTATGAAAAGTGTTCACAACAACCGTTTACAAAACTTTCAAAGGAAAGTTTTCTTCCCTCCTCAATCTAAGCTAACTTCTAAGCTCTACTCTCTAACTTCTATCTCCAATACTCTCTAGCTCTGATCCGAAGTCTAATTCTAATAGATTACAAATGAGGGGGGATCCCCCTTTTATAATAGGTCCAATTCAGTGGACGGTTCAGATCTGATTACAATAAAGGGCTCAGATTTAGCCACCTATGCCCTGATTAGGGTTTCTGCCCTAAAAACCGCCACAAAGAGGAGTGGGCAATGAATGCATAGAAAATTCTCCACTCCCCTGCAGGAATCATAATGAGCAATTAATGCCCACTACCATCATCAAGAAGATCCTCATCCATGAGAGCGTTCCCATTGGCCTTCTCCTGGATAGCAAACTCGATCAACCGGGCCAATACCGCTTCGACCTCCTAGGCAGAAATCAGTGGAATATGGTTGAGCTAGAACTCCAAGACTGCTACCGTCTGTCCATGCCGGATGTAAAACTTCTTCCATGCCACCAAGGCGTCCTGGGTATGTTGAATAATACTAGAGAAAGTGGAGACATTCTCAAAGTCATCCAGGACAAGCGACCTCGCAGCTGAGAAGAATGGAGCCAGTTTGTCTTTCAAGCCATTAGCAGTTATTTCCTTTGGGGCCAACTTTCTAGCAAATATGGCTTCTAATGTATTAAGGACTCCTTCCAAGATGTTACCCATTGCTTTCCTCACTCTGGCTGAATCTGACCTTGCTGCATCGTGAAATCCATGGCCTGTGACCACCGAGGAGTACCAACTGGTGAAATCATACCTGTCACCATCCTGAATCACACCTCCATTCACCAAAGTTTGCAGAGGTATATGCATCAAAGCCCCCAAACGAAGTACAGTCTTCGTCTGATAGATGCGGGTATCGCCCCAGGCTTGATCCACCATGTCCATCCGTGCCAAAATACTTGAGGCCTGCCGATAAGCATTGGCGAGGTCCTCCATGAATTTCCTTGTCTCAGTACGAACATGGCTAACCCACTTGTCCGCTTTCGTTTCCATCTTCTTTAAATCCTCTAAGCCGACAAGTGACTCCCTCGGAAGCTCTGGTGGGCATTCTACTGTTGGGTTTTCCGGTTCACCTGGACGTGCTAGACTCTGCATATATCCTATCAAGGTTTTGTGCTCCTTCTTCAATTTCTTATACTTCCCCTCTGTGCGGAGCAACTGATCCTTCAGTGCCTGATAGGAGTTATCGAACTCCTCGACAATTTGGGCTCCCGTAGGATGACCCAACTCCACGGTGGTGATCACATAATTTTCAGGCCTCTCCTCGATTCGATCACAATCCTCTCTCGGAACAGCCACCTGAAGCATGCGAGAGCCTGACTCATCAGTCGAGATCTTTGAAAACTTCCTGGCCCTTTTCTTTTCTGGTGGCGCACTGATCCTCCTGAGGAACTCCTCCATCTCGATGGCTGGATATGTATCATCCTCAGGTTCTCTTCTCATCCTGTCTGAAAACCAATCCGGCACCGTCTGCTGCGGATTGCAAATGACTAGGGGCTGCTCCTCTGTTGCCTCCACCTCGTGCACTCCTTCTCTTCTTGCACTGATCTGCTCGGGCTCATCATCTTCCACGAGCTGCATATCTCCGGACCCTTGGGTTCCCTGTTCTATGTTTTCCTCTTCCTCCAATGTCATGTCCAACATCTGTTGGAAACGAGTGTCAACCACTGTTTCCTCTTCTTCCTCTTGTCAGCCAGCCCTGGGTGCACTGACGCTTATACTATCTGATTCTCGGATGTTGGGTTGATCCACCTCCTCAAGCTCCCGCTCTTCACCCAATCCTGCCCTCTGATCAGCAAATAATGAAATCACTCTCAAACTCGAAGACTGAGTTTGTGAGTGCATAGGTGATGCTTGTTCCATCCTCAACGGTATCGGCTGGGTTGGTACTTCTACTTGCACTTCCGTTGTTTGAGCAACCTATTTTCCCCTTCTCACCGATAGCGGCCTTGGGTCACCCATCAAGCTATAAGTAAGGGCGATCGATCTGCTCTTAAGTCTGCATACATGTCTATCGACCCAAGCCCTTGTGAAAGTCAACACCGGAATAGAGAGCGTGTCCAAGTCCATGATTTCTGGCTCGGACCAATCAGGTGGTGGGACCGAAGTATCCCTGACTGAACCATAGTCGGGTTGCATAACGTTGACATCCTCTTCCACCTGGTTGGGAACTGGAATGATCTCACATTCCCTGATCAATTTGAGGGGAAGCCTGGAAAACATCCTTTTCCTTATCTCAACCTCATCAACAGCATTTGCCCAAAAGTCTTCAATGTGGGCCTTGTGTCGGTACTCGACGTTCTGTATCATTCGGATGTTTCTGTACGGATCAAAATCCTGTCTGCCTGTGTGATACGATAGATGATAGAATTGCAACTCATCCTCTGCCTCTCGAGCTGCCTGCAAGGAGGGACACACCTCAGTGGAATTTCCCATGGCAATAGGAAAGTCAAGTCCACCCTTCTTCTTCTTTTTTTGAATCTTATCATAGGCGATCAACTGCCTAGATATTTCAACATTATAATGTGATCGGTGGGGTACCTCGGTAGCCGGTATGGATACGAAGTGAACCCCTGCAGCCTAATGTAAGTGAATTTCGGAAATTGGATGAGCCAATATCCGTATTCCTCTATCAATGCTTGTGCCTCTTTGGATATTCTTTGCTGCGTTCTCCGCTGAAGGGTCCTCGTGATGTGCATTGTGAATGCATCATTAGCCCGTTTGTAACTGGCAGGGTTAGCTAGATGCAACTGTGTGCAGGCCTCATGGATTTTGAACTGATCAGGTGCACAGCCTATCGGCTCCTTGTATGTAATCCCTCGATACTTGGTCATTCTTGCCAGCATATATATCACATACGAGCTCATGTAAAAGGTTTTCGTCCCCCTCAGGCTCCTGAACTGCTCATCTATGTTATCATTGATCATTCTTGCCCAGTCAACACATTCCTTTCCCTCCAATATGATCTCGATGAAGTAGAACATCCATGGCTCGAAGAAGTAGGCTTGTGCACTCCCATTTACTCGGCTCAGCATCATCATCAAGTCGCAGTATTCCTGTTTTACATCTTCGGCAATTATCTGCTTTGGGAGTCTAGTGCGAGGTGGCTTTGGCTTTTGCATCCAAACTCTGTTGATGACCGCAACAACCCTCTTGAAGGAGGTGGAGTACATTTTATCCGCCCTCTCCTTTGATCTGTAGAGCATCTTTTCGGCAGTAGGAATCCCAAATGCCTCTCCGATGGCATCTGGCATGAAGTTGGCAAGCAATTTGCCATCCGGCGAGACAATGGTTCTACGCTCCGGCTTGTAGTGGTTTGCACACTCCATAATTAGCTCTGGGCACTGAATTGCTGGTGGAAAACCAGCGGCTGCATAGATACCACTCTTCATGATGTTATGTGCCGTGACTGATGGTTGATGGCCTCCCAGTCCGTACATCCTAGACTTGAGTGCATTTAGATTAAATGACCCGAGGTTGGTGTCACTTAATCCTACCAATTTGGAGACAATTGCCGATTTTGGAAGAAATGACTTGGCGAGCCTTTTAATCATTGCCTGCCGGGATGAGCTAGCCTTGGCCATTTTAGTGTTTGCAGCTCTGCCTGCGGCTTTGCTTATTCCAGCAACATCCTTTGCTCCAGCCATCTGCAAAATAAAATAGAATAATAATAAGTTAGCTTGCAGATTTATAATAAAATAAAATAGCCTCCGAGACGGCTGCGGACGTGGAGTTAGCTTTTGGAAATAAAAACTCTCGGCATAAATTACTAACTCCAAACCTCAAACTGTATAAAAGCTCTGAGCTTATAAAGAAGCTTCCAGCAACTGCACTCTGACTGGCGAAGAAAAAATTACAGCAAATTAACAACTTTCAGCAATGTGGCTACTTTCTCAGCACAACATAAATTAAATCTTTTGCCTCAACTTCCGTCAACCTCAGCAACTTTCAACTTCTTCTCAACTTCAACAGCAACTAACTTTCAGCAGCTCGAATAAATAAAATCTACAGCAAGCTTCGACTTTCGTGCAACTTGAATATTCAGCAACTTCAAAATAAATCCTCAGCACACAATAAACTTCTGCAACTCAATGCTCTGCAGCAACTTCAGAAGATAAATCTTCCAGCAACTCCGGAAATCTATAACAACTTCAACCTTCCTTCAAAATTGCAGCAACACACTCTCAACTTTTGAAAGAAAGAGTCTCAGCAAATAAAAATTTCTCCAGCACTTCGCACTTTCAGCAACTCAACACTCCAAAATAAAATAAACTCTCAAAGAATTTCTCTCCTCAACAACCTCGAAAATACTTCAATCTCTCAAGAACTTCTTCGGCAACTTCAACTTCGAAAAATGTGAGGAGAAATGAGAGAAGAGACTGTTTAAATAATTCTTCTCGCAGAATCCTGCCAAGTAATGCTGGGGCTATTTTTAGTACCTTCATCAATTCTCCACTCTCTTCGTTCGGAATCTTCTAATTCAGGCGTAGTAGTGGGCTAGTCGTCAGCCAGTCATTATGGCAGTTGCCATTAATAATGATTCCTTTCTTGTAAAAAAAATTCAAATTTTTCCTCTTGGTCTGCCAGTTAACTCTTGGTGATTTAAACAACTTGTGAGAAAAATCACTTGATTCGGTTTAAAATCCCACTTTAAAATCTCGCAGTGTTTAAATAAATTTGATTTGAAAAATTCGTGGGAGTTGTAAATTCATTTCCAAATTTTTTAAAATGTCTGTCATTTAAATCCTCAATTTCATAAAATTTGCCTTAGACATTTTAAATTTTCTCTTTAAAATATTCAACTCCAGGTGATCTAAAATCACTTGCCTGTTCGAAATAACTCATCCTCTGAGATTTAATTTCCGTTAGGAAAATAATCTAGGCAAAACGAATTTCCTCTGAAAATATTAAAATTTCCCTTAGGAAATTAATTTTTTAACTTCCCAACCCATGGGTGCCTTTTGAACGGGTTCATTTAATTTTCCACTTGACCCTTGGAAAATATATCAGTTGCTTCCGCCTTGGAAATAAAACTTCGTCACCGTGTCCAATTCATTTAAATGCCTCTGAAATTTTTTTTAATTCATATCAAGGCGTCTTTTCTCCAGTGAAATATTTATCTCACTTAGAAAATATTTTGAACCTCTTCATACTTCTGGCGTACTTAACCCCTTGGCATTTTATTTCAACCTCTTCACCTTCACCCACTTAGAAATAAAATTAAGTCCTTTCATTCTTTGGGCGCATTCACCTCTTTTCATCATTTTGCTCAACTTGGGCGTATTTGGCCTAGGGAGTTTTTGTTTTACTTAGGAAAATTTCCGACCTTTCTCCCTCGGACGCATTTTGAAGGGTCCATTTTTATATTTCTCATACTTAAAATCCCTTCTAACTCATCTTCTTCATGGGCGCATTTAGAGGGTCAAGCTCCCATTTTCTATGCCTTAGAAAATTTCAAGGCTCTTCCTTAAGGTGGGCGCATTTAACACCTTCTACTTTCATTTTGTGACTTAGACAATTTTCGGCCCAACTACTCCTAGCACAAGGGCGCATTTGATGGGGCCTACTTCCATTTGAGGGCGCATTTTAGCCTTCTAGCTTTGATTTCCATGCCTTAGAGAATTTGAAACTCCATCACCCCCTTGGGCGCATTTCATGGGGTTAACTTTCACTTGAGGGCGCATTTTGATGTGCTTACTTTCATTTCACTACTTAGAAAATTTCATATCATCACCTTCCTTGAGGGCGCATTTGACTAGGCATACTTTTATTCTTGTGCCTTAGGCGTTTTATCAATCATCACCTTCCTTTTACCTTGAGGGTGCAAATAGGCATGTCAACTTCCAATTTTATTTTGACTTAGGCACATTCCAGCTAGGCAAATTTCAATTTCATGAAGTGGGCGCATTTCATACCCTCAACTTCTACTTTTGCCTGAAGATTTCACCATCTGATCTTCTTCGCCTTGTGAACCTGTTTTGCCAGTCCTCTGCCCTGACCTGCTATTTATAGCCACCTGTTATTTATAGTAAGTTCTTGACTTTCTGACTTCAGTAGCTCCGTTTGACTTGAAACTTGCAACGCCTGATCCTGAGAACTTGAGTGTCGCTCTGATGCCAACCTCGGGTGCAGACCTGCTATTTATAGCCATGCCCTGACTTACTAAAAATAGTAAGTTCTCCGATTTCGCTCAAATTTTGCCAGCAGGTACTTTGAAGTGTGCTGATGTTGGTGAGGTGCTTCGTTTTGACAATTTCTAGATTTCACCCCCTATAAAAGTGGAAACCCTAATTTGACCTGCATGTATCTCAAACGGTCTTCGTTTGACTTCGTTCCTTCTGCATGTCGTTCTGCTTGCTGAACTGGAGTGTTAGGCAGAGTGTACCCGCTAAAAATAGAAACTGCCTGAAAAGTGACTCATCCACTGCCGAATGATTTTGCATGTCATATGGCCTGTGGGATCTCAAGAAACCCAGAAAAACCCAGAAAACTAGTCTGCATGCATGCACTGGCTAAAAATAGTAAGTCCTCAAAATTTGATCTCCTCCGCTTGCATGTCACACTGTTGCGTAGCTCTTGAAAAACCCAGAAGGAATATCCGGACATGCGTCAGAGAACTCTACATGCAAACCCTAAAAATAGCCTCTGAAGGTTGAATTCTGAAAGTGATCATCTTGGTTTGCATGTTAAATCACTGTGAAGGTTTCGAGAAACCCAGAAGTAATCTCTGGACATGCAATGAAGAATCATATGTTTGTCCCCTGAAAATGGCTCCTGAAGCCCGAACTGCTAAAAATAGCAAGTTGTCTGATCTGGCTCAAAATTTACGTGCAAGCAGCTTGATGTTACCTGAATGTGGTGGAACTGACAGAATTCCAAAATTTTGACAAAATAGCCCCAAACTGAATACTTACCAAAAATAGCAAGTTGCCGGAATACAGTGAAAATTTAATGGGACCCTGCTGGAAGCCTTCTGACTGCTGTACCAAGCCTGGATTTCAATTTTATAACTTAGTTTGACCTTAAATAAGCCTGAAGGATGAAAACCCTAATTACACAGACTTAACCAATACTTCAACCTGGGTCAAACGACAGGACATCCCCGGAAGGACCAGAGATAGAGAGAGAGACGCACTAACCAAAGCCAAACGACCAGAATGGAGCGAAATTTAGGGGGTCCCCATCTGTATGGGGTGATGTGTGAAAAAGGTCACAACAGACAGCAATCCTATGGTTTTGCATTCTCATGAATTAGACATGCTAATACCTTTGGATGATAGTTACTTGTGGTCTACTAATGATGGCATACAAAATTGAAGTGTTGGATATGGTAATTTGGTTGAAAAATAGAGCACTACACAATCTGCTTTTGTATATCAGCCCTTTGAAGGTGTGGAAAAGACACAAGAGAAGTGTAATAGTTGGCTAGAGAGAGCAAGGAAAGCTAAGCTAATTGACGGTCAAGCAAAACGACATCTAAAGAGGGTAAAAAGAATGAGGCAAACAGCTTTGTTTGATGATTTTGGGCCAGCCATTGATGATATACATGAGTGTGACTATGAAGATGAAGGTAACTCAGTTTTGCATGATGCATTAGTTCCATTTGGTGAACTATACCAGCCTACTCATGATTTTGATGATGATGATTTTGGGTCAGACATTGATGATATACATGAGTGTGATTATGAAGATGAAGGTAACTCAGTTTTCCATGATGCATTAGTTCCATTTGGTGAACTATACCAGCCTACTCATGATTTTGACGATGATAAGCAAAGGTCTTCTAGTTTTGAAATTGCAGTTGTTGTTGATCAATTCATTCATGAAGATATTGATTTTATTAATGACACTTACAGAGGATCAGATACTCATGTGTTACCTTTGGTTAGTGATGAAGGCATGTACGCTATACCTTTGGAGTTGTCACCTATTCTCTATGATATGATAGCTATTCATTGGTATGATGGTAACATAATCTTCATGGATTATTTATTGGCAAGTGGTTGTCCTATTTGGGTTTCCATTTCACTTCCAGATTTTGCATGGTCTATAACAGCTATTGAGTTGCATGGGAGTGTGTGGAGACATGTCTACTTGATGGACATTGCATATGAGATGAATTTCCTTCTTATACATGGGTATGATGACACCATTGACATCATTCTTAATGCTGGTTTGAGTTATCACAGCAGCGTTTGGTGGCCTTATGAATTGGTTAATATGCAAATGAGAGTTCAATTTCCCATCTTCTTATTGGTCTACCATAATGGATGGGTGTTTCATGGTGATTTCGTGAGAGGTTTCAATTACATCTCATACAGCAGGTTGGATAGATTGGTTTGGGATGCAGGTATTGATTGGTTGGGTGCATCATTTCACATGGATTTCATTATGTTGCTTCACGGATTATGGTGTATTGGCATTTCAATCAAAGTGGAGCAATGGGTTGTATGGTGTTTGCTGGAGGGCAAGCAATCCCGGGAAGGGAGGATTGTAATGTCCCCATTCTCAGAGTGATAGCTTGGAGGTAAAAAGGGAATTATTTTTAATGAAGAATAAAATATAATAAATATTATATTTTATTATTACTTCCCACTTGCAATGACAAAACAAAATTTTATTAAAAATTAAGGAATTTAAGGAGGGGAGATTATAAAGCAAATAAAATATTATTATTCTCCCTAAGAGGTCGGCTCATTTCATAAAGAAAATAAAATATTACTATCCTTTAGATGGTCGACTCATTTAAAAGAATCAAATCTGATCTTTGATAGGTCGGCTTATTCAAAAGAATCAAATCAAATTACCTCCTTAGTCAGTTTGGGCCTGGGGTACTTAAGGGAGGATAAAAGAAGCATTGAAATGATTTTTGGAAGCATCCTGAAGAATTGAATTCGACTTGTTTTCTGAGTATTTCTTGGGTGAGGAATATCTTCAGTCGGAATCAAGGAGATGACCCCTTGACTCCTTGGATGGTGATGGCCCTTCCCTATTGTGAGAGGTGAACATATCCAATGTTCACCATTGTTATAATTGCAGTTTTTGTGAGAGATAAAGAATTGATCCTGAAAGGAAGCATCTGTAGATTTCAAAGGAGTTAATCCCAGTTGAAGAAGCTTGAGTTTTGCATCTTAGAGTCTATTCTTAGCCAACAGGGGTGATATGATTTTATCCTTCAGCAAGTTGTGGTTTTTGGAAGCGATTAGGAGATTTTGGAGATTGCTGGGCTAATTTTACTGTGGTTCGATTTTTGGTAGAAAAACACCAATATTTGTTGATATCGAAGGAGGCAGAAGAAAGAATAAATTAATGAAGGATGATCGAAATTCCTTGTCCACCATCCTTGGAGAACATGTGAAGTGCGACATCTGATAAGAAGACCCGATTGGGAAAATCAATAGCAAATTGGAGATTGGAGGGAGCTGTCTAAAAGAGGCACAATATCATAAGAGTATTGGTCTGCATTCGACTTGATTCATAGTCAGCCTTTTATGTTGGAGCTAAACGTGGTTATCCCCAGGCGTGTTATTCCTTATCAGAATTCATCCCTTGTAGTTCAATTTGAAAGACGTCTTCATATAGCTGCTAAGGCATCACCTTCCAGGTTCCTTGTATTTTTAATAGTGTTGCATTGAAATTATAAATCGAATCTGGGTTAGTCGCTGGTCTCTAGTTAATGAAATCATTGTCATAAGATTGCTAGCAGGAATTGCAGTTTCAATAGTTCAATGCCTTTAATTTGCATTATCTCTTGCTTATGAAATTATGTTGTAAATCGAATCTACTGAGGGCAGAATGTTGAATGAGTCAACGACAAAGAATTGTAATCAGGTTTGTAGTCTTTTCAGTGGAAATATTATTTGAGGAGTTTGAAGGTTACTTGTTAAGTGTTTGCTAAAATGCCTCATTGTTGTAGCTGAGTCTTTACATGTATTTTTAGTCCTATTATTGCATTGAGAAACATTACATTGCACTTACCAATTTAGTTCAGTCATTTGCACTTTTCCCTTTGAGCTATGAGGTTCATGTTATCATCATTTGCTTCAAAGCACAAAAAGAAAACAATAACCAGTAGTCAAAAAGCTTGCAAGATTCCTACGACAACAAACAGGGATTTTATATCTGATCAGGCAAGGGTTCTTACAGATTTGTGGTTTAGATTGATCGCAACAGTCTTAAATACTTCTTGAATCAAAGGGATCTCAATGAGAGTTAGCAAAACTGGGTAAGCAAACTCCAAGACTATGAGTTTGACATTGAATATGTCAAATGGAAGAGGGATGTAGTGGCTGATGCATTGTCTAGGAGGCCACATTTATGTTCAATTTCAGTCATATCAGTAGATTGGAAGGAGAGGGTACAAGCTGATTACGCCAAGAATGCACTTGCAAATAGCATTCTTGATGGTTCATTGTAGGATGATAAGTACTAGGTAAGGGATGATTTTATATTTTTCAAGGAAATAATTTGGTTGGTCTCTGAATTTAAGATGAAAGTGCAGATTTTTAAGGCTTTTCATGACATTCCTATGGCTGATCATCCTAGATATTATAAGACATACAGGCAGATCCGTGAGAGATTCTCATGAAAAGGGATATTAATTATGTTTGTCAGTGCCAAGTGTGCCAACAAAACAAAAATCGAGCATACTTACCCCACTGGTTTATTGCAGCCCCTACCCATTCCTACTCAGAAGTGGGAAAACATATCAATGGACTTTATTGCAGGGCTTCCCAAGGTGCAGGGGAAGGATTGTATCTACGTGGTGGTGGATAGATTGACCAAGTTTTCTCATGTTTTTTCCATATCAATATGGTTTACAGCGGTCAAGTGGCAGATTTGTTCTTCAAAGAGGTGTTTAGGCTTCATGAAACACCTAAGACCAACATCATTGATAGGGATAGCAAGTTAATGAGCTTGTTTTGGTAGGAGTTATTCAGATTGTGTGGCACCGAGTTGACTCCTAGCACTAGTTATCATCCCCAAGTTAATGGACAAACAAAGGTGGTTAATAATTGGGTAGAAGGTTACCTGCACAACTGTGTTTCAGTGCATCAGAAGGCGTGGGTTAAGTGGTTGCATTTTGGAAAGTTCAGCTATAACTCTACCTTCCATATGTATATCAGGATGTCTCCATTCATGGCATTGTATGGTAATGAAGCTCCTTGCTTCATTGATTTTCTTTTTGGAGATTGCAGGGTGCCTAGAGCTAGAGATCTTCTTTAGGAGAGTCAAGATATTATGAGATCTCTGAGAGATAATATACAACATGCTCAGAATCAACAGAAGTTGTATGCTGATTAGCATCACATTGAGCGGGCTTTTGAGGTAGGAGACATGGTCTATTTGAGATGGTAGCCTTATCAGCAATCCACTCTCAAGAAGAGTGCGTCAGAGAAACTTAAGCCTTGCTTTAATGGAGCACTCAAAGTAGTGTTACCAAATTCAGACTCGCCTTAGACTCAGCAAACCGATTTTTGACTCGGACTCGGACTCAAAGCCTAGATTTTCCCAAGACTTAGCAAAGACTCGACAAAAAGAAAAACCCAAGAAATTCAAAGATTTTTAAGGATTTAAAACTTGTTTCATGTTCCCTTTAATAAATAAACCTTAAAGACACAATAACATCATCAAACATAAGCTACTATGATCCCTTACACAAACATACATCGATCACATAAGTATAGACACAAATTTTAGCTAAAGGAAATAAATAATACTAATAACAGTAGTAAGAGTCAAAACAATTAGACATATAAATGTCAAATGTATACAATACTCATGGAATATGAAATCCATGGCATCAAAAGTTCCAAACATATATCAAAACAAAAGCTATAAGTCTATGGCTTAGAGGAGCCTGCATCACTAAGCGTCGGTCCTCTTGCATTGTAATGTCCCTAAATTGGTAAGAGCTGGGTGCTTGCATTGGTTAAACATTCTTCTTTAAGTTTGATTTCATTGGTCATTATTTGCCATTATGATATGTTGTGGTTCAATTTGAAAACAATACAATTTCATGGTTATTTCCCTTCTTTGCAATGTTTCCTATGAATGCTATGCTATGTTGAAAACATGTGAAACAAGAAGAAACAAGAATAAATCTGCAAACACATTACACCTAGCAAACAATCAAAAAAAAAATCAAGGGTGGTTGTTATAACCCATGGTAAGAAGATGTAAATTAAGGATGATTAATCACCCGAGGCAAATTAGACTCTCTATAGGTCAATGATTGCAAGCCCCTGACAGTATGCAAATAATTTGTATGGTGGAAAGGTTTCAAGTTGCACCTAAAGAAACTCATGTGCAAGCAATAAAACAGATACTCAAAAATTTAAAATGCACATTGGATTTTGGTTTATAATACCCAAGAGGTGAAGTTTTCACCTTAATAGCATATACAAATGTAGATTGGGCTGTTAGTATTGATAATAGAAAGAGTAAAAGTGGAGGTGTATTCTTTCTAGGAGATAATCTTGTTTCATGGTCTAGTAAGAAACAAGCATCAATTTCCCTATCCACTGCAGAGGTGGAGTACATTGCAGCAGCATCCTATTGCCACTCTAGTTCTTTGGATGAGGCAAACTTTGAGAGATATCAAAGTTGAATATGATCACCTATATCTATATTCTGTGATAATACACGTGCCATCAATATTTGAAAAAATCCAATCATGCACTCTAGAACAAAGCATATTCCCATCAAGTATTAGTAAGGGAAGTGTTGGAAAAATTGTTGCCATTGATGTCAAAGGTGGCCGACCCATAGGTGAAGGCAAAATCAAAATTAAATGTTATGTTATGTGGGCTGACCTCCCCTAAGTATGGTGCCCAAATTTTAGTGTGTTTAAAATTTAAAAATAAATTTTTATTTTTTTAAAGTAGGACGCCCCCCCTAAGAAGGTGCACCCAAATTTTGGGAGGCAAAATAAAATAAATAAAGTTATTTTGGATAATGGGCTGACCATCGTTGGAGGGTCACAACCTTTGGGTGAAGAGTTTATAAATACAAGTTTGAAGGTGAGGCCAATAATAATCAATTCAATGAATATTTGTTATATGAAGAGTGGAAATGAAAAGCCATTCAAGCAGATTTAAAAGGCATATGTGAATAGGTTTATAGCAGCAGTTTTGTGAAAGGAAAAGAAGTGACAAGCAAGATCATGGCGGTTTATGAGCAGATTTATGAAGTCATTATTGCAGAATTTGTGAGGACATTATTGCCAAATTTGTAAAGACATTATTGTCAATTTTGTGAAGACTATATTGTAGATCTACAAAAGGGAGTTTGGCAGATTTGTAAGAAGGTGTTAGAGCAGATTTGAGAAGTTGCAAACAAAAATTATTATATTGTTCTTTTGGAGGTTGGAGCCTCCTACTTGAGGAGGTTGTGAGGTTAGAGCCTCTTGTTGTAGAGACTAGAGTCTCTTGCTGAGTTGGTGCTCAGTGGTGGAGATTGGAGTCTCCAATGGGTTTGGTGCTACGAATTTTGTAAGAAGATTAATACAAGCAAGATTTTTCCGTGGTTTTTTCTCGTAAGGGTTTCCATGTAAAATTGTATGTCTTGTGCATGTTCTCAAATTACTACATTTTGTATGAATGATACCACTATGGATAATTAGGGCTTGAAGTAATGTTGCTATGCTTGATTAAGTTAAGGAGTTAAGTTTTAATCTATAGTATATATTGATTAACCCCCCTTTTAGTATAAGTGTGTGTTTTATTAGGAATAGGTGGCCAATTAGCAAGTAAAGTTGGAGTATATTGCTACAGAATAACAAATTGCAAAAACTTTCACCAAGCCACTTCCGAAAGAGTTTTTTGAGTACTTAAGGTAGAAATTGGCTGTGACATCACTCTCATACGGTCATTAAATCCTTGAGAAGGAGCATGTCTTCAGGGTGAACTATTCATTACTGTATCTTTCATCCTCGGAAATCCTTTGCCATTGATGTCAAAGGGGGAGGAGTAGTGTAAGGGGGAGTATTTTAGTTAGGGGGAGAAGTATGTTCTTGTTGCATTCACCAATTATTTCTTTATAGGGTTGCCATCAATGACAAAGAGGGAGATGGTTGGAAAAATGTTGTCATTGATGTCAAAGGTAACGCTGGCTGACCTCCTTGTGTTAGTGCCCTCAATATGGTGCAAAAATGAAATTAAATTATTTCCATGGTGGGTTGACCCCTCTAAATGTGACGCCCAATTTTGTATGGGTCAAAATAAAATAAATTAATTAATTTCTTAATGTGGCGCACCCCCTCATTGTGGCGCCCCATCTTGGGGATTTAAATTTTAAAATAAGAAATAAGAAATAATATTTTTTTAGGGGCCGACCCCTATGGTAGCACCCAAGATGAAGGTGAAAAGGTGCATATAAAACAAGGATTTGCATCCATTTGGGAAAGAAATGTTATTCTATGGAGTCACTTCTGTTGGTGAAGATATTTAAAGAGATCATGGAGTCAATTTGAAAGCAAGCAATTCATTGAATATCATTCATATAAGGAGCAAATTAAAAGGCATATAAGTGCAGAATTTTGGAGATATATGAGCAAATCCATAAGATCTTTATGGCATAACTTATGAAGGATTTTTGAAAATTTTCTAAAGGCAGATTTTGATGAAGTAGTGAACAAATTTAGGAAGGTGAATTAGGGCAGATCTAAGAAGTTTCAAATAAATTACTATATTGTTCATTTGGAGGTTGGTGCCTTCTAACTAAGGAGATCGGGAGGTTGGTTTCTCTCATTAGAAGATATTAGTGTCTCTTGTTGAGTTGATGCTCAATTGTGGGGATTGGTGTTTCTAATGGCTTGGTGCCTATGAAAGAAGTTTTGTAAAAGAAGTAGGTTTGTGCCTACAAGATCTGCATATAAGCAATATTTTGCCGTGGTTTTTTCCCGCAAGGGTTTCCATGTAAATCATGTGTTCGTCTTGTGTTCTTAATTGCTAGATCTTGCATGTGTGCTATTCTATGGTAAATTAAGTTTTGAAAAGTAAAAGGTTGTTGTAATATTGATTCATCCCCCACCTGCCCCACCTTCCCCCCTCCCCGTCGCCCCTCCCAATATAACCGTGTGCTCATCACCTTCATCCTTGTTTGGAAATAGAATACTAGAACTAGCAATTTTCAGAATTAGTCATTACTAAAAATATAACAAATTGGCATATGAATGGCTTCAATGATTCATATGCAGTTTTTGATCTGAAACTTGACAAACCTTCTAAAGAATTGAAACCCTAGCATGATGATATGCCAAACATTTGAATTTGAAACCTTGATTGTCAATTTTGAGCAATTGAAAGCCCATTACTGAGGGTTTTAACTTTTGACAAGGCTGAAAAGCTATGGTTGAATCCATAGTTGAAAAACTTGCCAATTTCAAAAACTCACCAAGCCCGGAAAATACGGTACGGAAAAAACTCGGCAAAAACTCGACAACTTAAAAAATAGCTTAAGCTTCATTAAAAACATTTTTTTTTGCAAAATTCAATGATAAGATGCATCCAATGAGTCAATAAAATGAGTACATAGAAGAAACAAGCTGAGTATAGTTATATTTGATTGATTTGAAAGAAAATTAGATACAAAATCGCATCATTTTCAAAAATCAATTGTCCTAAAAATTCATCAATGATATGTTCTTGTTCATCTATAGGAATAAGATTTGTAGATGCATGTGACAATGGTGGTGAAAAATCAATACATTCTAAGTTGCATTCTTTATGTAGAGGGGGTATAAAAATATCACTTTTTGTCGGCGCGATTCCCCCACCAAGTTCTTTTGTTTTTAAATTTGAAAGCGGGGGTCTAGCGGCGGCAGCCCCCAGTGGGGTCAAGGGGCAACGCCCTTTGCAGGGTCTCGGGGCAGTGCCCTGGGCGTGCTCCTTGTCACGAGATAGGGCGGGGTCGAGGGGCAGCGCCCCCACCACCAAGCACATTTTTCTTCTTGGGTGGCCTTCAGATTCTTCATTTTTGAAGCATTTTTCTTTGAAAAGTGATGTGTTTAAACTGCTTTGAAAATGCAACATTTTTATTGTTTTTATGTTGTTTCTTCAAAATTGCTTCTTTCTATCAATTTACTCTAGCCTTCAACACCTCTGTCCGGCAACAACGCGAGTTTTTCCAGAACACTCGCCGTACATTCTGAAAAAACTCGCCAAAAGTACGGCGAGTTTTTTGGCATACAAATGCCTAGAAAACTCACCAGCCAAAAAAAATCACGAGTTTTTCGAAACTCGCCAAGTTTTTGGCGAGTGTTGCATCTATGGTTGAATCCTTTGAATGAATGTATGATGAGACCTTAAGCACAAGACCTTGATAAAATCTAGAAACTATGATATGAAAGTTGCCACAAACTTCAGTGATGAATGATGCTAGGAGAACTACTATTAGCTATCTTGAAATCTTGCGAGTTCACCCTTTTTCTGCATTGCACATGATACCCCAGGCAATTGGAACAACGCTTGTCGAACAATGATGATGCTTCAGAATTTTTTGCTCAATCAATATTGCTGTCATAGGCAGTAAACATTATGACTTGTGGCACCTTCGAAGGCTTGAAACCTTGCATAACAACAAAACCTTACTCCAGAAAAAACTATTAGAAATGCTACTTTTGCTTATTGCATTAAGTTTTTCTGATACAAGTGATTGAAAACTCTTTTTGGCTATTGTAGGGTACTTAAAACTTTGTCATAAATGCCATCCCTGCTGTAGATGTCTAAAAATTACTTTCTCTTCCTTGTTTGTGGACTGAAAATTTTTCTGGGTGCACCTTTTTGGTACTGTAGGTACTTGAATTTACTGTGAAAATTTTCAGAGTCTAAACCATGTTTTTCAGACCTGACAAAAGTTTCTAGCACCCTAATTATGCTGAGTAGATGTGTTCAACACATCTGCTATCTTTTATTTAATGTCTTTCACAGAAAATTGTGCCAGCTGAGCTGTGTCAAATGTGTGCCTAGGATTTTTACAACCATTCATGCATGTTGAGTGGAGACTTTAAGTACTTGATTCGAAGCAGAACCTTACTCCACTTATGCCAAGTGTTATGTTCTTATGGTTCGGCCATCAAAAAAGTGCCTTTGCTAATTGGGCAGAATTATGGTGTATTCTTAAGCTGATTTCATAAGTTTGGGTGGATTTTTGGTCTGGCTGAATCACTGCAAAAGTGCACCCATGTTGTGTTTGCCAACTCTCCTTACATGGGCAGGATTTACCTTCACTTGTGTCACCTTTCCAAGTTAGGTGGAAAAGTTAAATGGCGCAACCCTTGCATTTGCACACCCAAATCATGTGGAGGAATACTAAAGTCTTAATAGTACCTTCTACACTCAATGTTGGGTGGAACTTCTAGACCATCAAGCCAAGTGAAGAAATCAAATACTCACACCACTTTTCGGTTATCCTTTCTTTGTTGATTGCTGCTGTTGAAGATTACATCAGATGCTTGGAAAACTTCCCTTAGAATTGCTATTTATTGTTGCTCTTCACCTTTTCCCTTTATCTCTTTGCTCTTTGTTCCATTTTGAATGAAGGAAAAAGAATAAGTTTAAATGATCCCATAGAGATATAGGATCATTTGGATGGCATTTCCATGGTTGAATTAGGAGAATATTGGAAATTTAATTTGTTCCGTATTTTCTACATATTAATAATTTGCATTTTTGGCCCTTGGTTTGTTCAAAGAGGAAAATAACTTTCAGCTAAGCCTCTTTGTACCTCCACATTGGTCCTTTTAAGATCCTTTTGTAGCTAGTGTACAATGTCTATTATTTTGCTTCAACAATATTGGTTATCCGACTATGTATTAATTGTTTGTATTAATTGGTTGTTGGTTTCGGGTAGTTATATCACTTATATGCATGGTTGGTTGACGGTTGTGTTCTTTTTGACAATTGTTGGGTCCTTTAAATACATTTTGCATCATCAAGGAGAGTAGTATGATCTAGTCGGATCAACTTTGATCCTTGGTTGACCATCTCTGGACTTCTTTTGTAATAATTTATGTGTGAATAAAGATATATTTTATGCATGTATCTAGTATGCATTGTCATCTCTATTATTAATTCATGTATTTAATTTATCAGATAGAGCGGTAAACATTTGGTTTTGTTGCCTTAAAAAAATTGGGTCAGATTTGAGAGATTCATGCCCTTAGACCCTAATAAAGGTGGGAAGAGACCACAACATGGTCAAGATTAAGAGATCGAGCAATATTTAAGGATAATTGAACAAAGAGAAATAAGGGTGAAGTTGAAGACGACGAAGGGTTTATGAGGGAAAGCCTGAGTCCACCCAAGAGTAGAAGCCAAAGCATAAGCAGTTGTAGTCAAGAGAGAAAGAGAACTTCTGTAACAAGAGAATGCATGAAGGGAGAGTGGCAAGAAATTGCACGATAACTACTACTCAACAAAGTGTAGATCGACCTCGCCGACCTCATTGACCAAGCCAGCGAGCCATCCATACAATCAACGTTGAATGAAGGGGAAATCAAAGGAGAAGCCAATAACCTTGCTATTGGTGAATTGTTCGAACCATCACCATCAAACGAAGGAGAACCCACCAATCTCACCATTGATAAACTGTTCGAAACCATCCCTATCAGGTGAAGGTACACAGTTGGGCAAAAGGGAAGGAAAGGAAGAACCTACCAACCCAACCATTGAAGAATAGTTGTACCATTAAACTCTGTGGAATGGGAAGGCGAGGGAGAACCTATTGACATTTTGACAAAGACCATACACCAAATTGAAGACTTGACATTGACAGAAGAGCCAAAGATTGGAAGATCAAAGTCGACAATGCCAAGATGAAGGGGACATCAAAAGGACCTCGAAGGCAACCCGAGGATGATGAACGTTGAAGAGGGACGAGTGAAGTATTTTGATGTGTCTGTGAGTGCAAGGAAAACACTAGAATTTACTAATCAAAACTCTCCAATTAGGCTATTGTCATAGAGGGCGCAATAGGAGGCAAGATGGTGACTCCCCTTGCAAGTCCTAATGTAGAGTGTAAAAAAACTTTTAAAGTTGACTACGAACAGGTTGGAGGACCCTATAAGGCATTGCAAGATATGTGAGACAATCTGGGTAGCAAACGGTCAGGATGACAAAACATACTGGATGAGAGCATCCCCAACAACGCTACAGGGCATAGCAATAGATTGCTTTACAAAACTTGATGCATTGTCCACAGCCTCATGGGATGCAATGAAGAAAGCATTCAAGGCAAAATTTAAATTGTTACCGAGTGACAACGAGATTGTAGCAAATATATACAACACGTAGCAAGGAAAACATGAGAATGTACACATCTATAATCGTAGACTCATAGAATTATTGGTGAAATTGGAAAACCAGTCGGTTGATGGACTAAATAAAAATGATTCATTGAAGAATTGATCTCTTTGTTGCTGAAGAAAATGAAATTCGTGCCTCTGTCATTATGCGCCGATGCTTACAATTGAGCAATGGACATAGAAAGTGAAGATAAAATGTTCTCATGTATAATAAAAGAAAAATAGAGGAAGATGGAAGTTTAGATGACAATAGCGATGACGAATCAGGAATGGTACAAGCACTAGAAAGGGACATGCTTAGAATGATGAAAGAATTGAAGGGAGAGAAAGAAACCAATAAAGAACTATGGTGTGCTGAGTGCAAAATTGAGGGGCACACAAAAGGCAATTGTCCTAAAAATATTTTTTGTGAGATTTGCCAGGTTATGGGTCATTCAATAAGGGAGTGCCCATACAATTTGAAGACGAGGAGTACACAAGTACCTTTTACATAGGGAGAGGAGTCCAGTCCATCGAAGCCACAAAATGCATCTCTAGGTGGTTATTGAAATCAAAGAGGAGGACAAAGCTATTAGTTTTTAAGATCAGATGAATGCACAGATTTTAATTCAAAAATCAGACTTAGAAACTGTTGACGTGTTTTTTATGACGACATCAACAGAGAATAAAGTTGTCCAATAGACGCTCTATTCCCTCTTGATCAAAGTATTCCACATGCTAAGATTGCGTGAAAGTTCATGCGTTCAACTCCAAGGTTCCTTTTATCGCAAATAGACTCAGTTGGTTGATGTGAATATGCTGGTTATTTCAAGGGGACTTACGTGAGTTGCTCATTCTGAAGAAAGGATTCTCAAATTTCAGGAGATTTGTCGATGGCGCTCGGGTTCTTAAACTAGCTGAATAACGCTGAATATAAAAGGATATAAGGATTAGGGATGCTACCATCTACTCCTAAAGGGTGGAGGATGAGGATCGGCTTAAACAATCTTCCGACCAGACTTTGCTTCGTCTCCCTTCGGACAACCTCTACGAAGTCGGTGCAATCTTCAAAGGATGATAAAAAATATTCAAATTGTGATTCAACATGTGCACTTTGTCACAACGATGCAAGTGAACACACGAATCACAACCGAAGTTAGGTACTGATATTCCAGTTGACCACGCAGGGCGGACTTACCATCAGCAAGCCCGCTAGTGGTATGGATGAAAGAAGATATGCTCAAACCAAAGCGCCACACTCCACAATTAACAACTACTTGCATAAAATAAAGTCTACTCTACTCTATCAATTTGAATTGGAAAGACGAAAAGGCCTTGCTAGCTATTCACAACAAAAGATAGAACCACCATGCAATGATAAACCTTTGTATTATGAGAGTTTTCCACAACAACCTCTTACAAAACTTTCAAAGGGAAAGTTTTCCTTCCTTTTCAAACTAAGCTATCTTCTAAGCTAACTTTCTATCTATTCTAACTTCTATCTTCTCTACTCTCAATCTAATGTCTACTTAGTTACAAATGAGGGGGAATGCCCCTTTTATAGTTGGCCCAGTCCAACGGATGGCTCAGATTGAATTACAATGAAGGACTCAGATCGGGCCACATATGCCCTAATTAGGGTTCTTGCCCTAAAAACCGCCACAAAGAGGAGTGGGGCAATGAATGCACAGAATATTCTCCACTCCTCTGCAGGAACCATTATCTGCAATTAATGCCCACTTTCTTCCTCTAGAAGATTCTCGTCCAGAAACGCGTTCCCACTGTCTGTCTGCCAATTTTGTTGCGTTAGGAGGAGAGGCGAGTACGTGGTTGATATGAAAGTGATGAGCAAAGAATTCCTCCTGTTCGGCCCTCCTGTTGCTTTGACTCCAGGACGCACTTCTTCCTTGCAACTTTCATATTTCTTTAGCCCATTGCCTTGGGCGCATTTGCCTCTTTTGCATCACGTTCTTAGTGCCTTAGACAAATCTTCACTTTCGTTTCCAAAGTTGCAACGTTGTCTAGCTTCATCAAGTCCTCATGCCTTGGCTTCAACGTTCATCCTGCAAAACAAAAGAAGAGTATCAGAACACTTTATAATCTAAATTCACTTTACTTACCTTATTTCCATGTTCTGACCGCTTGATCTCCGAATCTTGATAGAATTCATCACTTTTCTAGCAAACTTTCATCATGGGTGTATCCACCACCTTGCCTGGAGTTTGTGCCTTAGAAGATATTTCACCTTGGGGGGTGCATTTGAACGCTTGATGTTCGAGCTTCAGTTCATTTTCAAATTCCTTCATGCCTTAGACAAATTTCTTCCCTGTGAGTGTATTTGACCCCTTGTTGCTTTATTTTCCCTTAGACAATTTTACCTGCTTTATGAATTTCATCCACTGTAATCCAGGTGCTCACTTTGACATCACAAGCCAAAGCACTTTTTTGTAGAAACTTTTCTCGTATTTGCCTTAGAGATTTTATTTTTTATTTCACCTAAGAAATCCATTAAACGGGTGCCAGGCAAAAATATCTATTGAAAAATCTTGAGCGAGGTGAGGAACAATTTTAAATCATCTCCCAGTGAGAAATATCCAATACCCAGAAGAAATTTCCCCTCAGAAATCATCGTTTTCATGTGTATCCAAACGAAGGGGTACATTTAATTTTTATTATTTTGAAAATAATAAAATTGCTAAGGTTCACCCGTTTTTTTTTTTACTCTGGAGGAATTCTACGCCTGTAATCTCCATTTTTCCTGCCTTAGTATTTTCATGCTTCCCTGAAGAAATTCCCTCCTGCATCTGGGAGAATATCACCTTGCACTTAGAGATTTTATACCACCTCCTCCAGGCGTATTTTCTAATTTCCCCTTAGAAAATGCCTTAGAAAATTTATTTTAAATATCACATCCTTGGGCACACTTCATAACACATACTTTACCTTCGTTTCCCAAGCAATTTCACGCCTTAAAATTTTGCCTTACACTTAGCAACTTTTCTCAAGTCCCAACTTCCTTGGAGCGTATTTGAAGTCTTCTACTTCCATTTTCTAACTTAGAAATTCCTTCAACATTTCCCTCTCTCTAGGTGTATTCCCTTCAGTGGCATTTTATTTTAATGCCATAGACAAATTCCTAAGTCTTATATCTCCTCCTTACCTTGGGCGCATATGACTCCTTGAACTCTCATTTTCAATGCCTTAGAGATTTCTCAACTTGTCATTTCCTCCTTATTTCTTACTAAGGGCGCATTTGGAAGGTCTAGCTTCCATTTTGTGATACTTAGAAATATTCCAAGTCACATCACCCTACTGGGCGCATTTGTCATAGTGGCAGCTCCATGTTTTAACGCCTTAGAATATCTCTAGCCTAACCTCTTTATGATGGGCGCATTTTACCCCATGAGCCTCCATTTCCCTCATACTTAGAAAATATTCTAAGTCTTGCCTTCATACTTCCTTAGAGGGCGCATTTAGAGGTTTGTGCTTTTATTTTTCAACACTTAGAAAATTCTCAATTCAACTTCACTTGCTGGGCGCATTTACCACCTTGTGCTTTCATTATTGTGACTTAGAATACTTTTTGAGTGGCCTTGCTTGAGGGCGCATTTGATGTCTTCTACTTTTATTTCCCCACGCCTTTGACATCTCCTTCTATCATCTTCCTTGGATGCATATGGAAGGGGTGTCCACCTTCACTTTTCTCCACTTAAACTTATTTACCTCATACTCCTTCTAAGGGCGCATTTAGGGGGGGCTACTTCTATTTTCATGCCTTAGAAATTATTTCAACCAGCAAGCTACCTTGGGCGCATTTTGCCTAGGTAGCTTCCATCTTGCCTTAGAGTATTTCTTGGCCTTCATCTGTCATGGGGCGCATTTGAGACATTGAACTTTTATCTTCATTATGGGCGCATTCCCATGTGTGAGCTTTTATTTTGAAGGTGGGCGCATTTGGAAGGGTTACTTTCATTCTTGTGCCTTAGGCGTTTTTCTCATCTTACTTGGGCGCATTTCAAGGGGTCCACTTCTACTTGAGGGCAAATTTTGATAGGCAAGCTTCCATTTCCTCACACTTAGGCGTTTTTTTTTTAGGCTCCAAGAACCTTGGGCGCATATGAGGGAGGAGCTTGGGCGCATTTCCTTAGTTGAACTTTCGTTTTTTTCCTTAGTAGAATTTTCACCCTCTTGACCTCTTAGGCGCATTTTGACCCATGAGCTTTTGTTTTAACACTTAGAAACTTTTGAACTCTCTCTTGAAGGTGGGCGCATTTGTGGTAGGCCACTTTTGTTTCATACTTAGAAAATTTTAAAGTTATCAACCTTGAAGGTGGGCGCATTTTCTCTGCTCAGCTTTGAATTTTGTACTTAGAAAATTTCCAGATTTCATTCTTGAGGTGGGTGCCTTTTAGAGCTCTTGCTTTCATTTTCCCATACTTAGAAAATTTTCATGTCTCTGCTTGCTATTGCTTTTGCATTCTATTTTTAGCAAGTTGTGCTATTTTTAGCAAGTCCCTTGATTTTCAACCTCTAAGGCTCCGTTTTGCCTGAAAATTTCATCATATGATCTTCTTCACCTTGTGAACCTGTTTTGCCAGTCCTCTGCCCTGACCTGCTATTTATAGCCACCTGCTATTTATAGTAAGTTTTGACTTTCTGACTTCAGTAGCTCCGTTTTGCCTGAAAGTTGCAACGCTTGATCTTGATAGCTTGAGTGTTGCTCTGATGCCAACCTCGGGTGCAGACCTGCTATTTATAGCCGTGCCCTGACTTACTAAAAATAGTAAGTTCTCCGATTTCGCTCAAATTTTGCCAGCAGGTACCTTGAAGTGTGCTGACATTGGTGGGGTGCTTCGTTTCGGCTATTTTTGGATTTTACCCCCTATAAAAGTGGAAACCCTAATTTGACTTGTATGTATCCCGAACGGTCTCCGTTTGACTTCGTTCCCTCTACATGTCATTCTGTTTGCTGAACTGGAGTGTTGGGGGCGGCTGCCAGAGTGTACCTGCTAAAAATAGAAACTGCCTGAAAAGTGACCAATCTATTGCCGGATGATTTTGCATGTCAATTTGCCCATGGGATCTCAAAAAACCCAGAAAAACCCAGAAAACTGGTCAACTTTTCGGCACTGGCTAAAAATAGTAAGTCCCCGAAATTTGATCCCCTCCGCTTGCATGTCACACTGTTGCGTAGCTCTTGAAAAACCCAGAAGGAATATTCGGACATGCGTTAGAGAACTCTGCATGCAAACCCTAAAATTAGCCTCTGAAGGCTGAACTCTGAAAGTCACCATCTCGGTTTGCATGTTACACCATCGTGAAGGTCTAGAAAAACCCAGATCAATTCTCCTGTCATTTATCGGAGAATTGTATGTTGAAGCCCTGAAAATAGCTCGTGAAGCCAGAATTGCTAAAAATAGCCAGTTGTCTGAATCAGCTCAAATTTCATGCGTAGGCCCTTGGAAGCTGCCTAAATGTGTTGAAGTAGTTAGAATCCCAAAATTCTGATGAAAAGCTCACAGATTGAACACTTGCTAAAAATAGTAAGTCATCAGAACATGATAAAAATTCAGTGGGAGCCTCCTGGAAGCAATGTTAAGCTTAGCTGTCAATTTATCAACTTGATTTAATCTTAATCCAGCCTGAAAACCCTAACTTCATAGATTCCCTTCAGACTCGGCCAAAATTTCTAATTAGGTCAAATACAGATACATCCCCAGAAGAACAGAGAAATCAGAGAGAGAGAGAGACAAAAAACAAAAGCCAAAAGACCAAAATGGAGCAAAAATTGGGGGTCCCCATTTGAATGGGGCGATGTGTGAAAAAGGTCACAACAGAAACACAACAAATACCCTGGGAAAACCCTCCAACCTGAGGGAGAAAAACCAAGCCAATATATCTCTTATATTTTGATTGAATAAGAGCAGAAATCTGCTTACAACTCAGGCATAATACAATGCCGATTTTATACAATGAATAATGGCACCTCTCTTAGATGCAAAATACAAATGAATATGATTCTCCTTATAATTGATCTGCTTGCTGAGAGTGAACTTCTCTTTATGTTGGGTGCGATCTTCTTTCTTCTTCACAAATACAAACTTATCAACTTTCACTCAAATGAATGATAAGCATCAAGTATATATATGCACAAAAGAGGGAAGGACGTGACCCTTCATAAGAGAGGTCGCCCTCAAGAGAAACACGTCTTTCCTAGAAGGTCGCGACTTTCACAAAGTCGTCTTTAATTAACAATTAAATATTAATTATTCATATCACAAAATGATGCAAGGTAAATGAGGCGCCTCCTCATGTTAAATATCGTATAATAAATTTGAATAGCCAAAGGCTATTATTCAAATTTGTTTCTCCAAGTTGTGTCTGGAAGTATTTCTTCAGACGTTGAACATCAACAAAAGCTAAATACATTATGACCCCACAGGATGCCCTATCATACAATGCCGACAATGTATCAAATGGGGACACTTTGTGAGAGATTGTTAGAACAAGAAAAAGTGCAATTATTGTGCAAACTATGTGAACCTAGATATTACAAAGAAATTGAATGCTCGAAGCAAAAGGCTAGTGTAAACATGATTGATGTAAGGCATAATGAAGTATTGGCCATTACTCATGCCTCAACAAAGAAGATTGTGTACCCAAAACCACATACAAAAAAGGAAAGGCTTCATGAAGCAAAGGGCCGAAGTGGAGAATGCTATGGGCAATGAATAATGCCACTCAAATGCAAATGCAAGTACGATAACAAATCAATTACAATTCGAGAAAAATATTGCACAAGTATTTCAAGCTACTGTACTAGTTAAAGTAGTGGATTTGATACAAAGTATTCTTGAACTTTGAAATGCTATTGTATCGGGGGAGAATGAAACGGTGCATGCTATGACCCAATTGGAATCTTGTGAGAATGAAGATCCAATAACTTAACCTTTGCTCTCAGACGACCAAGTGATTGATCCAATGTTACCGATAGTTAACATGGTAAAGAAACCAACAATGGTGAATATGGAGATCCTTGGAAGGAATCTCACCAATACAATTGTTGATGGTATGTCTAGCATGGATGTACTTCCAGAAGACATTTGAAGAAGTCTTTGCAAGCTGACCGTTTGGTCGCCAACTTTTCAACTAGTGGTTGTAGATCAACAAGGTATTAAGGTACTTGGAATTTTAATGGGACAAAAGATAATTATTAGAACCCAAGCATTTTTGTTGAACTTTGTGATCATTTCATTAAGGAAGAAAACATGTGATGCATTGTTCGATCAGGGTTGTCTGGTGGTAGCCAAAGCTGATCACAACTAGTAAAAGAGTACAATATCCATTGAAATAATGGTGGGAAATATATATTTGATTTGAAAAACCAAGCAGTTAGTGAGGAAGTAACCTCTTCGGATTTGTTAGATTCAGACTCTGGAGAAGAATGGATAGAGAGTCAAGGACTAATGGAACCAAGCAACGAAGGAATTTTGGAGTTATAGCCAAGTTCAAACGATGAAAAAAATTCTCTTCATGGCCTATTTCATTGGAAAATGGACTATGAGGTATTTTTGTCAACTTGTAATTTTTTCAAAGCTACAACTCTTAGTGAAGAGCAATTGATGAAAAATGATTTTGGAAAGTTGAATAGTTTATGTGCACAGGATATAGTCCATGGTTGGAAAAAGACAACAGTTGTAGCAGAGGTATTTGACTTTGTAGAAGAATGCAAAATAATGGACGGTATGTTGTGACCTTTTCACACATCACCCCATTCAAAATGGGTACCCCCTAATTTTTGCTCCATTCTGGTCTTTTGGCTTTGGTTTTGCGTCTCTCTCTCTCTCTCTCTGATCTTTGTGTCCTTTCGGGGATGTCCCATCATTTGACCTGGTTGAAATTTTGGCTAAGTCTATGAAATTAGGGTTTTCATTCTTCAAGCTAGTTTGAGGTCAAATTGAGTTGGCAAATTGAAATCTGAGCTTGGCACTACAATCAGGATACTTCAAGCAAGATCCCATCAAATTTTCACTAAGTTCTGACAACTTACTATTTTTAGTAAGTGTTCAATTTGGGGTCTTTTTCCTCGGAATTTTGGAATTCTGACTGCTCCACCACATTCAGGACACTTCAAAGGACTCGCACGCAAAATTTGAACAGATTTGGAGAACTTGCTATTTTTAGTAGTTCTGGCTTCAGAGGCAGTTTTCAGGGTTTGCATGTAAGATTTCTCGATGCATGTCAGGATATTCTTTTTGGGTTTCTTGAGAGCTTCGCGATGATGTGACATGCAAGTCAAAATGATGACTTGCTATTTGTTGTACCCAAACCAATTTTTTTGCTTCATTAAGGCATTTTGCTTAAAATGGTCTAAACCTTGTAAAAATGATGTCAAAACATAGTTTTTGGGCAAATCAAGTATGGGATTTGAGTGAGTGTGATGCCACAAAGATATTGGCAAAATTTGAAAAAAATGAAAATTAGCGTTTCTGGACCCTATTTTTAGGTCAAAAACGCTAAAAATTGAAACTTGTTAGAATTGGCTGAAATTTGTTTTGATTGGCTTATTTTGCTTCATGATCACAATGGTGAAGTCAGTTTCAGTTAAAATTTAGTTTAAGCCTGGTGGGTAGTTTTCGTTTTTTCAAGTGAGAAGTTAGGTTTTCTGAGCTCATCAATGGCAGATGGCTAGGTGCCAGGAGTCGAAAGCTAAGCTCAAAATGCTTCGGTGATGTTTCTATGGAAAGTTTTGTCCGAAAAGTTACTTCGTCTCGAAGGGGTTTTTCGACGAGGAGAAGATGCTGTAAAAATGGCTAACTTTGGAATAAAAAGCGCATCTCTGAGCTAGGGATGCCCTTGATTCTGGAGGCCTAGATCAACTTTTTGTGACTTGTCTCTTCCAAGATGTCTTCTCCGGAATCCTGTTAGCTTCGCAATGAGCCTACCAGCCAATCCAGAAGATTTGTCAACAACCTGTAGCTAGAAGTTAAGTGATTTTTAGCTAGTTGGAAAAATGGCTAACATTGGTAGAGAAAAGCGCGCCTACAAGCCAGGGGCTCCCAAGAAATCAAGGCATAAGATGTCAGTTTTGCATTGACTATCTGCAAGATGATCTTCTCAGCTTTAGCCCTGCTTCGCAATGAATCTATTAGCCAGTTCATAGGACTTATCAAATGGCAGCAGCGGTGGAGCGAATGAACATATAAAACGGAGGTTGAAGAGAAGATCACCAAGGAAAAAGCGCAACTCTGAGCTAGGGGCGCCCTTGATTCTGGAGGCCTAGATCAACTTTTTGTGACTTCTCTCTTCCAAGATGTCTTCTTCGGAATCTTGTTAGCTTCGCAATGAGCCAGTTGACTAGTCCAATGGATCTATATATCATCTGAAACTGGAGATTGAACGCAAAACGAGGGAAATTGAAAATGACTATCTGGAGTGAAAAAGCACACCTCTCAGCCAAGGGCGCCCATCTTTTTGGAGATTCAGATGAAGTTTTTTGATCAAGTGACATAGAGGAGGTTTGTTTCCATCTTGATCCAGCTTTGCAACGCATTTGTCAGAGGATGAATTCGAGTTGTCGAGTTGCTGGTGTCGAAGGTCAAACTTGAGGTTCTAGACATGATTAGAACTATCCAAAAATGTCAAAAGCACCCCTGGAGGCCTGGGGCGCCCAAGGTTTTGGAGCCTTGAATTCAGTCCGTTTGATGATTTCAAGTACTCATCCTATCCGTGTCAGGTTTTGCTTTCCGTTGCATATCTCAGTCAGGTCAGAGGATGTCTCAGCAGCTTGCAGTTGGAGGTTTAGTGAATTTTAGCCAGTTTTTGAAATGACTAACATTGATAGGGAAAAGCGCCCCTGGAGGCTAGGGGCACCCATGTTTTTGGACTACCAAATGATGTTTTTACGAGAAGTGCTCTCCAAGAGCTCTTGTTTAGAATTTAGTTTGCTTCACAGTAAGCCAGTCAACTCATTTTGAAGTTTTGTCGGACATCGGAAGCGTAAAGTGAAGTGAGGTCAAAATCATAGTGAAAATGACTGATTTTTTCAAGTCTGAGGTCAAAAAGCACCCTTGGAGGCCAAGGGCGCCCTTCGTTTTGAGGCCTCAAGTGGATGAATTAGGGTTTGTCACCTCAAGGAGTCTTTTTGTCAGATTTGATCCTGCTCTTCAACGAAACTGTCAGCCAGTCAATCCAACATGTCAATCAATCAAAATCAGTGGTCGAATGTGAGCTCCGTTGAGGTTTTCAAATTCAAGTTTTTAGAAAAATGGCAAGTCTGGAAAGGATGCCTAAAGTCAAAGGTTAGCTTCAGTTGACTGTTTTCAAGGTCGACTTCTTCTAAGCCTATTTTTGGCTTGTAACTGAGCGAGATCAGCTTGCATGCGCCAGTTAACTGAACAATTGAAGGTGGCACCTTATTTAGGGTATATTTTTCATTTAGTTAACTGTTTTGAGAGCCAATCAGAGACCATGCGTGGGTTTTGAAGGTTCAATTAGAGTTCAAGCACATTTTCCAAGGCTGTCCATACATTTATGATGCCTTTGAGAGTTAATTTTTGTTTATTATGCATATGTCGTCCATTATTTCTCATTCCGAGTTGATAAAACATGCCTTTCTCAAGTAAATTTTAATCTAAAGGTGCTACAAGGGTCAAAATTCAACGTTCTTCGTAGCTATAGATTCAGAATGATCAGAGGAAGAATATTGCAAACTTTGTTTTCCATTTGCATGCAGGTTTTATCAGATCCTTTTCAAGCATAGGCGAATTTCTACAAAAGAAGCAGAGATAAAAACAAAATTCAAAACTTCTATTCTTTTGTCTTATTTTCTCTATTCTCATCTTAGGTGTTCTTCACATGTCAAAGAAAACGACAAAATCTTCAGAAACGCATCATCTGGGTCTGTATAGTTTAGCATCAACAACAATACCCGTGTCTTAGATTATTTTGTGAAAGTTGCCCCATTGCCTCTATTCTAGAGCACTATGCTTTTTTCCAAAATTTTCTTTGCATGCAGGCCTAAAACTTAATTTTTTGAAAAACAAAAGATTTGGGTTTGATCAGCTCACCAGCGCCTACAATACCCATATGCCAATTTTTCTCGTGGAAAATTTTCCCGGGAACCCCCTACGATCATTAAAGCTCTCAACTAAAAAGCTCTTGCATGCTAAGGCAAAAGGTGTTTTTTCGAATTTCTGACGTTGTGGGTTTGCTTAGAATCATTTTTTGGACAATACCCACGTCTCATAATTTTTCGTGAAAATTCTCCTTCGACTGGTTATTTTTTTAGCCTCATCGAGAGTTGTTTTAGTTTTCTCGAAAAAGTTGTCAGAACATAGCCATGTTTACAGTCAACAGGCGAGTTTTTCAGAAGGCAGTTCACTCAAATTGAATTCAGGACCAAATTGGTCTTAATTCACAATTTCATAAGAAAAGCTGACACTGTTTTGCATCAAGCACATCCAGAGGGTTGATACTGTTGGAATTTTGCAGGTGCGGTGAGTTCGTGTGCATTTCTCACAACTAGAGTGTTCGCAGTCAAACTTCGTGGTTTCGTCATGCAACACTTTTCCATTAGAAGAATCGAGGAAAGCTTCAGAGGTATAAAGCTGTAGAAGGAACAAAGATCATCACTCCATTTACGGTGCCGCCAAAGTCACTTAGATCACGTGCCATTATTTTCATGAAGATGGCGCATATGTTGAGCTTGATGCTGTGCAAACTGAGTTTGAGAAGCTGGTTCGTGATAACCTAGATGGAGATCCTGAGGCGTCCAAGTTGGATAACTTCTCAGTGATGACTGCCAGTTTCAACAAGGCAATTGTAGAAGTCAGAGACAATTAGAGGGCGATCAAGGATGCAGAGGAGTTGAACAGGCAGTTCATCATCGTGGATAGTGTCAGAGTGCCAGATGATGATATGATCAATAAATTCCTGGATGAGGTGATAAACAAAGAGGGCTTGTAGTAGATGCCCAGTTGGGTCCTGCAGTTATTTACAAGGATGCGTCAGAAGCAACAGTTAACTCAAAGTCAGTTCTTGAGTTTTCCTTGTCGATATCAGGCATGCCTATCTCATTCTTGGAGATATCTTCGCAAGAGGATAGAATTTTAGTTAGAACCAGTTAACTGATGGCAGTTGACTCAAGGTGATTTTAGGGTTGCCTACACCTTGATGTCTATAAATAAGAGCTTTCAACTCATTTGTAAATAACTTTTGCACAAGAGAGTAATATATGCTGTGCCCACCTTGCCTATAATATTGCTTATTTTGTATCTATTCACAAGTATTTATTATGATAATGAATTGTTTTGCCACTTGGGTTTCATGCAATTATTATGGTGAATGCTCAGCTTAGTTAAATATAGTGGCTAGTTTGATTGTAGATTGTACGCATGTCTCGCCTATGCAATTTACTGTCCTAGTTGGCTATCCTTTATGTTTTGTTATCAATAAGCCTATTCAAATTGAGCAAATTGTTGTGCTACCTTGCCTTCATGTTGAGAGTTTGTACCTAAAGCTTATCGTGTGATGTGTGTGATAATAAGCCTATTCAGCCAAGCAAATTGTTGTGCTACCTTGCCTTCACGTTGTGAATCTGTACCCGGTTTATCGTGTAAAACCATTCATGCTCCTTTTCCTCATGCTCTGTTTTCTTGAGGAAATTGGATAGATTAAAGTATTTAGTTTTAGTTGTAGTTAAGACCTGCGAAACCAGAGAAAACCCTTAGCTGCAACATCTTTGGTTTCTTTAACCTTGTGCCTCTCCCAGTTGAGTCGAAAAAGATAGGTTTAGATTACTTTACTTTTAGAATGCATACCAGCAAAAGAGGGAGCTTCCCCTCCTAATTTGAAGAGCACTCATCACATAGTGTGCATAGCTGTCCATACAAACTTACACTCTAGAGGTGTTAGTTACTATGCCAACACTATATTTAACAGGTGCTCGCATGTGGACCAGTTTTCTGCGTTTTTTGAGATCTCTTGGGCAATATGACATGCAAATACATCCGACAGTTGGTTGGCTACTTTTTAGTCTCTTACTATTTTTAGCAGGTTCACTCCAAGCAGTCCCAACACTTCAATTTCACAAATAGAGCAACATGCAATAGGAATCAAGTCAAACGGAGGTCATATGAGGCACATGCGAGTCAGATTAGGGTTCCCTGTTTTCATGCCTAAAATAGGGGGTGAAATTAGAGAAAATGTTAAATTGATGTACCCCATCACAATCAACATCCTTCAAGCAACCTGCTGGTAAAATTTGAGCGCAATCCAAGCACTTACTTTTTTTAGTAAGTCATTTTAGGGCTAAAAATAGCAGGTCTATGCTAGAGGCAAGTGTGAACAGGCCAGTTAAGTCATTAGGATCATGTGGAGCAACTTTCAAGTCAAAGGGAGCTGCAAAAGTCAAGGAAATCAAGGGTTTACTAAAACTAGTAGGTGGGCTAAAAATAACAGGCAAGCATGGACGACAGTTATAAATAGGGCAATCAAGCCACGAGGGCCACAACATGCCAGCTTCTAGTTCAAAACAGCTGAAAATCGGTGAAAAATCACACGTCTCCAAAACTTACTAAAAATAGAAGGTAGGGGCATGAAAATTTTACTAAGTATGGCAAAACAAAAGCTCATACTATCATATGCACCCTAGCCAAGGGGGGAGACTTCAAAAAAGGTTTCTAAGTAAAAGAAATGGAAGCTTGACCTCCCATATGCACCCTTGATGAGATTGGTGAAGGCGTTGGAAAAGGCTAAGTCTTGGAAACAAAAGTAGCCACCCCCTTAAATGCGCCCTCAAATGAAAGCTCCACCTATGATATGTGCCCACAACTTGAAGCCACTCATCTCAAATGCGCCCAAGAAGGAATGAGGACTTGAGAAATTTCTAAGTCAAAGACAAAACTATGCACCCCCAAATGTGTCCTTGATGAGATAAGTAAAGGGAAATAAAAGCTAAAAGAGTGGAATGCGCCCACCTCATAAAGTGAGTTGAAGAATATTTCCTAAGGCACGAAAATGGAAGTGAAAGGGTAGAAATACGCCCTTGATGAGATGATGGCATAAAAAAATTGGCTAAGGCTTGAAACTTAAAGTGGGATACTTAAAATGTGCCCAAAAAGGAATAGGGACTTGTAAAATTTTCTAAGTTACAGAATGGAAGTGTCACCTTCAAAATGCGCCCAAGGGAGGAATTGGAAGAATAGAAAGTATGCTAAGGAGTTGGAAAATAAAAGCAGCACCCTCTATATGCACCCTAGAAGGAGGAGACTTCAAAAGTTTCTAAGTCTTATAAAATGAAACCTCCACCCCTCAAATGCGGCCTCTTCACTAAGGAGCATGCCACATTAAAATTTCGCTAAGGTATGAAATGAAAGTAGGCCCTAGTGAATGCGCCCTCACATGAAAAAACTTCACAGGATGAAATGTGCCCAACAAGGATTATGAGTTGGAAAAGTTTCTAAGTGGTGGGAAACAAAAGTAGACCCATCAAAATGCGGCCAAGGCAAGAAAATTTCTAAGTGTTATAGAATGGGAGCTCAAGGTATCAAATGTGCCCTAGGCATCAATGTGTCAAGAAAATTCTAAGGCATGGAAAATGGTATGAGGACCTAGCAAATGTGCCCAACAGGGATTATAAGTTGAAGAAATTCTTCTAAGTGAAAGAGAAAGCTCATGGGGTCAAATGCACCCTCAAGGTAAAGGATTGCTAAGGTAGGATAAATGAAAGCTCTACCCCTAGAATGCGCCCTTGGCAAGAAGATAAAGTGGCTAAGACTTGGAGAAATTTCTAAGTCAGGAGATAAAAGCTCATGGCCCCATACGCGCCCATCATGAAGAAGTTAAGTGGAAATATTCTAAGGCATTGCAAAGCAAAAGTCAAGACCCTCAAATGCGCCCTTGATAAGATGGGTAAATGAAAATGAAAGTTTGTGGGGTGAAATGTGCCCTTGGCAGGTGTGAGCATGAAGTCAAGTGAAAACGCCTAAGGCATTTAAAATAAAAGCTTGCCACCCTAAATGCGCCCAAGCTGGGTAATGAAGTGGAGTATGTTTTAAAGAGGTGAGATGAAAGTGTCACCCTCTATGTGCGCCCTTGAGGGAAGTAAGGTTGTAAATCTTACTAAGGCGTTGGAAATTTTCCAAAGCATTAAAACGAAAGTGTCTAAAGGGGGGGCCAAATAAACACCACTAGAGAAATGCGGCAAAGAATGAAAGATCAATGAGGAAAATTTTACAAGGCAAGAAAATGTAAGTAAAGAGGGTCAAAAGCGCATAAAGTGTGTTGTACCCAAACCAAATTTTTTTGCTTCATTAAGGCATTTTGCTTAAAATGGTCTAAACCTTGTAAAAATGAGGTCAAAACTCGGTTTTTGGGCAAATAAAGTATGGGCTTTTCGTTAGTGTGATGCCAGGAAGATACAGGAAAAATTTGAAAAATTTGAAAATTAGGGTTTCTGAAATCTATTTTTAGCTCAGAACCCTAAAAAATAGGAACTTGTCAGAATTGGCTGAAATTAATTTTGATTGGCTTATTTCACATCACGATCATAGTGGTGAAGTCGGTTTTAGTTAAAAGTCTGATTAAGCCTGGTGGGTAGTTTTCACTTTTTCAGAAGAAAAGTTAGGACCTCCGAGGTCGTCAATGGCAGTTGGCCAGTACCAAGTATCAAAATCTAAACCTAGAACTCAAAGCAGAATGTTCCATGATGAAAGAGGTTGAAAAAGATGCTTCTTGACGGAGGGGATTTTCAGATTGGCAAAAAGTGCTAAAATATTCTAAGTCTGGAAACTTTTTCACTATGTAATGTAGTAGACACTTGTGCAATCAACGTGCAAATCAACTTTACAGTGTCCGTACATATGAAAATGATGAAGTATAGTCATACACACACCTCGACAGTCACAACACTTCGACATGGTCTACCTCAATAGCAGATACAGTGTTTGCAAAGCACAAAAGGGTGGAAAAAATGGAAATTGGAGCAAATCTGCACCCCTATAGCCCAGGGGCGCCCTTCCATTTGAAGGTCAAGATTTGATTGTTTTGGATGGAAAATACATTCATTGTGTTCACTTTTCAGATAGCTTTCCAACTAACTATGGGGCAAGGTCATCTGAGTTATAGAACTCCGACAAATGAAGACGGAAGCAGAGACTACAAAGGATGTATTTCACATGGAGGTAGTCTAGAAATGTAGATCTGTGCTCCTGTAGCCCAGGGGCGCCCTTCTTTTTGAAGGCCCAAATCTGGATGCATGTGTTTGCTAATGGATTCAGTCTTTGCAGAATTAGTCTGGCTTTTCAACAAGTTGTTAAGCGGAAGCGTATCCAGTGCAGAACTCTGGTTATCAGCGTCAGAAGTGGAAACTACAGGCGGGATACATGTGATCAAAGATTGCTAGTACATGGTTTGAGCGCCCCTGTAGCCTAGGGGCGCCCTTGAATATGACTTGTCAGATGGATGAGTTTGTAGATAGGGTCTTTCTAAGATCTTTTCCAGTCTAGTCCAGGTTCGTAATGCACCCGTTCACAAGATGATTCGGTATTCTGAGTGAATATGATAGAGGTTCCACCAAGCACGTAAAATAGAGGATGGTGAAACGTAGCTACACACAGCTGTATATCTGTAGGCTAGGGGTGCCCAACCTTTAGGCCTATCAGATGGGGTTATTTGCTTTCACAGTCTTCACAAGACTTGTGTGCAATTACTCCAGCCATTCAACGAGTTCAGTCATCAGCTTCCAAGATTTGGCGAGAGTTTTGTACATGCGAGGTTAAGGTGACAATGCTGTAAAGTGGAAGTGGTTGAAGACAGTTCAAAAATGACTAAGTATAAGACTAGAATTTTCCTTGAAAAAGGCGATTCTCTTTTAAAGGCCTTAGAAGCAGGTTTTTGGCTTCGTCGTATCCAAGAACATCTCTTGCAAGTTGACCAAACTGTACAGAGAGACAGGCGGCACGCGAATCGGAGCATTCCAGCTCCCGATATCAAGGGTCAAAGTATGGTGTTCGGATGAAAGTGACACTTTTGTCAGAATGGTGTTTGCATCTTCATAGGCCAGGGGCGCCCATCTTTTTGGGGTTCCTGATTTAGTTTGCAGATACCTCACATGCAGTCATTGAATGCATAATACTTCCAGTCATGCAATGAATCCACTATTCAGTCAGCAGGGTTCATAATTCACCGCCAGCAGCAGTTTGTAGCATCAGAAGGCAATATAGAGAAATGACTAAATCTGGAATCAATGCATTAATTTAATCAGAGGTGCCTAATTTTTAAGGTGTCAGATGCTGATTTTAGCAGTTGTGGCTTCCATCAGACATTTCATCCTTGTCATGCAGGCTTCGCGGTGGATATCTTAAATCAATCGCAGGATCATTCAGTCACACGGAAATCAAAGCTGAACATGGTCAAATGTAACTTTGCAGTCAGCTATAAAATAGGAGATACTCAAAAATCTCATAACTCTGGAAAATGGATGCCTAGAAGGTCAAATTTCGGCTTTCTATAATCAGTGAAGTTTCCTGGGCACATTCAGATGCTATTTTTAGCAAAATGATTAAAATAATATTTTTGCATGCAGAGCAATAAAAAGTGACGAATTTCTTCAAAGAGCTAAATATTGGTGCCTCTTTTTAGTTTGCACGTTTTAAATTAAATATTATTTTTATTTGAGACTCAGAGACAGTGGCAGTTTAGCTGGTGAAGGGCCAATCAAATTCTTCCTTCAGAGTTAGGGTTTGAGCTTGCAATCTTGCTTTTGTGGTATGATTTTACTCTAGTTATGCAAGCATGGCATTCATCATTTCATTCATCCAGTATGAGTAGAGGTGAATTCTTTCCAGAGTTGGGGCGAATTTCTTCAGCAGTCAGTTGTGAAGGCATCAAAAATATTCTTTTGCTGGTACAAGTCCAGATTCATCAGCATAATTCTAGGTAGAGTGGCGATTTTGACAGAAGAAGATAATAAATAAATAAAAACTAAGAAAAAAAACATCTTTCTTCTTCTCCAAAATTCTTCCATCTTCTCGTCTTAAATTCTCTCGCATGTTTGAAGAATTGGCGTTTTTGGCAAAACAAATCATCTGGGTTGATTCAGAATTGCTTTCTCAGCAAAACCCATGTGCTAGAATTTTCAGGGAAAATTTGTTCCAAAGCATCAGTTCTTGAGGCTCTGATTTTCTGAAGTGAAATTCCTTTGCATGGTGGAGTAGAAGTCGATATTTTTCGAATCTAACGTTGTGGGTTGTCTTAGAATTATCTTTTGGACAAAACCCATATCTCAGATTTTCTCGAGAAAAAATGTCCTCATAGCCCCTCAGATCTCAACTGAAAAACTTTTGCATGCGGGCCTAAATCACATTTTTTCACAATTCTGACATTGTGGGTCATCTTAGAATTTGATTCTACATAAAACCCACGTCTCATAATTTTCTGTGAAAATTGCCCTCCAACGAGCTATTTGTAGCCTCATTAGGAGAGATTTTTGGTTTTCTGGAGAAGTTGTCAAAATATAGCCATGTTCATAGTCAACATGCGAGTTTTTCAGGATGCAATTCACGCAAAACGAATTCAAGACCAAGTCAGTCTTAATTCATGATTTCATCAGAAAAGCTGACATCGATTTGTATCAAGTGCATCAGAAAGGTTGACAAGCGTAGTCACTCAAGTTCACATGGTTTCATGCCTCGTATAGCTGATTGTCTTCCAAGGCCAGTTTAGAGGGTTGATACCATTGGGTTTCTGTGTGTGCAGCAAGTTCATTTGCGTTTCTCGCAACCAAAGTGTTCGCAGTCAAACTTTGTGGTTTCATCATGCAACACTCTTCCATAGAGAAAAGCGTCAAAAACGTGAGAAGCTTCAGAGGTACAAAGCTGCAGAAGAAACAATGGCCATCACTTCAATTGCAGAGCTGCCAGAGTTACCAGTCAGTGAAGTGCCAAGAGGTTTCCAGGTTTGCTTGAGTTGCTGACAAGCAGTGAATTGACAGTTGGGACATGTGACGACCTTCAAATGATGATGCAGTCAGCAACTTCGTGGATGGGTTAATTGCTAGAGATTAGGGCCAGTAAACTTCAGTTCCAGGCATCCCACCTTTTCCAAGATAGACATTAGACACAGGAGTTAAACTCGAGGCTTCTTTCCGAGTTAACTGGTTGTTATACATTGCATGCCATGTCTTTCTTGGAAACATCTACATACACTTCGAGCTTAGATTATATTTTTCAGTTGATTGATGATAGCATTCCTGTTGACTTGCTTTCAATAAGGACGTGCATGTTGCACCTTGTCCATTTAGATTAGATGTTTTAGTTAACTGATGATAGTTTCCCAGTTAACTGTATAGTTTTATTCAATTAGGGTTTAGGAATAAGATCTTGCATGTCTTGCAAGACTGTAGTTGACTCAAGGTGATTTTAGGGTTGCCTACACCTTGAAGTCTATAAATAAGTGCGTTAAGCTCATTTGTAATTTAACTTTTGCTTGATAGCATACATGTTGCGACTACCTTGCCTGTAGTATTGCTATTACTGTATCTATTCAAGAGTGATTGCTGTTATAATAAATTGCTGCACCTACCTTGCCTTCATGTTATTGTCATGGTGTTTATTCAATCTTAGTTAAATGGGGTTGCTAGTTTGATCGTTATTGCATCTGTGTTTTGTCTATACAATATACTATCCCAGTTGCTTACCTTGTGTTTTGTTTATCATGAGCCTATTCAGAAGAGCAAATAGTTGTGCCCACCTTGCCTTCATGTTGCAAAACTGTACTTAAAGCTTATTGTCTAATGTGTGTGATAGTAAACTCATTCAGCCAAGCAGATAGTTGCACCTACCTTGCCTTCATGTTGTGAAGTTGTATCAGGTTTACCGTTTATTCGTTTGTTTTAATAAACTTTTTCCCGGATAAGCAAATAGTTGCGCCTCCCTTGCCTTCATGTTGTGAGTCCGCACCTGAAGTTTATCATATAATACATTCCTGCTCCATTTCCTCATGATCTGTTTCTTGAGGAAACTAGATAGATTTAAAGAAGTTAGCTTAGTTGTAGTTAAATGATTTGCGAAACCAGAAAATACTTAGCTGCAACGTTCTAGGTTTTCTTAACCTTGTGCCTCTACCAGCTGAGAACAAAAAGATAAGATTTAGTTTACTTTTCTATTCCATGCATTCCAACACAACGTGGGAGCTTCCCCTCGTAATTTGAAGAGCACTCATTACGTAGTATGCATAGATGTTCATACAAACTTACATTCCAGAGGTGTTAGTTCTTACGCCAACAAAGTGTAAGATGAATTTTTTTTCCTAAGTGAAATAAAATCTCACTAAATCAAATGTGCCCTCAAGGTGAACAAGTTGAAGAAAGGTCTAGGGCGTGGAAACAAGGATCAAGATGTTGAAATATTTTCAAGGGGTTAATGAAACATTAATAAGTATTTTCAATGGGTCAAGTCAAAAAATTAAAAGAACCCCTCTGAAATACACCCATGAATAAGTGAAGTAAGGAATTATTTTTCTAAGAGGATTTTAATAATTTCTCGAAAGGGGAATATTTTCTAAGAAGGCCTTTGATTATTTCCTAAGGGGAATTAAATTTCGAGAATGGATTGATCTGGCTTGTGACTTTAAATCGACAGGGTGAAATATTTTTGAAGCAGATTAAAATTTTCTAAGGCGAATGTCATGGAAATGGAATTTTAAATAAGGGAGATTTTAATGGGTTGGAAATTATTTTAATTTCCCCATGGAATTTTAAGTGTTGGATTTAACTGAAGTCAAGGTGGAAATTTCGAAGTAAATCAGAATGATTCCCTTACGAGTGATTCAATTAATTGGCAGTTAGGAGGGAAAAATTCAAATTCTGCAGGGGAAAGAATCTCCAATTAAGGAAAATGCTATGACGGCTAGTTGACAACTCGCCCACCACTTTGCTAGAATTCAAAGATTTCAAAGTAGTGGGAGTGGAGAATTAATGAAGTTGCTAAAATTGACTCCCGCACAAATTGGCAGGATTCTCTAGCACAATTATTCAAGCAATGCAGTTTCTCACTTTTTCTCACCTTTTGCATGTGCAAATTTTTGCTGTGTGAGAGGAATTTTCTTGAGAAGTTGAGAGTTTGCTGAAGTGAGGAATTTTCTTGAGAAGTTGAGAAGGTTGCTAAGAGAGAGAAAATTCTTAAAGTTGTTGAGGGTATCAAGCTGGTGATTATTTTCTAAGTGTTGAGAGTTGAATGTTGAAAGTATCTAGCTGAAGTAATATTTTTCTAAGTGTTGGGAATCGAAGTGCTGGAGTAATATTTTTCTAAGTACTAAAAGCATCCAGCTGGTGTGAATTTTTTCTAAGCGCCGGAAGTCACATTGCTGAAAGTTGTGAAGCTCAAGGAATTTAAAAGTTTGAGGTTTGGAGTAAGAAAATTTTATGCTGAAGGATATTACTTTCGAGTCTAACTCCATATTGCAGCCATCTCGAGGAGATTTTATTTTCTATATCTGAAGTCTAACGTCTATATTTTATTTTGTAGATGGCTGAAGCAAGAAAACGAGATGTTGTAGGAACAAGCAAGGCTGCAAATGCTGAAGCAAGCAAGGCAAGCGCATCCCAGCAGACAGTGATAAAGAAGCTCGCCAAGCCATTCCTTCCTGAATTGAAATTCACTTCAAAGCTGGTAGGGTTGAATGATACCAACCTTGGTTCATTTAATTTGGGGGCACTCAAAGGAAGAATGTATGGGCCAGGAGGCCATCCCCCATCAGTCATGGCACACCAAATAATGAAGAGCGGGATTTATGCGGCTGCTGGTTTTCCGCCAGCAATTCAATGTCTAGAGTTGATCATGGAGTGCACGAATTGTTACAAGCTCGAATGAAGGACTATTGTTTCTCCGGATGGCAAGTTGTTTGCCAACTTCATGCGTGATGCTATTGGAGAAGCATTTGGGATCCACACTTTTGAGAGGATGATATACAAAATGAAAGATATAGCTGATAGAATGTACGCCTCCACCTTTGAGAGGTGCATTGGTATTATTAATACAGTTTGGATGCAAAAGTCCATACCTCCTCGCACTAAGCTTCCAAAACAAATTATTGCTGACGATGTGAAGCAAGAATACTGTGATCTTATAATGATGCTTAGCCGGGTGAATGGAAGTCCACAAGCATTCATCTTCGAGCCTTGGATGTTTTATTACATCGGGATCATAATGGAAGGGAAGGAGTGTGTTGATTGGGCTAGAATGATAAGTGACAACATAGATGAATAGTTCAGGAGCTGGAGGAGAACGAAGAAATTCTACATGAGCTCGTACGTGGTGTACATGTTGGCTCGAATGACCAAGTATGGAGGAATAACTAACAAGGAGCCAATTGTGTGTGGCCCTGAACAGTTCAAGATCTACGAAGCTTGTCCACAGTTACATTTGACTAGCACCTCCAACTACAAGGTGAATGATGCCTTCACCATGCACATAACGAGGACTCTTCAGCGGAGAACACAACAAAGGATATCGAAGGAGGCACAAGCATTGATTGAAGAATACGGATATTGGCTCATCCAATTTTCGAAGTTTAAATATATTAGGCTGCAGGGGTTCACCTCATACCCATACAAATTGTCGAGGTAGCCCACTGATCAAATGGTAATGTTAGAAGTATCTAGGCAGCTCATTGCCTATGATAAAATTTAGAAGAAGAAGAAGAAAGGAGGATTGGACTTCCCAATCATTATGGGAAATTCAAGTGAAGTTTTTCCTTCCTTGCAGGTAGCCAGAGAAGCTGAGGACGAGCTGCAGTTCTTTCACCTTACATACCACACTGGCAGACAGGATTTTGATTCTTACAAAAATATCCAGATGATACAGAGTGGAATACAGGCACAAGGCTCATATCGAGGACTTCTAAGCTAACGCACTTGATGATGCCGAAGTCAAGAGGAGAATGTTCATGAGGCTACCCTTGAAATTAATTAGAGAATGCGAAGTCATTCCAGTTCTGGATGAAGTGGACGAGAATGTCAACGTCATACAGCCTGACTATGAGTCAATGAGGAACACACTGATCCCACCATCATATTTGTCTGAGGCTGAAATCACAGACTTGGATACACTTTCCATATCGGTGTTGACTTTCACGAGGAGCTGGGTTGAGAGGCATGTGAGCCAGTTTAAAAGTAAGTCGATTGCTCTTACTTATAATCTCATGGGCGATCAGAGGCCGTCGTCAACAAGGAAAGTGTTGTGACCTTTTTCACACATCCCCATTCAAATGGGGACCCCCTAATTTTTTCTCCATTTTGGTCTTTTGGCTTTCTCTCTCTCTCTCTCTCTAATCTTTTGTCCTTCCAGGGATGTCCCGTCATTTGACCTAGGTTGAAATGTTAGCTAAGTCTGTGATTTTAGGGTTTGTATCCTTCAGATTTGTTTGAGGTCAAATAAGGTTATCAAAGTAAAATCTGAGTGCAGTAGTACAGTTAGAAGGCTTAAGGCAGGATCCCACTGAAATTTTATTGAAATATGACAACTTACTATTTTTAGTAAGTACCTAATATGAGGTCTTTTCCTCAAGATTTCGGGGTTCTGACTACTTCAGCACATCCAAGTAGCTTTAGAGTGCCTACACATAAAATCTGAATAGAATCAAACAACTTACTATTTTTAGCAGTTCAGGCTTCAGGAGCCATTTTCAGGGTTTGAACATATGATTTTCCAATGCATGATTGGAGAATGTATTTGGGTTTTTCAAGATGTTCGCAATGGTGTGACATGCAAATCGAGATGGCGAATTTCAGCGGTACAGCCTTCAGAGGCTATTTTTAGGGTTTGCATGTAGAGATTTTTGATGCATGTCCGGATATTCCTTATGAGTTTTGCGAGGGCTTTGCAGTGATGTGACTGGTGAGCATAATGGATCAATTTTTAGGGACTTACTATTTTTAGCCAGTGCTCGCATGATGACCAATTTTCTGGGTTTTTCTGGGTTTTTTGAGATCCCACGGGCAGTTTAACATGTAAACTCATTCGACATCAGATTGACCACTTTCCGGACACTTACTATAAATAGCAGCTTCACTCTAGTAGCTACCCAACACTTCAGTTCAACAAGTAGAATGACAGGCAACAGAAATCAAGCCAAGTGGAAACAGTTCAGGGCACATGCAAGTCAGATTAGGATTTCCATTGCTATGCCTCAAAATAGGTGGAATGAAATACAGAGTTGTCAAAACAAAGCACACCACCATGATCAACATCTTTCAGGCTGCCTACTGGTAAAGTTTGAGCACAATCGAAATACTTACTATTTTTAGTAAGTCACTTCATGACTATAAATAGCACATCTGTGCCAGAGGCAGGTGTGAATAGGTCATTTAGGTCATCAAGGACAAGTGGAGCAAATTTCAAGTCAAACAGAGCTACAAAGATCAATTGATTTTAGGGTTTGCTAAAAATAGCAAATGGCTAAAAATAGCATACCAGTGTGGACAGAGGGTATAAACAAGGTGGCAAGGTCAGTAGAAGCACAGCCACGCCTGCTCCACCTCAGAACAGATAAAACGCATGGAAGTCTTCACTTCTCCGGATTTGCTAAAAATAGAAGGTCAGGGCATGGCTAGGGCATTGGAAATTTATGGAGAAAAACTGGCATGAAAACAAATCAAATGCGCCCAGGGGAGATGAAGAGGTTGAAAAATCTCTAAGTGTTGAAATTCCTCCAGCATGGGTCAAATGCGCCCAAGGCATGGGAGAAAATTGATAAAATTTGCTAAGTGTAAAATTTCCCCCTCATGCTATGAAATGCGCCCAGGATAAAAATTCCTCGACACTATGCTATTTGTGCCCACAAGGTATGAGAAACTTAGCAAAAAATTTCTAAGTCATGAAATTCCCTCACACTACCCCATATGCGCCCAAGAATGGAAGTAGCCTATGCTATTTGCGCCCTCAAATTCCTTGAGCCTAGGATAAATGCGCCCACAAGAGGAAAAGGCATGAAAGTTTCTAAGGCGTGGTGGAAATTCCTTCACCACCCTTCAAATGCACCCTCATGTGGAAGTCCACATGCTCAAATGCGCCCTCAAGGAAAAAGTGGAGGTAGCCTAGGTAAAACGCGCCCAAGGTAGGTGAAGAGTCACTAAGGCATGGGAAATTCCTCCCCACCCCTTCAAATGCGCCTACAAGTTCCTCCTCCCCATGGCAAATGCACCCAAGGTGGCCACAAGGGAAAAACATGGAGAAGGCAAGGGTGAAGTGTGCTAAGGCAAGAAAGTTCCTTCACACTAGGTGAAATGCGCCTAAGGTTGAGCAAATTCCTTCTCACCATGTCAATTGCACCCAAAGGTGTTAAGACTTGAGGATGAAAATTGCTAAGGCATGGAAAGATAAAGAAGGTAAAGTGGAAGTTCATGCCCTCAAATGCGCCCCTCATGGGTGATTTAAAATTAAATTATTTTCTAAGGGTGAGAAATACGCCTAAGGCAGAGATGAAGCTGGAAATTTTCTAGAACAAGTCTGAAGTGCGCCTAGAGCCAAACAGGAAATTTTTCAGGAAAATCAAAGAAAGTGCGAAGGCAGAGAAATTGAAGATTGCAGGCGTGGAAGGCATCCAGAATAAAAATGGGTGAACCTTAGCAATTTTATTATTTTCTTTCAAAATAATAAAAATTAAATGTACCCCTTCATCCGGATACACATGAAAACGATGAGTTCTGAAGGGAATTTTCTTCTGGGTATTGAACGTTTCCAATTGCAAGATGATTTGAACTTGTTCCACACCTCGCTCGTGTCGTTTTGACAGAGAATTTTTCCCAACACCTGCTCTGGATGGATTTCCTAAGGCAAATTTAAAATCTCTCTAAGGCAAATGAGAAGAATATGTTTTTACAAAGTGTTCTTGCTTGAGAATTGAACTGGATAAATGGAGTAAGTTTGCCGAAGCAAGCGTGAAATAAAATGACTTAGCCAGATAGAGTGAAATTGTTCAAAGAGGTGATTGATTTAATATTTTAAAAGTGCAAATGTGATGAAGCAGGCTTGTGCAAGAGTGATGAAATTTCAAAATTCTAGAAGTTAAAGATTCCGATGCTCCGAGTGACAAGTGTTGCGACTGGCAGAAGAGGGAAAATGGAATTCGAAAAATTTGCTAAGTTTAGCTTCTATTGGATTTCGACCTGGCTATAAGATTTTAAGTTCTTTTCATTCTTCTCACAAGTTGCTGAGTGTGAAGCATTCTCTGAGGCTGTAGTACGAATTTGAGAAAGAAGTTTGAAGTTGCTGAGAAATCCGAATTTGAGTGAAAGTTTGGAGTTGCTGAGAAGTACGAGTTTGCAAAGAGAGGTCTTATGTTGCTGAAGAATTTGAGCTTGTGAAGGCTTAAGGTTGCTGAAAGTGCAAACTTCTAAGTCCCAAGTTGATGAGTGATGAGAAGTACGAACTTGAGTTGAAAGATTTTGAGATTGCTAAAGTTCGAACTTGAGTTGGAAGCTTCTCAAATTGCTGAAGTATGAATTTGAGGAAGGAAAGTTGAGATTGTTGAAAGTGCAAGTCTAAAGAGTGCTGAAGTGCGAACTTGTGAAGAGGCTTCTGAGTTGCTAAGAGGTGCAAAATTGTGGGAAAGTTTCGAATCGCTGAAAGTGAATTTGCTGCAAGCAAATACTTCCACATATTGGACTTTGTGTTGCTGCAAGCAGAGAAATTTCAGAGTATTGAGGTTTGCAGCTGAAAGCGACAAAGTGTTGCAGCCTTTTTATTTAAAAATCTGCTGGCACCCTCAAAGTGGTATTTTTTTATAAAATCTTGTTTTCTAATGACTCTCTTGCCTTTTTTGCAGAATGGCCGAATCAAGCAGAAGGGCTGCAGGCAGAGGGAACCACGCTGAATCCACTAGAGCAAGCACATCGAGACAGGTAGTAATAAGAAGTTGAGAAAATTCTTCCTGCAAGAATCAAAGTTTTCTTCGAGGTTGGGTAAACTGAGTGACACAAACATTGGCTCGTTCAACTTGGAGACATTCAGGAGAAGAATAATGGGGACTGGAGGTCATCACCCGTTAGTTACTTCGTATAACATCGTAAGAAGCGGGCTTTATGCAGCTGCTAGTTTCCCTCCGACGATCAGATGTCCAGAACTGATCATGGAATGCGCCAACTACTACAACACAGAGCAGAGGACGATCATTTCGCCAGATGGCAAGATATTGGCCAACCTTACACCAGAGGCAATTGGGGAGGCATTTGGCATACCAGTCCATGAAAAGATGATTTATAAAACAAGGGAGAGGGCTGAAAAGATGTATTTGTCAACGTTTGATCGATGTGCTAATTTGATAAATACCAGGTGGATGAACAAGCCCAAGCCAACTCGCATGAAGCTACCTAAGCAAACAATCTCAGAAGATTTGAGGCAAGAGTTATGTGACTTAATAATGATGATGAGCAGAGTTGGAGGATCCCCCCAAGCGTTCATCTTTGAACCTTGGATGTTTTATTATGTCAACTTGGTGCTAGAAGGCAAGGACTACGTGGATTGGGCACTGATGATCAATGACAACTTACATGAACAACTCTGTGGTTTGAGGAGGACCAAAACATTTTACATGAACTCTTACATTGTTTACATGCTGGCCCGAATGACGAAGTATAGAGGAATTTCATATAAGGAACCAATCGGGTGTGGCTCCCATCAGTTCAAGATACATGAGGCTTGTCCGCAGTTACATTTGACAAGCACATCCAACTACAAAAGGGTCAATGACGCCTTCACCAAGCCCATAACGAGGACCTTGCAGCAAAGGACTCACCATAGAATATCTAGAGAGGCACAAGAGCTGATTGAGAAGTTCGGATGTTGGTTTATCCAGTTTCCGAAGTTTACCTCCATCGGGCTACAGTGATTCTCCTCTTATCCGTACAGATTGCCCCGGTATCCCACAAAAAAAATCGTGATGTTGGAAATATCTAGGCAACTTATTGCCTATGATAAGATTCAAAAGAAGAAGAAGAAAGGTGGACTTGGATTCCCAATTACCATGGGGAATTCTGATGAAGTTTGTCCATCACTACAAGCGGCAAGGGAGGCAGAAAACGAACTCCAGTTCTTCCACCTCTCCAGCTATACCAATAGGTAGCACTATGATCCCTACATAAACATCAGATGGATATTGTCCGAAGAGTTCAGGCACAAAGCGTAGATTGAAGACTTTTGGGCAAGTGCAGTAGACGAGATCGAGGTTAGAAGGAGTATGTTTTCTCGGATATCATTGGGGATGATCAGGGAATGCGAGATTGTCCCAGTGCTAGATCAAATTGAAGAAGATATAAATGTTGTACAAGCTGATTATGAAACAATGAGGGATACGCCTTTACCACTCCCAGATTGGTCAGAGCCGAAGATTACCAACTTGGATTCACTTTCTATCCCAGTCTTAACATTCACACGGAGTTGGGTAGAGCGGCATGTGAGCCGACTCAAGGGCTGATCAATTCCCCTCACATACAATTTGATGGGAGATCATAGATCACCGACAGCCAGGCAGAGAAGGTAGATTGATCAAGCTCCGGAGCCATGGGAAAAAGAACCAGTCCGACCTGAGCCTCTAAGAATTGAGGAATCCATGCATACACCATCGCGAGCACATTCTCTGAGTATGCAGGAAGTGTCGCTATTTGCTGATCAGAGAGAAAGGTTGAATGTAGAGCAAGCAGTGCAAGTGGCAAGTCAACCACCTCGTAGAGAATCAGTGGGCCAAAGCATCAACATGCCTAGGGAAGAAAATTAGCAAGAGACAGATGAAGGGACGGCCACTGATACTCAATTTCAGCAAGAAATTGAGGTAGCTCTTGAGGATGATGCTACTTTAGATCAGGATGCCCAGAGCTTGGGAGATACTGAGCCCATAGACGATGATGAGCCTCATCATAATGAAGGTATAGAGGAAGTCCATTAAGTTGAGGCTGAAGTTGAGCAGCCTTTCATTATCTCAAATATGCGGCAGGAGGTGCCAAAATGGCTAAAGGACAAGATGAGACATGATCCTATTGATGAGACCGATCCTGCAGCAGAGATGGAAGAGTTGTTGAGTAGGATTAGTGCACCTCCAACAAAGAAGAAGGCCAAAAAATTCTCCAAAATATCAACAGATGAGAATGGCTCTTGAATGTTGCATGTGGCAATGCCCAGAGTGGAGTGTGATCGAGACGAGGCCATTCCGGAAAATTATGTGATTACAACTGTGGAACTCGACCGCCCTACTAGAGCACAGGTGGTTGAGGAGTGCAATTATTCATATCAGGCACTCAAGGATAGATTGTCCTATATCGAGGGAAAATATAAGAAATTGAAGGCAGAGCACAAAATACTGATTGGCTATGTGCAACACTTGTCGCGTCCTTGTGGGCAAGAAAATCCAGAAATTGAGCTTCCAGTTGAATTTTCCAGAGAGTCAATCAGTGGCTTAGAAGATTTGAAAAGAATGGTGTAGCAAGTAGACAAGTGGGTTGCCAACGTTCATGTCGAAACAAAAAAGTTCATGGAGGATCTTGCACATGCCTATCAGCAAGCCTTCGACATTATGGCAAGGATGGATGCAGTTAACCATGCCTGGGGTGAGTCTCGTATCTATCAAATGAGATTTTTTCTTCGTTTAGGAGCTTTGATGCACACACCTCTATAGGTTTTGGTTGAGGGAGGTGTGATTCAGGAGGGAGATAGATATGACTTCGCCGGATGGTACTCTTTAGTGGTCTCAGGCCGACGGTTCTACGATGCATCATAGGTAGATTCAGTCAGGGTTAGGAAGGCCATGACAAATATCTTTGATGGAGTCCTCAATACGTTGGAGGCTATCTTTGCCAGGAGGTTGACTTTTGAAGAGGTGACTGCAGATGCTTTGAAGAATAGATTAACACCATTCTTTTCTGAGGTAAAGACCTTCATCCAGGATGATTTCGAGAACACCTCTACATTCTCTAGTATTATTCAGAACACCCAAGACGCCCTTGTTGCTTGGAAGAAATCTTGTGCCCGACATGGGAAAATAGTCACAGTATTAGAGTTTCAATTGGATCACATTCCTCCCATTTCTGATTAGGAAGTTGAGGCGGTGTTGGCTAGATTCATCAGGTTTGCAGCCAGCAAAAAGGAGAAAGGAAACACCCTTCTAGATGAAGATCTTCTTGAAGGCGATGATGTGCATTGATTGCAGATAGTGGTTCCTGATGGGGAGTGGAGAATCTCTGGTGCATTCATTGCCCCACTCCTCTCAGTGGTGGTTTTTAGGGCTAGAACCCTAATTAGGGCTTATGTGGCTCAATCTGAGACTTCCATTGTATTTGAATCTATGCCGTCCACTGGACTGGGCTTGATATAAAAGGGGCATCCCCCCTCATTTGTAATATAGAATAGAAATTAGATCAGAGACTAGACAAGATTGGAGATAGAAGTTAGAATAGAGAGTAGAGCTAGAAGTTAACTTAGTTTGAAAAGGAAAGAAAAACTTTCCCTTTGAAAGTTTTTGTAAAAGTTTGTTGTGGAGGACTCTCATAATATAAATATTTTCATTGATTGGTGATTCTATCCTTCATTGTGGGCAATTGACAAGGCTTTTTCGTTTTTCCAATTCAAGTAGATTAGAATAAAGTAGACTTTATTTTATGCAAGTAGTTAATTGTGGAGTGTGGTGTTTGGTTCGAGCAAGTCTTCTTTTATCCATACCACTAGCAGGCTTGCTGATGGTAAGTCCGCCCTACGTGGTCAGCTGGAATATTGGTACTTAACTTCGGTTGTGATTCGTGTGTTCACTTGCATCGTTGTGATGGTGTGTGCATGTTGAATCGTAATTTGAACATCTTATTCACCCTTTGAAGATTGCACCAACTTTGTCAGAGTTGTCCAAAGGGAGGTGAAGCAAAGTTTGGTTTGAAGATTGTTCAAGTCAACCCTCTCATTCCACCCTTTAGAAATAGATTGTAGAGTCCCTACCCTTATCCTTTTAAATTCAACATTTCCCGGTTAGTTTAGGAACCAGAGCATCATAGTCAAATCTTTCATCTGCTTCAAGAAGTTGAACAATTACGTAAGTCCCCTTGGAATACCCAGCATATTCACATCAACCAACTGAGTCTATTCGTGATATAAGGAACCTTGGAGTTGAACGCATGATTTTTCACGCAATCTTAGCATGCAGAATACTTTGATCAAGAGAGAATAGAGTGACCGTTGGACATTTTATTTTATGTTGGTGTGGTCATAAAACACCCGTCAACAGAAAGGAAAGTAGATTGCCCAGGCTGTTGAACCATGAGGAGAAGTACCGGCCCAGCCGATGCCTCAAAGGGTAGGCTAGGCATTGCTCGCACGATCACAAACTTAGTCTTCGAGTTTGAGGGAGCTTCCACTGTTTGGAAGCCAGAAAAGTAAATCCAACGAAGAGCGAGAGTTTGAGGATGTGAACCAGCCACCACTCAAGGAATCAGACAGCTTAAGTGTCAACGCACCTAAAGGGAAAGCCAACAGGAAGAAGAAGAGGAAACAACAACTGATAATCATTTCCAACAGCTTATCGACACGGCACTAGAAGAAGAAAATACCATAGGGCAAGAGGCTCGAGGTTCAGGAGAAGGTATTCATCAAATGGAGGTGCATGAGGAGGCAACTGAGGAGCAGCCCCTTATTATTTGCAATCCACGGTAGGCAGTGCCAGATTAGCTCACAGAAAGAATGAGGAAGGACCCTAACGATGATACTGACCCAGCAGTCAAGATGGAGAAATTCCTCAGTAGAATCAGTGCGCTGCTCAAAAAGAAGAGGGCTAGGAATTTTTTGAAGATTTCAACGAATGAGTCCGGCTCGCGCACACTTCAGGTTGCTGTCCTGAGGGAGGAATTTGATCGAGATGCGGAAAGACCAGAGAATTATGTGATTACCACTATTGAGTTGGGTCGCCCCACGGGAGCCCAGATAATTGAGGAGTGTGATAACTCCTACCAGGCTTTGAAGAACAAATTTCTCCATACAAAAGGAAAGTAGAAGAAATTGAAGAAGGAGCACAAAACATTGGTCAGATATATACAGAACCTGGTGCGTCCAAGTGAGCAGGAGAATTCGGCAGTTGAACTCCCAGCAGAACTCCCGAGGGAGTCAGTTAGTGGCTTGGAGGATTTGAAGAAGATGGCGTTGGAAGCAGACAAATGGGCTGGCCATGTTCGCACGGAAACGAAAAAGCTCATGGAGGACCTCGCTCATTCTTATCGACAGGCCTCTGACATTCTGGCATGCATGGATCTTGTTGATCAGGCCTGGGGCGAGACCCATACCTATCAGACTAGGACTGTTCTTCATTTGGAGGCTTTGATGAATGTGCCCTTACAGATGCTGGTGGATGCAGGCGTGATACAAGAAGGTGATAGATATGACTTCACCAGTTGGTATTCTTCAGTAGTCACAGGCCGTGGTTTCCTTGATGTAGAGCAGGTAGATTCGGCTAGAGTCAGGAAGGCTATGGGAAATATTCTAGAGGGAGTCCTAAACACATTGGAGGCTATATTTGCTAGAAGACTGACTCCAGAGGAGATGATTGCGAATAGCTTGAGTAGGTTGGACCCCTTCTTTTCGGTTGTAAGATCGTTTGTTTAGGATGATTTTGAAAATATTTCGGCTTTCTCCATCATATTTTAGAACACCCAAGATGCCTTAGTCACTTGGAGAAAGTCTTATACTCGACATGGCCAAACAATCACAGTACTTGAGTTCCAGCTCAACCACATCCCACCTATTTCAGTTCAAGAGGTTGAGGCAGGGTTGGCCCGATTGATCTATTCTTCCATCAAAGAGAAGGACAATGAAAACACCTTGCTGGATGATGATCTTCTAGAAGATGGTGATGGGCATTAATTGCTCATTATGATTCCTACAGAGGAGTGGAGAATCTCCTGTTCATTTATTATCCCACTCCTCTCTGTGGCGGTTTTTAGGGTAGAGCCTTGATTAGGGCATATGTGGCTTGATCTGAGCCCTCCATTGTAATCGAATCTGAGAAATTAGAATTAGATCAGAGATCAGATAAAGAGAATAGCATAGAAGTTAGCATAGCATAGATTGAGGAGGAAAGAAAGTTTTCCATTTAAAGTCTTTGTAAGGAGTTGTTGTGAGCACTATCATAATATAAAGAGTTCTCATTGCTTGGTGATTCCATCTTTTGTTGTGAATAGCTAGCAAGGCTTCTTCGTCTTTCCAATTCACTTAGCATCTTAAAGTAGATTAAAGTAAAGTAGATTTCATTTCATGCAAGTAGTTGGTAGTTGTGGAATGTGTTGTCTAATTTGAGCAACCTTTGTTATCCATACCACTAGTGGGCTCATTGGTGGTGGGTTCGCCTTGTGTGGTCGACCAAAGCACTGTGAACTTAACTTCAATTACGGTTCATGTGTTTGTATGCGTCGTTGCGACGGTATCTGCATGTTGAGTCATGGTTTGAACATCTCTCGTTATCCCTTGAAGATTGTATCGGCTCTGTAGAGGCTGTCCGAAGTGAGGCAAAGTAGAACTTGGTTTGAGCTTGCAAGAATTGGTCTCCGCATCTCGCATTTAGGAGTAGACAATAGAATCTCTCATCCCTATCCTTTTAATTTCAGTATTTTTCCGGTTAGTTTAGGAAACCCGAGCATCATTGGTAAATCATTTGCGTCCTGCAAGTTCTTCTCTTTGATCGAACAATTGTGTAAGTCCCCCTTGAGGTATTCGGCATATCATATCAAGCCAACTGAGACTATCCGTTGCATAAGGAACCTTGGAGTTGAATGTATGATCTTTCTAGCAATCTTAGCATGCAAAATACTTTGTTCAAGAGAGGATAGAGTAACCGTTGGAAAACTTTATTCTGTGTTGGTGTGGTCATAAAACACCTAACAACAGAATTGGCACTAGAAGGAGGGCTACTTCAGAAAGAGAAGAAAGTTAACACAATGCAGCATGGTATTGCCGCATGAGTTCCCTTTCGACCTACCCCTTGAAGCAACCAGAACAAGGAGAGACCGACATTATCAATCAATTGTACTCATTAGCTTGGAAGTCTCAGACTGATCATGCTCAATTTAGACAAACATGCCGTGCTCTTGCTAGAGAAGAAGAAAAGGGAAGGTGAATTGAGGAGGCTATTCAAAAAGATTTGATAAGACAAAAGATTGAACGCCTTAAGCAAGCTTTTGATGAGATAGAACTATGATTAGCCAGACAGCCGGCTCCTGCAGCTGCTCCCTCACCACCCCGCCAAGTTTGAAAAGAGAAAGTCTATTGAAGTGGTAAAGAATTTCATTGGAGAAAAGTATCATGAATCAAGATGGTGCTACCACATAAAGACATATTTCCAGTGTTGCAGCCAAATCTAGGATTCAACGACGATCAAGAGGATATTCTTTCAGGATTAAACAATCTTGCGTGGAAATTGAAGAGGAGTGCAACTGAGTACATGCGAACAAGCTTTGTATTGGAAGAAGAAGAGGAGAAGGCTATTCAAATTCAAGTTGCTATTGAAAGAGATTTGCTTAATCAAAGACAGCCTCTCGCTCCCGCGTGTTGCCAATAGAAGAAGCAGCTACATCCTGGATCGTGTTAGCTCATTCTCGCCAGACAGGCTTAAATGAATTTTGAGGTCTACACCCAGTTCATCTAAAGACCTTGTGGAGTTAGAGCTACCTACTAGAGCTAGGAAGAAGAAAGAATTTCTATCAGGCAAAGAAGTTCTATCGAACGAGGAGGTATAGTCAAGCGAAGAAGCACTAAGCGGCGAGGAAATATTAAGTTTATTCAGAATTCCACCCAGCGTTTCAGGGTTCGCTCAATGAAGATCAGCTCAAAATATCATGCCAGTAACTATTCAATGGTAGCAACCAGTTCAAGCCATTATACCAGTTGTTGTTCAACAATAGCTAGCTCAAGCAATTGTATATTGGCAGTGACAAGCAATGGCTAAACCAACTCCTAATGGTGCTACTTGGTTGGTTACCAACCTGTCTCCACTAGAATTCAATGATTATCATGACATGCCGAAGAATCTGGAGAGTTTCTGCTCCAAGTTCCATGTCAATGATGTGAATCGCACTGTTGAAGACCACATCAAGATGTTTGAAGATCACCTACGCAACAGGCAGATTGCATATGGGGACGTTGCTTGCAGGCTGTTCCCATATTCTTTTGGAGAAGAAGCCCATTATTGGTTCATCCACTTACCAGTCGAATCAATAAGATCATGGGAGCAGATGAAAGCAGCCTTTGTTGGAAAGTTTGGAATACCTATTACTCCTGTGGAGCTATTTAGAAAATTTGTAGAAGCGAGAAGGCAAGACAAGGAGCCCATTCACGCGTTCAACAATATATTTTAGAAGGCTCTCACAAGGTTGCGTACTCCTTATACCATTACCGACGCTCGAGAAAATTATTACGCCGCCTTGGATCCTTTGACTGCAATGTTTGTGAGAGAAGCTAATCTCGCTCTAGCCAATATGAACCTAGCCTATGCTAAGGCTGTGGAAGTTAGTCAAAACATGGGACAAAACATAACTGGGCCCTCGCTATATACTGGCCTAAGCACGACAAACAACTAGATGCAAGCGTGGAGTCAACAAGTCCCAACGTTGAATCTAATAACCCAATGAGCTTATCAAGCAGCGGCACTATCAAATCAGCTAGTTCTCCACCCTGGAGTACCTTTGTCTCAGGCACCAGCAATGCAACCTATTTATCTCCAGAGCACAGTGCCACCAGTGAAGACTCAAGAGGAGAAGGATGAAATAAAAGAGTTGGTGGAGCAAGTGAAAAGGCTATCGACTGAGGTGACTTACCTCATAAATCAAAATAATCAAATCAAGCCATGCAACGAAACAATCAGGTACATCAAGGTGCTAATTGAGGATATTCAAATAATCCTCCAAATCATCAAGATACCCATCAAGGATACAGTCATGATAATAATCATGGGTATAGGAACAATAATCAAGGATTTCAGAAGAGATCCTGGAACACAGGGCCCAACAATGGAGGTGTCCCTTCACCATTGGACAATCCACAACCTCCAGAGAACCATCCTACAGATAGAGTCTACTTGGCTGAGGCCACCTTATTAGGATGGTGTAGGTTGCATAATACTAGTTAGCACTCCGAGCTTCAATGCCATGAGTTCCAAGTTGTTGTTAATATTTTCAGGGGAGAAGTAAAGAACGCGGAGGCCACTGAGAATCCTCCAGTCACAGGATATGAGTTGGTCCCAGCACCTCGGTATGATCAGGCATTAATTCTAGAAGATTTCAAGTTCTCGCTTGAATTTCAAAGTTATACACCACCATCAGTTAATCAGAAGTTTCCACCAGCTTCAGCAAATGGTCTCATGGGGATGCTAGAATTTCCAATGCCTTCGGAGGCTCATGCCACGTATGCATCACCAGAGGAGCCTCTTGGTAGAAGGAAGAAGAGAGGTGCAAGCTTTTCAAACAACTGAAAGTGGAGCCCCTAAAGTTTATTAGAGGAATTATCATCAGAACGAGCCATTGACTACCTCAACACCTCCAAATAACTTTATGACTCCTCCGCACCCCAATGCAAGGAATGTTCCAAATGCACCAAGGGACTCTCCAGAGTACAAGCAGCAAAATACAACACAAGGCAGAGGTGGACCACAGACTACTCAACAGCCTATTTACCAGACTAAATGTGGACAAAAAGGAAATTTCCCTAGAGAAGATGTGAAGAGGCTCAACTCCTATGTGTTGGAAGAGTTTAAGAAGATAAAGGTCAGTTTGCCTCTCTGTGAGTTGATGAAGATTCGGGAGATTAGAGACACCCTTTTGCGAATGTTGACTGAAACTCCCATCATGAGGAATACTTCCCAGGAGGCACCCAGTGGACCAAGAAATCCTCCTGTTGTCACCCAGTCTCGTCCCATGCAGAACACAAATGTGGTGCAAAATGTGCCCCAGTTGTCCTATAACAATTGGGAAGCTCAACAACAGTCTCAAAATTTCGAGGGTATGGTGCTAGAGTCTGCAAGCACCTCTAAAATGACAAAGGCCGAGATGAGTACTCAACCTGGTGCTACTATAGAACAAAAACTGAATACAAGAAGTGTTGCTCAAGATAGACAAGTTCAATTGGATAGAAAAGATGAGAAAAGAGGCAATTTGGCGGAAGAAAGAAGAAATCCAGTAGTGTTTTATCAAGGGAAAGATGAACCGGCCCCATTCCTGGTTTCTATTAGAATATTTGGAAAGATGTTACATAACTATTTGATTGACTCCGACGCATCAAGCAACGTCCTTCCTTTAAAGGTATGTGAGAGGTTGGGTCCAATCCCACTCCACACCAACAAGAAGGTGACTCAATTGGATAAAACTGAAGTTCCAGTTGTTGGAGAACTGAATGACATTCACATGCAGCTGGCTGCAGATCCCAGAATCTAGAGTCATATTGACATTTCAGTTGTGGATATACCAGATGGTTATGGCATGCTGCTAAGCAAAGATTGGTCCCGAAAGTTGAATGGATACATTTCAACTGACTTCTCTCACATGTGGTTGCCCTGGAGAGGAATTCTGAATCAAATAAAAGTAGAGAGCACACCACGACTCAGGCTAATGATCATGGAATATGGTGAAGATAATGAAGTGTTATTTATGGAAACTAATTTGGGCTCATATAAGCCCTTCAAGCAAGAAGTCCTCATGTTGCAGAGTGTGAATGAAGAAAGACTCTTGGAAGATGCATCTTCCTCTACTGAAGTGTTAATTGAAGATGACTCAAGTGAGAGTGAAGGAATGTTTGAGAATTTTAGGAATTTTGTGCTCAAGAACATCAAGCAGAATATAGAATTAGGAAAGGATGCCTCTATCAAAAGTATGTTACTTCCCAATTGGTGTAGAATTCATGAGGATTTCCATCCAAAAGTCACATGTGCCATGTGCAAGATGGCCATAGAGCAAGTCTCAAGGAGGGTTCCGCAGGCTTCTTTAGAAAAGGAACATGAAGAGATTGATAAAAGAAAGAGCTCTCCCATGGGGAAATTGGTAAAAGGTGAGAAAATTAAGCCTACAAAAGATAAGAACATTGCACAGGCATATGAACGAGAAGATACATGTAGCAGTCACATGGAAAATCAAGTATGGACCTTGAGATTTGATGGATCAAAATCCAAGAAAGGAAATAGAGTGGGATTTGAACTTATTAGCCCTACGGGAGAAGCATATTTAGGTGCTTATAGACTCTAGTTATCTTGTACAAACAATGTCACTGAATATGAATAACTAATTCATGGATTGATCCTAGCAATAGAAAAGGGAGCTAAAATTGTGCACACTTATGGAGACTCAGACATAGTGGTCCGCCAAGTAAGAAAGCAGTACACCTGTCATGATAAAAGGTTAGGCCATTATCGGAACAGAGTCTGGGACCTGATCGAGAGCTTCGACTCATTTAATATCAAGTAGGTGTACAGATCCAGAAATCCAGTGGCAACTTCTCTCGCGTAGGCAGCTAGTTCACTAGAACCATTGGCCATGGAGGGTTTGAAGAAGTTTACAGTGGAGTTGATCTCCACACCCTCGATCCTAGACAACATAAAGAATTTTCAAGTGTTCGATGATGACAAGAAGATTCTAGAGTTCTTGACGAGTTCCAAAGTGTTCGAAGCACAAATCATAGATGAAGAAGAAACCGAAGAAGCAAAGTTTGACGCTAAAGGGATCTTAAATTTAAAGACGAATGTTATTCCTAGAGGTATGGTTGAATTGGAAAGATTTTTTGATCCTGATAGACTGAGTAGAAATCAGAGTACTTAGGGCAATGAGTGTGAAGCCATCAACTTGGGAACTGAGGAGTGGATAAAGAATGTTTTTGTTGGTAAAGTCTTGTTGGTGTGCGTTTTAATACTCACCGAACACAGAATAAAATGCCCAAAGACATTCTATCCTCTCTTGAACAAAGTTGCTGCATATGCTAAGATTGCAAAGAAGATCATATAGTAACTCCAAGGTTTCTTTCGTCAGGTCATGACACGTGGATAAGATCAATGGGCGTTGTGATATGCTGGTATCACAAAGGGACTTACTTTAGAATATGTTCACAAGCTAAGGACTTAGACGGTTTTTTCATTGACTGCTCTTTTCATTGGGGTATTTCAGATTTCCAAAAAAAAAAGAAAATAGATAAGGGTTTAGGAGTCTAAACTACGCCTAAGAACTCAAGAGACGACAATGATTGGATGAAACGAAATAACCACACTTTGTTTCGCCTCCTTGGGACAACTACGCAAAGTGGGTGCAACCTTCAACGAAGGTGATAATAATTTTCATGTCTGAACTAATAATTATTCAAACTGAAGTTAAGCATCCACAATTTAAGAGCTCAGGATAACTTTACACATTGGATACAAATCATCTATCCAAAGAAAGTATGAGCTAGATTTCATCAATCACCGCTATCAGATCTTTCATTTACTAACAAACATTCAAATGAAAATGCTAATTTAACTTTAATCTAAGTGTTGAAGGAGAATATGTAAACCTTGCACACCACTTGAAAATAAGAGTGATTCTAGGCAAATCATGCACAAGAGCTTTTATTAATGGAAATGGCATAACATAACAATCTCATACTACACACTTCACACATTTAAAATGAGAGTACGCAAGTTTATATAGAGTTTCAGAAAGAAATTAGTGGCCCAGATTAAAACAAGCCAGCGGCCAAGATTAAAACAAATAAACCCTAATTAGGGTTTCCCAAATAACATCAGTGAACAATGAGTTGACAAAGAGTAAGGTGGCACTTGGAGCTACTTTCACGGAAGTACATTCCTATCCTCTCGAGTTGCCGTGTGTTCGATGAATCTGGATGCAATCGAGACAATCTCCTCCATAGTGACCTGGGGGAGCATGCCGATCCTAAACTCTAGCCCGTCCAAGCCTTCGGCGCACTTGGCAAAGATGTCTTCCCATTCTGGCCCAATCCTCACAAAGACCTCCTGGATGGCTAAAAAGTTCGCCATTCTAACCTAGTTCTGTCTTAAGATAGGCCTCGTGATAGAAAAGAAGTTTTCTTGAACTTTATTCTTCAAACCTTCCAATTGTAAATTATTTTCCCGTATGAGTTCCTTGTCTAACATGTCGGTAGTCATGCTGAAGATTTTGTTCTGGATCCCCTTAACCTGTTCTTCCACTCTGATTCCATCAACCTTCACCCTTTCCAAGACCTCACTTCATGCCGTCAAAGCCCAGTACCAAGTATGAAAATCATAAGCCACACCTGTCGCTATGATGCCCCCGTTAATTAACTCTTGCTTCGAGACCCCTTTTAGAACTCTGAGGCATGAAATTATTCTCTCCTATACATCCAGGAGACCTTCCCACATTTCCGCCAAGGCAGCCAATCTAGAGAGCAATGAGGTGGCCTAATCGTAGACTAATGTCAACCTTTTCAAGAATGTATCTGCTTCTACGCCCTTGACCACTATCCATTCTTTGGCTTCTCTAGCTGTGACCATGTCTTCTTCCATGTCCTTAGCTACTTCTTGTGAAGGATTCAGAAGAACAGGAGCTACTATATTATCTTGATCAAGCGGCTTGGTCAGATGTTGTATGTATTCTTTCAAGCGCTCAATCTCCTTTTGGCATTCTTTCCTCTTTGCCACTTCTTTGCCCAACCTCGCCTTGATAGTGGACACTGAATTGTCCAAATCTTCAACTTCTTGGCCTTTTGTGGTTGGGCCCAAGTCGATGGTAGTGACAACATATTCATGTGGAGCTATATCCTCCTGTGGCTTGTCCACTGTTGGCACTGCAATTTGCACAGACCGGTTGCCAACTTCATCCCTCTGTATAGTGGAAAACTTCTTAGCCAGCTTCTTGACTGAAACTTGCTCAAGTTTGGATAAGAAATCTGTAGCATCATCTTCTTCTTGCGTCTCAACTAGTGCCTGTATTTTCATTCTCTCCTTCAACCAGTTAGGGATCATGAGTTGTTGTATGCCATCTTCCTCTTGCACAATTTCTCTGTTCAGAGCATCCAAAATTCCTCTGAGGGCTGAAATCATTCCCTCCTGAAAATCATCATTTTGGGCGCCCATCTCATCATCTGATCCAAGTATTTCTGTGCTAGTGGGGGATGGTAGCTGATCATTATCCAGTTGAATGGGCTCCACATTCTCCTTGGGAATTGGAGGGTTTCCAATGTTGGCCAATGAATCATCTATGGTGGCCAATATCTCGTCAATCTTCCTGGATGTGGCAGAGCGTGAAGGCTCTATCTTTGTTCATTTCTGAACAGGTTCCCTATCCACAGCTACTTCCTTTCTTTTCTTGGAAGTAGTAGCTTCCATCAACTCTACGCCATGAGAAGCTTCCGCATTTGAGGAGTAAGACTCCTCTCGCTCAACTTGTCAAAGGTAGGTGTCACCTTCCTCCGCCTCAGCTCCTGGATCTGTTGATCGACCCACCACTGAGAGTACTTGATTACTAGTCTCATCAGGGTGTTCAAGTCCACATGTTCGTGCTCAGACCACTTTATAGCAGGAAGAGGCCAACTCTCATCAAAGCATGGATGTACTTGCTCTCCATCATCTTCGAGCTGATTGGGCACTCGGCAAAGTTCAGTTGTTTTGATCAAGCTCACTAGCAGTCTGGACCACAACCTCCATCTGACCTCATACTCATCTGCAGCATCTGCCCAGAAGTCCTCCAACTCGACTCTATGCCTGTATTTTCTCCCGTCCATAGTCTTGATATGATGATGTGGGTCAAAGTTCTCTCTAGACTAATATGTGGTGAACAGGTACCGCTGTATTTCCAGCCTGGCACTCTCAGCTGCTTGTGCCGACAGACATGATTCTAGCATGTTCTCGATGAAAAAGGGGAAAGTAATTGCCGTCTTCTGTTTTGTTCTCTGGAAGCTCTGATAATCTTCCAACTGTATAAGTACTTCAAGCAAGACCATCTTGTTGGTAGGAAAGATGGGCAATCTATAGGGATTCCCACTGAATCCTCAGACTCTGATGTACGTGTATCTTGGGTATTGGATGAACCAAGATCCATATTTTTCGATCAAAATCTTGGCTTCGTGAGTCAACCTTTGGTGCGTCCCTCCTTGAAGTATTCTTGTTATATACATGAGGAAAGCATCATGTGCCCGTCCAAAATGGGCTTTCTCACTTAGTTGCAGCTGTGGATAGTAGTCATAGGGCTTCAGCTCATTCTCTCCATTGCCGACCACACCTTTGTAGATCAAGCCTGCATACCGGTATGTCCTAGCTAGCATGTAAATGACGTACGAGCTCATATAAAATGTCTTTGTCTTTTCCAGATTGACCAGCTATTCATGGAGGTTGTTGCTTATCATACGAGAACAATTGAACATCTTTAGCCGTTTAGTGATTTCCTCGATAAAGTAGTACATCCATGTTTCGAAAGGCGCGCCCTAAGGATTCCCAACTATTTTGTTTAGCAAGATGATGATGTCTCCATAATCTTCTTTGAAGTTCGTGCACAACAACTTCTTGGGTGTCTTTTTGGCGGAAGCTCTTGGTTTCTCTAGCCATGATTTATTGATATTCGCGGCGCAGAGGTCAAGTTTTTCATCATATAATTTCTTTGCATCCTCCTTACTTTTGTAGGAAGTTCTATGATATGTCGGGATGCCGAAGGCTTCTTGTATAGCTAACTCTCCAAGGTGAGCTAGTATCCTCCCGTTAGGCGCAACAATCTGCCTGTCTTGTGCATTATAGTGAAGGGCGCATTCTACCATCAGTTCAGCACACTCAACTGCAGGTGGGAATCTGGCAGCCTAAACAATTCTGTTCCTCGTCATCCATCTGGCAATGGGTGTTGGCAAGAATCTATTGTGCCCGTACATCCTCCTTTTAAATTCTTTGAAGTTGACGTGCTCGAGGTTGGTGTCCATGACATTTTTCCATTTCGAATTAATCTTGGACTCCGATTGTAGCCCCTTACTGGCGAATTTCATTTGTGCTTGTCTAGATGGTTTTCCCCGGGTGGTCATTAACCTGCAAATACAAAAATAATTAACAATAATATAAGAACTTTCAAAATCTGGTTACTTCGAGATTTTATCCGATAAATTTATACTTTCAGCTTGTTTAAAATATGAATTTCTGCGAAAAAGCAAGCTGTAAGTGGAGAAATTCGCTAAGTGATTGTCAAATTTTGTGCCGGAATGATTGCAGAAGATTGGAAAAGAATAGAAGAGCCTTGCTAATTGATTTCCAAACCTTCGAGAATATCTTTTGGCTGCGAATTAATTCCAACTTCTGAAAATTTAATCAAAAGGTGCGCCAATTTGCTGAGAAGTATGCCTTTCAGCCAAGAAATAATTTACTACTTCAAAAAATATCACGCTCTCCAGCTTAAAATTATCTCTTACTGAGAAAAATCGACATTGCTCTCGATATTTCTTCTTCCAAAATTTATCTCTTGCAGATTTGAGAGAGCTAAACTTCTTCTCAATTGAGCTTGTGAAGAATGAGTTGCTGAAACTCATTATATGGCTGAGAAGTGCGATTTTCCTTGGTAATTGCTTTCTTTTCTCTTGAGTTTTTTCAATTTTAGAATTGTTTTCTTTTCTTCGTTTTGCAAGTTTCTAATCCTTTTCAGAATCCTTGAGGCAAGTTTCTAATTTCATCTTGGTGCCACCTCCATCCGAAATCTTCAAATTTTCTTTCCTTTTAAAATTTTGCCTAAGTGTTGAACACTTAAAATTGTTGGAAAATATTAAATTAATCATTAAATTTAATTTTCCAACCCGTTTAATCCTCGAATTGCGGCAAAATTAATTTTGTCTAAGGCAAATTAATTATTCTTCCAAGTTATTTATGATTTTCTCCAAACATCGAATATTTTAGATAAATTTCCCTAAGTGTCAAAAAATAATTAAAAATATCCAAATATTAAATTTCCAACCCGCTAAAATATTTCCAACACATAAAAAAAAATGATACTTGGCTAGACTTGTTTATCCGTGGCTAAATGTTTATTTCTCCAATCATCTGTCTAGCCAAGACATACTTCATGATTTCCTTTTGCCAATTTCAACTTCATGGGCGGACTTTAAACTTCTCAAGATATCCATACTTAGTCAAAAATTTAATTTTCTCTCTCCTTCTGAGTTGGGCGGACTTGGAGGTTTCTCTGCCACTTTACATTTTTATCCATGCCTTAGAAATTTATTTCATGTTGAGGGGCGAACTTCACACTTGCCTTGCCATTCATACTTTCTTTCGTGCCTTAGAATATTTTCTCCCTGCTGAGGAGCGAACTTTATGTTAGCTTGGTCACCTCTCTCTCTAGGCGTACTTTGATCAATGCCTTAGAAAATTTTCTTCTTCCAAAGTTGGGCGGACTTGGGCTTCTCCTTGTCATGGGCGCACTTTGACTTGACTTTTCCAAGGGCGGACTTGGGCTTCTCCTTAACATGGCGGACTTGATATCTTGTCTTGCCATCCACTCCTCTTCCAAGGTGAACTTTGTGATCTCCCTGCCAAGGGCGGACTTTGGCCTTGTCTTGCCATTCCAAGGGCTGACTTGAAGCTTGCTTTGCTAGGGCGGATTTTAGCCTTCTCCTTCCAAGGGTGGACTTCATGCCTTCTCAAGACATGGCAGACTTCATGCTTGGCCTACCAGTGCCTACCTTTGGCTTGCCAGAGGCAAGGGTGGACTTGAGACTATGTCTGCCATTCCTTCTCATGGGCGAGCTTCTCAGACTTTGCCATTTTTCTATCAATCTTTCACCTTTTACCTTGATTTTTTCTGTCGACTTGCTCATTCTAGAGGTGTGTTGACTTCATGACCAGTGGGACTTTCAAAATAGAAGCTTTCTAAAAATAGAAAAAAAGCAAAAAGCATCCCTAAAAAATAGGAACTCCAGAATGGCCTAAAAATGCCAAAAATCAAAAAAGCAAAAAAACGAAATCCCTAAAAAATGGGAAGTGTCAGAAATGATCGAAAGCACAAGCGATCCTCATCTTCCAGAATTTTCGAGCCCTTCCATGACGTTTAGGCATGCAAATGGGTTAAAAATATCAACTTGGTCGGAGTGACTCTCAAAAACTCAAATCATGAACTCACAAAATGGCAACGCAAAAGGCGAAGCCAAAAGAAACTGGGGGTCCCCATTTGCAATGGGGCGATGTGTGAAATAGGTCACAACAAGTCTGTACCCCGAGAGAAAAGGAAGGTATTGTACAAGCATTAAAAGAATTCTCCGATGTGGTAGCCTGGGGCTACGAAGATTTAAAAATGTATGACACTTCCATGATTACACACACAATCCCATTGAAGGCAGGAAGTAAGCCATTCAGATAGAGATAGAGGCCCGTAAACCCACTGCTGGAACCATTGATTTATCAGGAGGTCAAGAAGCTTCTTTCAGCTAAGATTATCTTTCTAGTAAGTCACTCGATGTGGGTCGCCAATCTAGTACCAGTTAGAAAGAAGAATGGTGAGATAAGATTGTGTGTCGACTTTTGCAATTTGAACAGACCATCTGAAAAGGATAATTATCCGTTGCCCTCATTGGACGAAGTATTGCAGATTGTTAATGGATCCTAGATGATGTCATTCCTAGATGGCTATTCCGGATACAACGAGGTGATGGTAGAAGAGGCAGACAGATTGAAGACAACTTTCACCACCAAGTGGGGGACTTTTGCTTACAAAAGAATGCCTTTTGGCTTGATCAACGCCGGAGCCACATTTCAGCAAGCTATGGACATTGCTTTTCGAGATTTAGTTTGAAAATGCATCATTATATATATGGATGAATTGACCATGTTTTCCAAGAGAAGGGAAGATCATATTGAGGATTTAAGAAAGATCTTTCAGAGATGCAGAAGGTATGGCATTTCTCTCAATTCGAAGAAATG
>CM021103.1:153804005-153893046 GCA_007115665.2 Sequoiadendron giganteum
ATTCTTTGGCGAGATCAATTTTGTAAGAAACTTTATAATTGGGTTCGCCAAGATTGTAAGCCGTTGAATGAAATGTTGAAGAAAGATGCCAAGGTAGAATGGACCCCTAAAATGAGGAAGGCATTTGATGAAATCAAACAAGCAATAGTGGATGCCCCAATATTGGTCAGTCCAGATTACTCCAAGCCATTCTATTTATACTCTTTTGCTTTAGAGCACACTTGTGCAGCAGTATTGACCCAGAGGTCAGAAGAAAAAGATGAGCATCCAATTGCTTTCATGAGTGCGCCTCTGAAGGACGCAAAATTGAGATATCCAAATGTAGAGAAGCAGGCTTATACTTTGGTGAAGGCAGCTAAGAAGTTCAGACATTACATCCTGAGAAGCAAGGTCTACGTTATAGTTCCCGATGCCATAGTAAAAACACTACTGATGCAAAATGAATTAGGAGAAAGAAGAGGCAAGTGGGTTGCCACTTTGCAAGAGTGTGATATGGAGATACAACCGATGAGGTTGGTCCGAGGACAAGCTTTGGCGCAAACAATTGCAATCGAAGGACCCAGACTGGTACAATAGACATGTTGACGTGTGTTTTATGACAACACCAACACAAAATAAAAATGTCCAACGATCACTCTATTCTCTTTTGATCAAAGTATTCTGCATGCTAAGATTGCGTGAAAGTTCATGCGTTCAACTCCAAAGTTCCTTTTATTGCGAATAGACTCAGTTGGTTGATGTGAATATGCTGGGTATTCCAAGGGGACTTACATAATTGTTCGATTTTTTTGCCAAGCAAATAAAGGGTTTTGACTATGATGCTCTGATATTTGAACTGACTGGGAAATAGTGAATTGAAAAGGAGTAGGGGTAGGAATTCTACAATCTATTTCTAAAGAGTGGAATGCGAGGAAAGACCTTGAAAATCTTCAAACCAAACTCTTTTTCGTCTCCCCTTCGGACAACTCTAACAAAGTTGGTGCAATCTTCAAAGGATGGATAAGATATTCAAATTGTGATTCAACATGCGCACCCCATCACCATGATGCAAGTGAACACACGAATCACAACCGAAGTTAGGTATGGATATTCCAATTGACCATGCAAGGGTAGACTTACCATCAGCAAGCCCGCTAGTGGTATGGATAAAGGAAGATTTGCCCAAACCAACGCCACATTCCACAATTAACAACTACTTGCATAAAACAAAGTCTACTTTACTCTACTCTACTTGAATTGGAAAGACAAAAAAATCTCGTCAACTACCCACAATGCAAGATAGAATCACCAATCAATGAAAATCCTTATATTATGAGAGTCTTACACAATAATATTTTACAAAAACATTCAAAGGGAAAGTCTTTCTTTCCTTTCCAAACTAAGCTAACTCCTAGCTCTACTCTTTAACTTCTATCTAGCTCAACTCTATCTCTAGTTTCTGTCTAACTCTGATATATTACAAATGAGGGGGGATACCCCTTTTATATCTAGCCCAGTCCAGTGGACGGCTTAGATTCAAATACAATAGAAGGCCCAGATTGAGCCACCTAAGCCCTGATTAGGGTTCTAGCCCTAAAAACCGCCATTGAGAGGAGTGGGGCAATGAATGCGTTGAAGATTCTCCACTCCTCATCAATGAACCACTATCTGCCATCAATGCACATCATCCCCTTCCAGAAGATCATCATCCAGAAGAGCGTTTCCTTTCTCCTTCTCGCTGGCTACAAACCTGATGAACCTGGCCAACACTGCCTCAACTTCCTGATCCGAAATGGGAGGAATGTGATCTAACTGAAATTCCAAAACTGTAACTGTTTGCCCATGCCGGGCACAAGATTTCTTCCAGGCAACAAGGGCGTCGTGGGTGTTCTGTATAATGCTGGAGAATGTAGAAGTGTTCTCGAAGTCATCCTGTGTGAAGGTCTTTACCTTAGAAAAGAATGGTGTTAATCTATTTTTCAAACCATCTACAGTCACCTCTTCAGAAGTTATCCTCCTGGCAAAGACAGCCTCCAACGTATTGAGGACCCCATCAAAGATGTTTGTCATGGCCTTTCTAACCCTGACAGAATCCGTTTGTGATGCATCATAGAATCCTTGACCTGTGACTACTGAAGAGTACCATCCCGCAAAGTCATATCTATCCCCCTCCTGAATCACACCTCCCTCAAACAACATCTATAGAGGTATGCTCATCAAAGCCCCTAAATGGAGAACAACTCTCGTCTGATAGATACGAGCCTCACCCCAAGCATGGTTATCCTTGCCATAATATCGGAGGCTTGCTTATAGGCATGTGCAAGATCCTCCATAAACTTTCTTGTTTCGGCCCGGACGCTGGCAACCCACTTGTCTACCTGTTGTGCCATCCTTTTCAAATCTTCTAACCCACCAATTGACTCTCTGGAAAATTCAGCTGGAAGCTGAATCACCGGATTCTCTTGCCCACAAGTACGGGACAAGTGTTGCACGTAGCCAATCAGTGTCTTGTGCTCTACCTTCAATTTCTTATACTTTCCCTCAACATAGGACAATCTATCCTTAAGTGCTTGATAGGAATTATCGCACTCCTCAACCACTTGTGCTCCAGTAGGGTGGCCAAGTTCCATAGTTGTAATCACATAGTTTTCTGGAATGGCCTCATCCTGATCACACTCCACCCTAGGCACTACCACTTGTAAAGTTTGAGATCCATCCTCATCTGTCGAGATTTTGGAGAACTTCCTGGCCTTCTTCTTCATTGGAGGTGCACTGATCCTTTGTAACAACTCCTCCATCTCAACTGCAGGATCACGTCTCATCTTGTCCCTTAGCCATTCTGGCACCTCCTGCCGCACATCTGATATAACAAAAGGTTGTTCAACCTCGACCTCTATCTCATGAACTTCTTCCTGACCACCATTCTGACGAGGCTCATCATCATCATCTATTGGCTTAGTATCTCCTGAGCTCTGGGCATCTTGATTTGAAGTAGCATTGTCCTCAAGAGCTGCCTCAATCTCCTGCTGAAACTAAGTATCAGTGGCCATCCCCTCATCCGTCTCTTGCTGATTTTCTTCCCAGGGCATGTTGATGCTCTAGCCCACTGACTCTCTACGAGGTGGTTGGCTTGCTACTTCCACTGCTTGCTCTACATTCAATCTCTCCCTCTGATCAGCGAATACTGATACCTCCTGCATACTCGGAGAATGTGCCTGAGATGGTGTATGCAAGGATTCCTCAATTCTCAATGGCCCAGGTCGAATTGGCTCCTTTCCTCTTGGCTTTGGAGTTTGACTAACCTATCTCCTTTGATTAGTTGTTGGCGATCTGTGGTCTCCCATCAAATTATATGTGAGGGGAATTGATCTTCCCTTAAGTCGGCTGACATGCCTCTCTACCCAACTCCGTGTAAATGTTAGGACTGGGATACAGAGCGTATCCAAGTCGGTAATCTCTGGCTCTGACCAATCTGGGAGTGGTAGAGGCGTATCCCGTACTATCTCGTAATCAGCTTGTACAATGTTTATGTCTTCTTCAATTTGATCTAGCACTGGGACAATCTCGCATTCCTTGATCAATACGAACGGTATCCGAGAAAACATTCTCCTCCTGATCTTGATCTCATCCACTACACTCGCCCAAAAGTCTTCAATTTGTGCCTTGTGTCTGAACTCTTCTGACAATATCCATCTAATGTTCCTGTGGGGATCGTAGTGCTGCCTGCTGGTATGGTAGGAAAAGTGGAAGAATTGGAGCTCATTTTCTGCCTCCCTAGCTACTTGTAGTAATGGGCAGATTTCATCTGAATTCCCCATGGTAATTGGGAATCCAAGTCCACCTTTCTTCTTCTTCTTTTGAATCTTATCATAGGCAATAAGTTGCTTAGATATTTCTAGCATCACTATTCTGTTTGTGGGATACTGGGGCAATCTATAAGGATAGGAAGAAAATCCTTGTAGCCTTATGTAGGTAAATTTCGGGAATTGGATAAACCAACACCCGAACTTCTCAATCAACTCTTGTGCTTCCCTAGATATTCCCTGATGGGTTCTTTGCTGCGAGGTCCTCACTATGTGCATAGTGAAGGCATCATTGACCCTTTTGTAGTTGGTGGTGCTTGTCAAATGCAACTGTGAACAAGCCTCATGTATCTTAAATTGATGGGAACCACACCCGATTGGTTCCTTATAGGAAATTCCCCTATACTTTGTCATGCGAGCCAGCATGTAGACAATGTAAGAGCCCATGTAAAACGTTTTTGTTCTTCTCACGCCACGGAGCTGCTCATGTATGTTGTCACTGATCATCAGTGCCCAATCCATGTAATCTTTGCCCTCCAACACCAAGTTGATATAATAAAACATCCAAGGTTCAAAGATGAACGCTTGGGGGCATCCTCCAACTCTGCTTAGCATCATTATTAGATCACAGAACTCTTGCCTCAAATCTTTTGAGATTATCAATTTGGGCAATTCTGAACGAGTTGGCTTGGGTTTGTTCATCCACCTGGTATTTATCAAATCAGCACACCTGTCAAATGTGGATGAATACATCTTTTTTGCCCTCTCCCTTGTTTTATAAATCATCTTCTCATGAACTGGTATCCCGAATGCTTCTCTGATTGCCTCTGGTGTAAGGTTGGCCAATATCTTGCCATCTGGCGAAGTGATTGTCCTCGGCTCTATGTTGTAGTGGTTGGCGCACTCTATGATGAGCTCCGGACATCGAATAGTTGGTGGAAAACTAGCAGCTGCATACAGTCCGCTCCTTACGATGTTGTGTGAGGTAACTGATGGATGATGGCCTCCAGTCCCCATTATCTTTCTCCTGAATGCCTGTAGGTTGAACGAGCCCAAGTTTGTGTCAGCCAACTTGCCCAACCTTGAAGAAAATTTTGATTCTGGCAAGGACTTGCTCAATTTCTTGATCATTGTTTGTCTCGATGTGTTTGCCTTTGCGGATTCAGCATGGTTCCCTCTGCCTGCAGCTCTTCTGCTTGATTCGGCCATTCTGCAAAAAGGCAAGAGAGTTAGAATACAAGATTTTATAAAATAATATACCACTTTTGAGGGTGCCAGCAGATTTTCAAATAAAAAGGCTGCAACACTTTGTCACTTTCAGCTGCAAACCTCAACACTCTTGTTCACTTCAACGTTTTTTAAGAAGTCCCTCTACTTGCTGCAACACAACCTCTGATGCTTGGAAATGTTTGCCTGCAGCAATTCGCCCTTAGAAGATTTGAAACTTCTCTCTTCAAGTTCGCTTTTCTTAGTAGTTTAGGACTTCCTTCTCAAATCGTACTTCTCAGTATTCAGCAACTTGGGACGTTTGCCTGCAGCTTCGTACTTTTCAGAAACTTCACTCTTTTAACTTCAAGTCGCACTTCAGCAATTTGAGAAGTTTCAAGACTTCAAATTCGAACTCTTCAGCAACTTCAAGACTTCTCAGCAACTTGGGACTTTCCTCACAAATTCGTACTTCAGCAGCTTCAAACTCCAAACTTGCTTAGCCATGTCCCAGTCAATTCAACCTCTTGCCAACTCGCACCTCTTAGCAACCTCAAGCTTCCTTCACAATTTTGAATTCTTCAGCAACTTGAGAATTCTCTTCACAAATGCGTACTTCAGTCTCAGAGAGTGTTTTGCATTCAGCAACTTGTGAGAGATATGAAAAGGACTTAGAATCTTATAGCCAAGTCGAAATCCAGTAGAGGCTATACTTAGCATATTTTTGAATTCCATTTTCCCCCCTTTTGCCAGTCGCAACACTTGTCATCTGAAGCATCAGAATCTTGAGCTTCTAGAATTTTGAAATTTCATCATCCTTGCACAGGCCTGCCTCATCGTATTTGCTTCTTTTAAAATATCAAATCACTCACTTCTTCGAATAATTTTAATTCATCTAGCTAAGTCATTTTTATTTCATTCTTGCCTGGGCAAAATTACCCAGTTCAATCCTCCAGCGAAACATTTTAGTAAACTCATTCATTTTAATTTTCTTAGAGGAATTCTTTAAATTTGCCTTAGGAAATTTATCAAAATAGACACTGGGTAAAAATATCCACCGAAATGATGTGAGCAAGGCATGAAACAAGTTCAAACCATCTCGCAATCAAGAATGCTTAATACCCAGAAGAAAATTTCCAACGCCCTAGCCATGCCCTGGCTTTCTATTTTTGGCAAATTCGAAGAAATTAGGGTCTCCTTGCATTTCATCCTGTTCTGAGCTGGAGCAGGCACGGTTGTGCTTCCACTGACTTTGCCACCTTGTTTATACCCTCTGTCCACACTGGTATGCTAGTTTTAGCCATTTGCTATTTTTAGCTAACCCTAAAATTGATCAATTTTTGTATCTTTGTTTGACCTGAAATTCATTCTAGTTGTTTTTGATGCTGTAAGTGACCTGTTCACACTCGCCTCTGGCACGGTACGTGCTATTTATAGCCATGAGATGACTTACTAAATATAGTAAGTATTCAAATCGTGCTCAAATTTTGCCAATAGGCGACCTGAAAGATGCTGATCCTAGTGGTGTGCTTCGCTTTGACATCTCTGCATTTCATTCCATCTATTTTTAGACATAGCAGGGGAAGCCCTAATCTGACTTGCATGCACTCCGGACTGCTCCCGATTCCCTTGATTTTTGCTGTTTGTCACTCTGCTTGCTGGACTAAAGTGTTGGGTAACTGCTGGGGTGAAACTTGTATTTATAGTAAGTGTTCGGAAAGGGATCAATCGGATGTCGGATGAGTTTGCATGTTACAGTGCCCATGGGATCTCAAAAAACCCAGAAAACTGGTCGACATGCGAGCACTGGCTAAAAATAGTAAGTCCCTGAAAACTGATCCATTCTGCTTGCATGTCACACCACTGCAAAGCTCTCGCAAAACCCATATGGAATATCCGGACATGCATTGAAAATCACTGCATGCAAACCCTAAAAATAGCCTTGGAAGGCTATATCATTGAAAGTCACCATCTTGATCTGCATGTTATACCATCGCAAAGGTCTTGAAAAACCCAGATCCATCCTCCAATCACGTATTGGAAGATCATATGTTTAAACCCTGAAAATAGCCTCCGAAGGCTGAACTGCTAAAAATAGCCAATTGTCTGAATCTGTTCAAATTTTATGTGTGGGCACCCTGAAGTTGCCTGGATGTGCTGGAGTGGTCAGAATCTCGAAATCCTGAGGAAAGGACCTCAGATTAGGTACTTACTAAAAGTAGTAAGTTGTCGAATTTTAGTAAGATTTTAGTGGGATCCTACCTTGAACCTTCTGACTATACTGCCGCACTCAGATTTTACCTCAATAACTCAATTTGACCTCAAACAAGCCTGAAGGATAGAAACCCTAATTTCACAGACTTAGTTAACATTTCAATCTAGGTCAAAGGACGGGACACCCCCGGAAGGACAAAAGATCAGAGACAGAGAGAACCAAAGCCAAAAGACCAGAATGGAGCAAAAATTAGGGGGTCCCCATCTTGGATGGGGTGATGTGTGAAAAGGTCACAACAAGACGTATGTGTTAGAGGAAGTGTCTCCAGGGGAATGGTATGACGACACCATTTATTACTTGTTGAATCATAGGTGTCCTTCACATTTGAATCCGGTGCAGAGAAGATTCCTAAGGATGAAGAGCCAGAGGTTTATGCTTCAAGGATCAGTGCTTTATAGAAGAAATCATGAAGACATTTATTGGAGATGTGTAGGTAGAGAGGAAGCTAAGCAGCTTATGGAGCATTTTCATGAAAAATTTGGAACAGGTCACGGAGGTGGTTTAGCCACAACTCATCAAATTTCGAGGGCTGGATATTACAGGCCTACACTTTTTAAGGATGCTTACGAGCACGTGAAAGCTTGCCATATTTGTTAGACAGCTGTAGACAAAGGAAAAAATCCAGCTATGCCTTTACAGCCAGTGATCGAAGTCAGACCGTTTGGTAAGTGGGGATTAGATTTTGTTGGGATGATTAATCCACCTTCCTCGGTGCAACACAGATACATTTTGACGGCAACAAATTATTGCACCAGATGGACAGAGGCTCAAGCTCTCAAGCTTTGCGCAACAGATGTGGTGATCGAGTTCCTTGAAGAGAACATTATTACAAGATTTGGATGCCCCCATGCTTTGGTGTGCGACAATGGTCTAGCTTTTTCATCATTGAAGTTTTCTAACTGGGCGTTCGAATATGGGATCACTTTAAAATTCTCTTCCAACTATTATCTACAAGGGAATGGACTTGCAGAGTCCACAAACAAGAACTTGCTGAATGCTATCAAGAAGCTATTGGATAAAAACCCCAAGGATTGGCATGCACAACTGAGGTTTGCTTTATGGGCAGACAGGACTAGAACAAAGAATTCTTTGGGAATGTCTCCCTATCATTTGGTCTATGGACAAGACCCCGTCTTCCTAGTTCAGCTAAGGATCCCGACTCTTTAGTTTATTCAAGAGTATCTCAAAGGAGAAGACCAAATTCAAACTAGGTTGTCCCAGTTGATGCACTTAGAGGAGAAGAGAGATGAAGCATTGGAGAATTTGACCAAGCATTAAGGAGTTGTGAAAAGATGGTTTGATAAGCAGGCTAGGGTCAAGGCCTTCAATATTTCTAACTTAGTTTTATGTTGGGACAAGGCCCATGAAAGAAGAGGTGATCACGATAAGTTTGACAAGTTGTGGCTGGGCCCATATCTGATCTCTGAGATCTTGGGAGATAATGCATTCAGGTTGAAAACACTAATAGGGGAGGATATCCCATTGCCAGTCAATGGGCAGTTCCTCAAGCATTATTTCCAAGAGTAGGTTCCCTCCTGGGACCTACTTTGTACATACTTAGATTAGGTTGCTTTCCCTGCTTTCCTTTTTGGTTTTGGTTTGTGGCCCTTTGGGTTTTTGGTTTTGGTTTTTCTTCCCTTGAGTTGTCCGCTCAAGGGGTTTTGGTTTGGGTTTGGAATGGACAAGGATTTTGGGTTTCCCATTGCGAGGAAGGGTGATGATGTTTTCCTTACACAGTTTGGTTTATTGCCATTGGGTTTTATGAATTTGTGTAAACGTGAAAAACCAAGATTGTTTTCCTCTTGTCATCATCCAGTCTTGAAATAAACGTGACTCAGGAGGTTAATCAATTATTGTGTCTTAACACATGAGTTTGAGATCACAATGCCCTATCTGTTCAGCAAACTACTCTGAGTCATTTTGATTTCTTGGGAGAGGTTATGGCAAGTGAAAATTTTATGTCTTGCTTCAACGCCAGTACAATTCTCAAACCCATTGGTAGTTTCATTGCTTACCAGGCAATCATGGAATTGACAGAAAATCAAGAAAGAAAAGACAAACTGTGCTAAAAAGAAAATATCTGAAAAAAAAAGCAATGAAAGAAATATCATACTTCAAATATTGGTTTTGGGAACATACTGATAACTCCACTAGGGATATGGACACCTGACCGGCAGTGGAGCAATATTCATGAGAATTGTAGCGACAACCTCGTCGGGGCTATGGACGCTTGACTTGCAATGAGGCAATGTCTAGGATGCTTTTGAAGTTAAGATACTTATATATCTTTCCTTAGTCAATCTCGAGGGTCAAGATGGTTTAGAGATGAAATGAATGCATATACTCGGAAGATCTCGGGTGAAGGTGTTTTGATCCAATATCCGATTCTTCTCCCTTTTTTAGTGAGTATCCTTTCTGTATGATGGTTAGAGGGAGATTAGCCAAGGTTATATTCTTAAAGTGTTTTTTAACACTTTCCCATGGAGTCGCCAGATGTTGTGACCTTTTCACACATCACCCCATTCAAAATGGGTACCCCCTAATTTTTTCTCCATTCTGGTCTTTTGGCTTTGGTTTTGTGTCTCTCTCTCTCTCTCTGATCTTTCTGTCCTTCCGGGGATGTACCATCATTTGACCTGGTTGAAATTTTGGCTAAGTCTGTGAAATTAGGGTTTTCATTCTTCAAGCTAGTTTGAGGTCAAATTGAGTTGGCAAATTGAAATATGAGGTTGGCACTACAATTAGGATACTTCAAGCAAGATCCCATCAAATTTTCACTAAGTTTTGACAACATACTATTTTTAGTAAGTGTTCAATTTGGGGTCTTTTTCCTCAGAATTTTGGAATTCTGACTGCTCCACCACATTCAGGACACTTCAAAGTACTTGCATGCAAAATTTGAACAGATTTGGACAACTTGCTATTTTTAGTAGTTCTGGCTTTAGAGGCAGTTTTCAGGGTTTGCATGTACAATTTATCGATGCATGTCATGATATTCTTTTTGGGTTTCATGAGAGCTTCGCGATGATTGACATGCAGGTCAAAATGATGACTTTCTATTTTTAGCAGGTGCTCGCATGTGGACCAGTTTTTTGGGTTTTTTTGTGTTTTTTCAGATCTCCAGGGCAATATGACATGCAAATACATCCGACAGATGGTTGGTTACTTTTTAGTCACTTACTATTTTTAGCAGGTTCACTCTAGGCAGTCCCAACACGTCATTTTCACGAACATAGCAACATGCAACAGGAATCAAGTCAAACGGAGGTCATTTGAGGCACATTCAAGTTAGATTAGGGTTTCCTACTTTCATGCCTAAAATGGGGGGTGAAATTCGAGAAAATGTTAAACTAGTGTATCCCATCATGATCAGCATCATTCAAGTAGCCTGTTGGTAAAATTTGAGTGCAATACAAGTACTTACTTTTTTTAGTAAGTCATTTCAGGGCTAAAAATAGTAGGTCTACGCTAGAGGCAAGTGTGAACAGGTCAGTTAAGTCATTAGGATCATGTGGAGCAAATTTCCAATCAAACGAAGCTACAAAAGTCAAGGAAATCAAGGGTTTACTAAAAATAGCAGGTGGGCTAAAAATAGCAGGCAAGCATGAACGACAGGTATAAACAGGGCAATCAAGCTACGAGGGCCACAACATGCCAGCTTTCGATTCGAACAGCTGAATCGGTGAAAAATCACACATCTCCAAAACTTACTAAAAATAGAAGGCAGGGGCATGAAAATTTTACTAAGTATGGCAAAACAAAAGCTCATACTATCATATGCGCCCTAGCCAAGGGGGGAGACTTCAAAAAAAGTTTCTAAGTAAAAGAAATGGGAGCTTTACCTCCCATATGCACCCTCACATTAGAGCTCACCTAGCTAAATGCACCCTTGATGAGATTGGTGAAGGCGTTGGAAAAGGCTAAGTCTTGGAAACAAAAGTAGCCACCCCCTTAAATGCACCCTCAAATGAAAGCTCCACCTATGATATGCGCCCTCAACTTGAAGCCACTCATCTCAAATGCGCCCAAGAAGGAATGAGGACTTGAGAAATTTCTAAGTCAAAGAAAAAACTATGCACCCCCAAATGCATCCTTGATGAGATAAGTAAAGGGAAATAAAAGCTAAAAGGATGGAATGCACCCATCTCATAATGTGAGTTGAAGAATATTTCCTAAGGCACGAAAATGGAAGTGAAAGGGTAGAAATGTGCCCTTGATGAGATGATGGCATAAAAAAATTGGCTAAGGCTTGAAACTTAAAGTGGGATACTTAAAATGCACCCAAAAAGGAATAGGGCCTTGTAAAATTTTCTAAGTTACAGAATGGAAGTGTCACCTTCAAAATGCACCCAAGGGAGGAATTGGAAGAACAAAAAGCATGCTAAGGCGTTGGAAAATAAAAGCAACACCCTCTATATGTGCCCTAGAAGGAGGAGACTTCAAAAGTTTCTAAGTATCATAAAATGAAACCTCCACCCCTCAAATGCGGCCTCTTCACTAAGGAGCATGCCACATCAAAATTTCGCTAAGGCGTGAAATGAAAGTAGGCCCTAGTGAATGGACCCTCACATGAAAACTTCACAGGATGAAATTCGCGTAGCAAGGATTATGAGTTGGAAAAGTTTCTAAGTGGTGGGAAACAAAAGTAGACCATCAAAATGCGGCTAAGGCAAGAAAATTTCTAAGTGTTATAGAATGGGAGCTCAAGGTATCAAATGCGCCCTAGGCATCAATGTGTCAAGAAAATTCTAAGGCATGGAAAATGGTATGCGGAACTAGCAAATGCGCCCAACAGGGATTATAAGTTGAAGAAATTCTTCTAAGTGAAAGTGAAAGCTCGTGGGGACAAATGCGCCCTCAAGGTAAAGGATTGCTAAGGTAGGATAAATGAAAGCTCTACCCCTAGAATGCGCCCTTGGCAAGAAGATAAAGTGGCTAAGACTTGGAGAAATTTCTAAGTCAGGCGATAAAAGCTCATGGCCCCATATGCGCCCATCATGAAGAAGTTAAGTGGAAATATTCTAAGGATTGCAAAGCAAAAGTCAAGACCCTCAAATGCGCCCTTGATAAGATGGGTAAATGAAAATGAAAGTTTGTGGGGTGAAATGTGCCCTTGGCAGGTGTGAGCATGAAGTCAAGTGAAAAACGCCTAAGGCATTTAAAATAAAAGCTTGCCACCCTAAATGCACCCAAGCTGGGTAATGAAGTGGAGTATGTTCTAAAGAGGTGAGATGAAAGTGTCACCCTCTATGATCGCCCTTGAGGGAAGTAAGGTTGTAAATCTTAGTAAGGCATTGGAAATTTTCCAAACCATTAAAACGAAAGTGTCTAAAGGGGGGGGCAAATAAACACCACTAGAGAAATGCGGCGAAGAATGAAAGATCGATGAGGAAAATTTTCTAAGGCACAAAAATGTTAGTATAGAGGGTAAAATGCACCTAAAGTGTAAGATGAATTTTTTTTCCTAAGTGAAATAAAATCTCGCTAGATCAAATGCGCCCTCAAGGTGAATAAGTTGAAGAAATGTCTAGGGCGTGGAAACAAGGATCAAGATGTTGAAATATTTTCAAGGGGTGAATGAACCATTAATAAATATTTTCAATGGGTCAAGTCAAAAAATTAAAAAAACCCCTTCGAAATACACCCATGAATAAGTGAAGAAAGGAATTATTTTTCAAAGAGGATTTTAATAATTTCTCGAGAGGGGAATATTTTCTAAGGCCTTTAATTATTTCCTAAGGGGAATTAAATTTCGAGAATGGATTGATCTGGCTTGTGACTTTAAATCAACGGGGTGAAATATTTTTGAAGTAGATTAAAATTTTCTAAGGCGAATGTCATGGAAATGGATTTTTAAATGAGGGAGATTTTAATGGGTTGGAAATTATTTTAATTTCCCTATGGAATTTTAAGTGTTGGATTTAACTGAAGTGAAAGTGGAAATTTCGAAGTAAATCAGAATGATTCCCTTACGAGTGATTTAATTAACTGGCAGTTAGGAGGGAAAAATTCAAATTCTGCAGGGGAAAGAATCTCCAATTAAGGAAAATGCTATGACGGCTGGCTAACAACTCGCCAACCACTTTGCCAGAATTGGAAGATTTCTAAGTAGTGGGAGTGGAGAATTAATGAAGTTGCTAAAATTGACTCCCACACAAATTGGCAAGATTCTCTAGCACAATTATTTAAGCAACGAAGTTTCTCACTTCTTCTCACCATTTTCACGTGCGAATTTCTGCTGTGTGAGAAGAATTTTCTTGAGAAGTTGAGAGTTTGCTGAAGTGAGGAATTTTCTTGAGAAGTTGAGAAGGTTGCTAAGAGGGAAAATTCTTGAAGTTGCTGAAGATATCAAGTTGGTGATTATTTTCTAAGTGCTGAGAGTTGAGTGCTTAAAGTATCCAGCTGAAGTAATATTTTTCTAATGTTGGGAATCGAAGTGCTGGAGTAATATTATTCTAAGTACTGAAAGCATCTAGCTGGTGCAAAGTTTTTCTAAGTGCCGGAAGCACATTGATGAAAGTTGTGAAGCTCAAGGAATTTAAAAGTTTGAGGTTTGGAGTTAGAAAATTTTATGCTGAAGGATATTACTTTCGAGTCTAACTCCATATTTCAACCATCTCAAGGAGATTTTATTTTCTATATCTGAAGTTTAACGTCTATATTTTATTTTGCAGATGGCTGAAGCATGAAAAGGAGATGCTGCAGGAACAAGCAAGGCTGCAAATAAGTCTGCAAATGCTGAAGCAAGCAAGGCAAGCGCATCCCGACAAGTAGTGCTAAAGAAGCTCGCCAAGCCATTCCGTCCTGAATCGAAATTCACTTCAAAGCTAGTAGGGTTGAATGATACCAACCTTGGTTCATTTAATTTGGGGGCACTTAGAGGAAGAATGTACGGGCTGGGAGGCCATCCACCATCACTGACGGCACACCAAATAATGAAGAGCGGGATTTATGCGGCTGCTGGTTTTCCGCCAGCAATTCAATGTCTAGAGTTGATCATGGAGTGCGCAAATCGTTACAAGCCTGAACGAAGGACTATTGTTTCTCCAGATAGCAAGTTGTTTGTCAACTTCACGCCTGATGCTATTGGCGAAGCGTTTGGGATCCCCACTTCTGAGAGGATGATATACAAAACGAAAGATAAAGCTGATAGAATGTACGCCTCCACCTTTGAGAGGTGCGTTGGTATTATTAATACAGTTTGGATGCAAAAGTCGAGACCTCCTCGTATCAGGCTTCCAAAACAAATTATTGCTGATGATGTGAAGCAAGAATACTATGATCTTATAATGATGCTTAGTCGGGTGAACGGAAGTCCACAAGCATTCATCTTCGAGCCTTGGATGTTTTATTACATCGGGATCATAATGGAAGGGAAGGAGTGTGTTGATTGGGCCAGAATGATAAGTGACAAAATAGATGAGCTTTTCAGGATTTTGAGGAGAACGAAGACATTCTACATGAGCTTGTACGTGGTGTACATGTTGGCTCGAATGACCAAGTATGGAGGAATAACTTACAAGGAGCCAATTGGGTGTGGCCCTGAACAGTTTAAGATCTACGAAGCTTGTCCACAATTACATTTGACTAGCACCTCCAGCTACAAATGGGTGAATGATGCCTTCACCATGCACATAACGAGGACTCTTTAGCAGAGAACGCAGGAAAGGATATCAAAGGAGGCACAAGCATTGATTGAGGAACATGGATATTGGCTCATCCAGTTTCCGAAGTTTACATATATTAGGTTGCAGGGGTTCACCTCATACCCGTACAGACTGCCGAGGTAGCCCACTGAATGAATGGTAATGTTAGAAGTATCTAGGCAGCTCATTTCCTATGATAAAATTCAGAAGAAGAAGAAGAAAGGAGGATTGGACTTCCCAATCATTATGGGAAATTCAAGTGAAGTTTGTGCTTCTTTGCAGGCAGCTAGAGAAGCTGACGACGAGCTGCAGTTCTTTCACCTTACATACCACACTGGCAGACAGGATTTCGATCCTTACAACAATATCCAGATGATACAAAGTGTGGAATATAGGCACAAGGCTCATATTGAGGACTTCTAAGATAATGTAGTTTATGATGCCAAAGTCAGGAGGAGAATGTTCACCAGGCTACCCTTGAAATAGTTAGATTATGTCATAGACCAAGCTACATAGTACAATGATGACATAAATTGAAATTGCACTGGGTGAAGGGAATTGAAACTCACATTGTTCGGTTCAAAGTTTATACTCATCTCATTGTACAACCTTGGAAAGCACATACAATATGGCAACGGCGGGGAGTTTTGGAGGGTATTCATAGTGTACGACATCATTACCACATCGCATGACAAGTAAGAAAGGATTACAATGTATAGTCAAGGAAGTTGTGGAGCACTGCACGGTTTGCATAAGTGGTCATACGCCATTCCTTAATGCCCATTGTATGGGCTGTCCAAATTGTTTGATAATCAAGGTAAAACTTGCAGCAATATGAACTTAATAATGTGATTGCAAATCTGAAATTATGTATTCAAGATTACCAATTATGTGATTAGCATATCGAAGAATGAAAACAAAACAACAATACCACAAGTTGAGAATCACAAGTGACAAGATATACATGGAGAAACCCTTACGAGAAAACTCCACACTCAAAGAGATGCAATGCTTGTATTAATCTTCAAATGAATTACATCAATACAACACTGTTTGAATTTCTATAGCACCTCATTAGTCTATCAACCAGCAGACAAACTTATGAAACCACTAACTCAAGGCTCCAATATATAGAGATTTATGGGAGAGAATACCATTTACGGTACCCCGAAACAAGTTAAACCACTTGGAAAAACACATGCCCCTCTTAGTGGACAACCCATAAACATAGTGAAAAATATTAAATGCTCACATGGCCTTCACATGGGCACCTAACCCATAGGCAATCACAATTGGTTAAATCCGAGTGCTCCATTACTCTCCAACGGCTGATACCCAGCACATGCAAGGTTGGGCGCCCAACCTAGGATAACATGCAAAACATGAAAATGAACATGCACAAGATCATGCACTTATGGGTGGTCCTCACCCAAAAAGTGGACGCCTAGATGGAATATTCTCTCAGGATGCTTTGTAATCATCATTGTAGTGGGTCCACCTCTATTGAATGCAATTACAATTGTTCATAGGAAAAGAAATAATGAATATTTTGCCTCTCATGTTCTCTAGGATACTTTGCAAATTAAGTTTTCCAGTCGCCAACCTTCATTTTTCTCCTGAACAATATGACAAAAAGGGAAGCAAAGTGAACGAAAAACATTTCTTCTCATTGTATGGTGACATCATTACCCTACCATACGACTTGGTTGCATCATCAGTAAAACACAACTTCCCATTGCACGACAATCAACCATCGTACAACATCCTTCCTTGGTGGACATCATACATTGGTTAAACAATACAAAATCTCTATTTTTTGGCTTTGTCAACATTGTTTTTCTCTCTTAAAAAATCATGAAAATGAGGTGTACCATGAGGTGTATTGCCCCCAAACCCCCGCAAGGGGCACTACACTTGACCCCATTGGGGGCATTGCCCCCAGATCCCCATCACACTCATTTGAATGGCCAAGTACACTCCAAGTTCGAGTTTGAAAACTACACTTTCAAGTTTGGTTATTAGTCCTTAATATCATCATTAGGTTGGCAAGTCTTCCATAATATCACTTGATGTTTACTTCTTGTCTAGAAGATGACCTTTTCTTTTGGGGGGACAATGTAGTTAGTGTACAATATCTATTATTATGCTTTGATAATATTGGTTATCCGACTATGTATTAATGGTTCGTATTAATTGGTTGTCGGTTTCAGGTAGTTATAAGCATCATTTGGTTGACGGTTGTGTTCTTCTTGGCAATTGTTGGGTCCTTTAAGTACATTTTGTATCGTCAAGGAGAGTAGTATGATCTAGTCGGATTGACTTTGATCTTTGGTTAACCATCTCCGGTCTTTTGTAATAATTTCATGTGCGAATAAAGATATATTTTAGGCATGTATCTGTTATGCATTGTCATCTCTATTATTAATTCATGTATTTAATGTATGATAGAGTAGTAAACACTTTACAACACATCCAACAAGTTTTATTTTCACCTAATGCATTAGGAATTATGACCTCAACAAGTTGGGTTACCAAAAATAAATATTTTTTTAGTTTTTAGTTATTTTTTTAGCTAATCTATTCTCATTTGGTGGTCCTTTTCAACTTCCAAGGAGGACATAGGTGTGGTAACTCTTTGGTTTCCAATGAGAACCATGGTCTAGTAGTCTTACGAAGTTCTTTTTGCAAAATGTATATATTGGTTGATTTTGGATCAATGAGAAAGAGTTGAAGACATGCATCTCTTCCACAAGGTTTGCCAAGTTTTATGAGATCTCCATTTTGAATAAAAAGCTATTTCACATTTCTTTAATAATTGTTAATTTGCACATAATTTGTTGCATTAAATATTGATTACAATAACTACTCCCTCATTAGGTATTGTCATTTGAATTCCCAAACTAATTTGGATCAGTTTTATCAGAGCTTATTCTCTCTTGTTTGTCACATAGCATGTGGTTAGTATATTAAATGCTCAGATTGAATACGAGAGATTCATTAGATTACCTTCCTTTGAGACACACATGACTGCAATGGCTGAAGAATAGGCCAACTCATCAAACTACTTGAAGGTGCTTTAGAAAGACAACATGAAGAGATGATGAACCAACAATTAGCTACTCCAAAAAATTAGGATAAATTGCACGACTAAACATAGAATGAATGGTATAGATAAGTTCTAATATGCCAACTTTTGAGGGAAAAATTGATGTAGATGCTATTAGTGATTGGATATTGAAATTATAATTTATTTTTTGTAGATATTTATTTGATTATGAGAAATTAACATTCAACCTCCTCAAAACTGATCCTCATGTGCAACGATCATGCGAGACTAAGTCGTTATCGAGGGAGAATTGCAGGGGAAACCCTAACTGCTGATAATTTGATGCAATAATCAATACGAATCTCACATGGGGAGAATTTGTGGAATATATCAAGGAGTACTTTCTTGAAGATACATATGAAGAAAAATATATGCAATGGCAATTCCTTCAATAGAAAAAATCAGTCATCTCAAGGCTACACCAACACCTTATATGCATTATCAATTTATCAGCAAATCTCAGCATCGAAGCCGTGGAGATGCATAAAGTCTTGAAGTATCATAGTGGGCTTCTATCCCTCACTATATTCCAAGGGTTGTCGCTTTCGTTTAAGCTCCTTTGCATATTTTCATAGGTCTTTTGAGATCTTTCCAATGCATCCAACGAGTTTGATTTTGGTCCAATGAACTAGGAGTCATGAGCCCCCCAAGTTAGGGTACCAAAAATAAATATTTTCTAGTTTTTATTTAATTTTTTAGCTAATTTTTCCTCATCTAGTTGTCCATTTCAACTTCCAAGGATGAAATACGTGTAGTGACTCTTCGGTTTTTGATGGGAACCATGGTTTAGTAGTCTTACTAAGTTTTTTGTTCATTTTTGCAAAATGCATATATTGGCTAATTTCAAATCAATGAGATAGATTTGAAGGCCAACATCTCTTCCATAGATTTTGGTAAATTGCACAAGATCTCTATTTTGAATAAAAAGCTATTTCATATTTCTTCAATAATTGTTAATTTGCATATTGTTTATTGTGTTAATTTTTTTGGTTACAATTAATTTAAATTAGTCTTAAACCACTTAAATACACATACACATTTGCCTTCATAAAGGCTAGGTTGGCCCTAATATAGGAAAAATTATATTGGATCTTCTTACTTTCTATAGTAGGTCAACACTTATCTAAAAACTATTTTTTTCATTTGAAAATTTCCAAAATTTGTAGTGGTGTAACAGATGGCAACTGTTTTCCATTCCTTTGAAAATTTTGGGATTGTTGAGATTCATGGATGGATCATTTTCCCTTGTTTGGTGATTGTTTTGTTTGTCTTCCCATGGGCATTTTTTCTTTATTGGCTATAGATGTTTGCTTGATCTTCTTGGGTGATTGTTTTCTATTGTTGGCGATTCGTCTGCCCTAGCTACGACTATTTTCCCATTGTTGTTTGGTGATCGATTATCCCTATTAGGGAGTGTCCACTCATATCATGGGTAGTGTAGAGTATGAAAAGTGAACCACTACGAAGGATAATCAAACCCTTTGAGTACTCAAGTTTCAACCCTCCATTCAGGTAAGCCTTCAGGTAATTGCAACCTTCAAGTTTACCTATTAATTAATTAAATGTGTTTTAAGTTTTTAACTAAGCACAAAAATTATCTAAACCCTTTAGAGTTCAAAAACCAAAAGTATAGGGCACAGAGGTTTCTCGGACAACCTGACAAGCTCTTTGTCTAGGTCTAACACACGACTATTGTAAGACAGCTTTCCGGGCTAGTGTCCCATACGGATAGAACACATAGATTGTCTTAGGGAAACTCAAAACACTCTGTGCAGGGTTCTGGAAGGGACAAGATATGAAAGACGATTGTACAATGAATATAAAGTAACTAGAATGAAAATATTAAATGAACTTAGATGAAAATGACAAGGAAGAGTTTAGAACATTACCGAAGACATCCGACGAGATTGAAGCTCTCTCCAAACAGCTCCTTCACATGTACCTACACAAATAAGATTAGAGAGGGGTTGGGTGGTTGTATAGGAGTTTGCCTCAATCAAACCCCCATTTTGGTCTTCCCACCTCCACGGATAACCTTAAAGAAGATGATAGAAAAATGGACATAAAGCAATGTAAATGATAATATGCTAACATAATAAAGATATTATGCTCAATATGAAATCTTGAAGAGTTACCACCCCCAAGCACAAAAGCAGAGTAGTTTACTAGTGCAATGAAGAAGCAGCAAGAATCCTCAAGGTGGGAGAGACTTCTCCAAGTGAGAGCAATGGAGTTTTCTGAAAGCTGACAATGAGAGAGAGATAGAGTTCTTTAAAAGATATATGTATGAGAGAAATAGAGATTTCTTATGAATTAGAGAAGAGAGAAAGAGTGTTGTCGAATGCTCTAGGATTGTGTCCCCTTCCAATATATCAAGATCCTCTAGAAAGGAGGAGGGTTCTTGGTTCAAAATTGCATTCCTGAGCAGTCCTCAAAGAGAGTGCAGGTTGGTAGAGGCATTACATTGCAAAAATGTGGCAAGTGTAACGTCTCAACTACTAACATAATTGCGGATTTTCGTAGGACACGAGTGCAGTGTGTGGATGTCTCCGTAGTGTGCACCTATCTGAGTGAAAAACTAACTTAACCACCGTGGAACTGGACATGCCATGTGTTGAAAGATGGTTTGTAATGAAATTGGGATTTAAAGAGCATAATTATCTTAATTGTAACTAAAGGGGAAGGCGTGTGTAATGTGAAATTGCATAAGATGCAACTTACAACATTACATTTTGCCCCCACTTTAGTGAGCATATATGTTCAAGAGAAGATGCGAGCTAAAGTAAAAAGAGGAGAGTATTTTATCCAAGATGTGATGGGGAAGCAGAGTCTTCTATCCATGCAGAGTTGCCCCCAGGGAAGCGACCTGAATCGATCCTATATAAAATGGTAAAGCTACATCACCATAAACATGTTAGCTGCAGAGGAACATGTTAGGTGAAAAGAAAAAATTAGACATCAAAAATTATATAGACACAAGACGACATCGATATGTATGGGTAGCAAGCTGTGTTATGCTAGGGACCATACGACAATCACAAAAAATAGACATAGACATTCATAAAGACAAAGTCTAGTGGGTTAGCCCCATGCTAGATGACGGATAAGACAACTGGATGTGTACATATTTAAAAAAGAATCATAAGATAAGAGATTTGTAGTATGAATATGATAGCCCCCCTTAGAATGTCTTGTGCTACACAAAGGAGCACAAGTTATTCTAAGGCGAAGAAAGAGAGATGTTTCATGAAAACATAACGAGATGTATTTATGGAATGCTACCCGACAATAGATAGCATATGGAGCCCACAACATCGACAAAATGAAATGCATAAGAGAGACAGGGGGATCTTAGTATTCGAGATCAGTGTGATTCATATCAATGGCATCTATATATAATTGTGTATGAGTCATCATCATATCCCCAAATATTTCAGATTGTGAAGGAGCACATAAAGACAAAATGAAAAATAAAAATCCGTGTCAACATGGAAGAAGGCTGAAATGTCCCCAACGCTTTTGCATTGTCCCCAAATGTCGAAAATCAAAATACGACAAAAAGAAGAATGATGATAAACATAGAGGTATTGTATGACATATTATCTCCCCTATATCCAAGTACCTATGGGGTATCTTGGGTCGTCTAGGAGAAATCTCAAACATATACAAGCAAGTACGAGGGAGCATCGATGAACAGGCACACTCTAATCTAAATTCATGAAGGGTACTACTCTAGTTGATCATTCCCATCAAGTCATCCTCCTTCCAATCTAGATCATAGGGTGAAGGAGGTCGAGCTCGCAAAGGGACAACAACTAAGGCAATACTAGGAATCTTGCTTGCAGCAAGGCCTAGAGATGAGGCTGCCTCAATATTCCCATCTACCAGTTCTTGCGAGTCAAGTGTCAACAACCTTGTAAAGGTAGTTGACAGAGTCAAAATATCCTCTAGAGAGTTGAACATACACTTCTTCAAAGAGGAGTGTAGGGTGACTAAACTGTAGGTTGTGGAAGAAGAGGAGCCTTAGTGCCAACCTTTAGAAGAGAGAAACGGTGACAAACTCTGGCGAACAAGGAATTTCCTCAATGACAAGAATAGAAGAAGAAAGAGGAGATGAAGGAGTGGACTTCTTATGGTGGAACTAGGGGATGGGGCCCTGCTCAAGTTTGCACTTAGAAGGAAGGCTAGAGTGTTGAGAGGCAGGAGGAGTAGACATGGCCACACTACACATGACCTCTGTATGAGGCATGGCTATGGGCTGCACAAATGGAGGAATATAAAGTAAAGAAGTGATAAGAGGCTATTCCAAAGAGGGGGCAATGAATACTTGCACCCTTTTGGGGTGAGGTTCATCGAGATCTCTTAAAGGAGCTGGGAGTAAGATGGAAACAGGGGTGGAAACAAAAAAAGATTCGGGATCTAAAAAAAAAGACTTATCTCTCGGTCTTCTGTGTGGCATCACATTCCCTTGCCATTGCATGTCGATGACGCTTACACCCATATGCAAGTTGGTTTTGATGAAGATGGGGACCAAGAACAGGGGCCTGAGAAGATGTTGGGGCCTCTTGTTCAACTAGTGGAGTTGTCTTTGGAGCCATTGTTGGCGGAAGGGTAGGCCCCACAAGTGGGACAAGAGATGTCAAGGGTGTAGAAACCTTTGCCCTGACTATGAGCACCTTTCTTGCTTGTGCCTTTTGGGTAGGAGGAGGAATATGAGGAAACCTTGGGGGTCAAGATGTTGGAGCTGCACACAAAGGATCAGTTGAGGGAGACTGTTCACCCTCGCTATACATAGTAGGGTGAGGGATATCAGGGAGAATTGGAAGTTCAAAGACATGAGGCTTCAACTTCGACAACATGGGTGCATTTTCTATTCTTGCACTAAGCACAGGCAGAGGGATAGAAGGCATTATTGTTGGAGGTTGTGAGGTCTTAGAAGAATGAGGAGATCTACTTGAGGGAGTGTGCTTGTCCTTAGCCCCCGAAGAAGAAGGCCCAAAGAATGAAACATGCTGATGCATAATAATTGTAGAGGAAGGAGGTGGACCAAATCAAATGCTAAGCCCTTGGTCTTATACTTATAATATGCTTTGTATAATAAATCACCATGGGGTAGTGTTGTGACCTTTTCACACATCACCCCATCCAAGATGGAGACCCTAATTTTTGCTCCATTTTGGTCTTTTAGCTTTGGTTCTCTTTGTCTCTGAGCTTTTGTCCTTCCGGGGGTGTCTCGTCATTTGACCTAGGTTGAAATGATTGCTAAGTCTGTGAAATCAAGGTTTCTATCCTTCAGGCTTGTTTGGGGGTCAAATAGGGTTATCAAGGTAAATCTGAGTGCAGCAGTACAGTCAGAAGGCTCAAGGTAGGATCCCACTGAAATCTTACTGAAATCTGACAACTTACTATTTTTAGTAAGTACCTAATTTGAGGTATTTTCCTCCGGATTTCAAGATTCTAACTACTTCAGCACATCTAGGCAACTTCGGGGTGCCTACACGAGAAATTTGAACAGATTCAGACAACTGGCTATTTTTAGCAGTTCAGCCTTCAAAGGCCATTTTTAGGGTTTAAACATATGATTTTCCAATGCATGATTGGAGAATAGATCTGGGTTTTTCAAGACCTTCGCAATGGTATAGCATACAAACCGAGATGGTGACTTTCAATAGTTTAGCCTTCAAAAGCTATTTTTAGGGTTTGCATGCAGTGATTTTCAGTACATATCTGGAAATTCCTCATGGGTTTTGTGAGGGCTTCACAGTGGTGTGACATGCAAGCAGAATGGATCAATTTTCAGAGACTTACTATTTTTAGCTAGTGCTCGCATGTTGACCAGTTTTCTGGGTTTTTTGAGATCCCACGGGCACTGTGACATGCAAACTCATCTATCATCAAATTAACCACTTTGCGGACATTTACTATAAATAGCAGTTTTACTCCAGTAGCTACCCAACGCTTCAGTCCAACAAGTAGAATGACAAGTAGCAAAAATCGAGTGAAGCGGAAGCAGTCCGGAGCGCATGCAAGACATATTAGGGTTTTCCATTGCTATGCCTAAAAATAGATGGAACGAAATGCAAAGATGTCAAAATGAAGCATGCCACCATGATCAACATCTTTTAGGCTGCCTACTGGAAAATTTGAGCATGATCTAAATACTTACTATTTTTAGTAAGTCACCTCATAGCTATAAATAACACGTCTGTGCCAGAGGTAGGTGTGAACAGGTCACTTATAGCATCAAGGACAATTGGAGCGAATTTCAGGACAAATGGAGCTACAAAGATTGATCAATTTTAGGGTTTGCTAAAAATAGCAAATGGCTAAAAATAGCATGCCAAGTTGGGCAAAGAATATAAACAAGGTGGCAAAGTCAGTAGAAGCACAACCATGCCTGCTCCAACTCAGAACGAATGAAATACAAGGAAACCCTAATTTCTCCGAATTTGCTAAAAATAGAAAGCCAAGGCATGGCTAGGGCGTTGGAAATTCATGGATAAGGACTGGCCTGAACACACACAAAATACACCCAGGAGAGGTGAAGAGCTTGAAAAATCTCTAAGTGTCAAATTTCCTCCTTCATATGTGAAAGGCGCTCACAAATTCCTTTCCCACCACATGAAATGCGCCCAAGGTCTAGGAGAAAATTGATGAAAAATTGCTGTGTGGAATTTCCTTCACACTAGGCAAAATGCACCCTCAAGGCTTGAAATGGAAGTAGCATAGGCTAAATGTGCCCAAAATTTCCTTGAGCATGGGTCAAATACGTCCACAAAGAGTGAAGGCATAGCAAAATTTCGCTAAGGCATGGAAATTCCTTCATGCTACCCCATATGCGCTCAAGAATGGAAGGGGCCATGATAAAATGCGCCCAAGGGAGATGAAAAGTCATGAAGGCATGGGAAATTCCTCCTACCCATGGCAAATGCGCCCAAGGTGGCCACATAAGGTAAAAACGTGGGGGTAAAGGGGGAAATGCACTAAGGTAAAGGAAGTTTCCCTCTTGGCACATGAAATGCGCCCTCATATGGAATTTCACCATGCAAAACGAACCCAAGGGAGGTGAGAAGTCACAAGGGCTTGGGAATTCCTTCACCACCCCTCAAATGCACCTAGGAATGGAAGTGGCTTGGGGAAAATGCGCTAAGGTAAAGGAAGTTTCCCTCTTGGCACATGATATGTGCCCTTGTTGTGAAGTAAAGGATAAAAGTTCCTAAGGCAAAGATTGATGCATGAGGTGAAATGCGCCCTTCAAGGGTAATTTAAAAATGAATTTTTTTTCTAGGAATTTTTTCCTAAGGCAAAAAATTGCTAAGGCGTGTAGAGATAAAATGGATAAGGTGGAAGCTCACACCCCCAAATGTGCCCCCCATGGGTGATTTAAAATTTTAATTATTTTCTAAGGGTGAGAAATATGCCTAAGGCAGAGATGCAGTTGGAGATTTTCAAGAACAAGTGTGAAGTGCGCCCAGAGCCAATCAAGATTTGTTTAGGAAAATCACAGAGGGTGCCAAGGCAGAGAAAATTGAAGATTGCAGGTGTGGAAGACATCCAGAGTGAAAATGAATGAACCTTAGCCATTTTATTATTTTAAAATAATAAAAATTAAATGTACCCCTTCGTCCGGATACACGTGGAAACGACGAGTTCTGAAGTGAGTTTTCTTCTGGGTATCGAACGTTTGCAATTCAGAGATGATTTAAACTCACTCCACACCTCGCTCATGTCATTTTAACAGAGAATTTTTCCTAGTGCCTGTTTTGATAATTTCCTAAGGCAAATTCAAGAAATTTCTCTAAGGCAAATGTGAGAAATATGACTTCACGAAGTGTTCTTCTTGAGAATTGAAACTGGATAAGTTTACCGAAGCAAGCATGAAACAAAATGACTTAGCTAGATAAATTAAAATTGTTCAAAGAGGTGATGGATTTAATATTTTAAAGAAGCAAATATAATGAAGCAGGCCTGTGCAGGAGTGATGAAATTTGGAAATTCTAGAAGCTCAAGATTCCGATGCTCCGAATGACAAGTGTCGCAACTAGCCAAAGGGGGGAAAACGGAATTCAAAAATGTACTAAGTATAGCCTCTATTGGATTTTGACCTGGCTATAAGATTTTGAGTCCTTTTCGTTCTTCTGATAGATTGCTAAGTGCAAAACATTCTCTGAGGCTGAAGTGCGAATTTGAGAAAGAAATTCTCAAGTTGCTGAGAAGTCTGAATTCGAGTGAAAGTTTGGAGTTGCTGGGAAGTGCAAGTTTGCAAAGAGAGGTCTCGAATTTCTGAAGTTCGAATTTGAAGAGTAAAATTGCTGAGGGTACGAACTTCTAAAGTCCCAAGTTGCTGAATGCTGAGAAGTACGATTTGAGAAAGAGGTCTCGAACTGCTGAAAGGTTTGAATCTAAGTTGAGAGGTCTAGACTGCTGAGAAGTACGAATTACTTAAAGTTAGCAGTTGTTGAAGGCATGACTTTGCTAAGTGAAGAGTTAAGTGGCTGAAGTGCAAACTTGAAGAGAGGAGTTTCAAGTGTTGGGACTTCTAAATTGCTGCAAACATCTCCCAACATTTGACATTGTGTTGCTGCAAGTAGAGAAACTTCTAAAACCTTGAAGTAGATAGACGCAGTTGAGGTTTGCAGCTGAAAGTGGCTAAGTGTTGTAGCCTTTTCATTTAAAAATCTGCTGGCACCCTCAAAAGTGATATTTTATTGTTATAAAATCTTGTTTTCCAATAACTCTCTTGCCTTCTTTGCAGAATGGCCGAATCAAGCAGAAGAGCTACAGGTAGAGGGAACCACACTGAATCCACCAGAGAAAACACATTGAGACAGGCAGTGATAGAGAAATTGAGCAAATCCTTCTTGCCATAATCAAAATTCTCTTCAAAGTTGGGCAAGCTGGCTGACACAAACTTGGGCTCTTTCAACTTGGAGGCATTCCGGAGACGAATAATGGGGACTGGAGGCCATCACCCATCAGTCACTTCACATAATATTGTTAGGAGCGGACTCTATGCAGCTACCAGTTTTCCGCCAGCTATCCGGTGTCCAGAGCTAATCATGGAGTGTGCCAATCACTACAACTCAGAGCAGAGGACTGTCATTTTGCTAGATGGCAAGATATTGGCCAACCTTACACCAAAAGTAATTGGAGAGGCATTCGGAATACCCGTCCATGAGAAGATGATTTATAAAACAAGGGAAAGGGCTGAAAAGATGTACTCATCCATGTTTGAACAGTGTACTGATTTGATAAATACCAGGTGGATGAACAAACCCAAGCCAACTCGCACAAAATTTCCCAAACAAATAATCTCCGATTACTTGAGGCAAGAGTTTTGTGATTTGATAATGATGCTGAGCAGAGTTGGAGGGTACCCCCAAGTGTTCATATTTGAACTTTGGATGTTTTATTATGTCAACTTGGTGCTGGAAGGAAAGGATTAGTGGACTGGGCACTGATGATCAGTAACAACATACATGAGCAGCTTCGTGGCTTGAGGAGAACAAAAACGTTTTACATGAGCTCTTACATTGTCTACATGCTGGCCCGAATGACGAAGTACAGGGGAATTTCATATAAGGAACCAATCGGGTGTGGTTCCCATCAATTCAGAATACATGAGGCTTGTCTGCAGTTGCATTTGACAAGCACCACCAACTACAAAAAGGTTAATGATGCCTTCACCATGCACATAACGAGGACCTTGCAGCAAAGGACTTACCACAGTATATCTAGAGAAGCACAAGAGCTGATTGAGAAGTTCGGATGTTGGTTTATCCAATTTTCGAAGTTTACCTACATAAGGCTGCAAGGATTTTCCTCTTATCCTTACAGATTGCCCCGGTATCCCATGAACATAATAGTGATGCTGGAGATATCTAGGCAACTTATCGCCTACGATAAGATTCAAAAGAAGAAGAAGAAAGGTGGACTTGGATTCCAATTACCATGGGGAATTTTGATGAAATCTGCCCATCACTACAAGCAGCAAGGGAGGTAGAAAACGAGCTCCAATTCTTCCACCTCTCCTACCACACTAGCAGGCAACACTACGATCCCCACAGGAACATTAGATGGATATTGTATGAGGAATTCAGGCACAAAGCGCAAATTGAAGACTTTTGGGCAAGTGCAGTGGATGAGATCGAGGTTAGGAGGAGGATGTTTTCTCGGATACTGTTGGTGATTATCAGGGAATGTGAGATTGTCCCAGTGCCAAACCAAATCGAAGAAGACATAAATGTTGTACAAGCTGATTATGAAACAGTGATTGGTCAGAACCAGAGATTATCGACTTTGATACACTTTGTATCCCAGTCTTAACATTCACACGGAGTTGGGTAGAGAGGCATGTCAACCGACTTAAGGGAAGAGAAATTCCCCTCACATATAATTTGATGGGAGATCACAGATCACCAACAGCTAGACAGAGAAGGTAGGTTGATCAAACTCCAGAACCACGAGGAAAAGAACCGGTTCAACTTGAACCACCGAGAATTGAGGAACCCGTGCATACACCATCTCGGGCACACTTTCCGAGTATGCAGGAAGTATCACTATTTGCTAATCAGAGGGAAGGATTGAATGTAGAGCAGGAAGTGCAAGTGACAAGTCAGCCACATCGTAGAGAATCGGTGGGCCAAAGCATCAACATGCCCAGGGAGGAAAACCAGCAGGAAACAGATGAAGGGACGACCACTGATACTCAATTTCAATAGGAAATTGAGGCAGCTCTTGAGGATGATGCTACTTCGAATCAGGATGCCCAGAGCTTAGGAGATACCGAGCCTATAGATGATGATGGACCTCATCGAAACGAGGGAAGGGAAGAGGTTCATGAGGTGGAGGCCGAGGTTGAACAGCCTTTTGTTATTTTAGATATGCGGCAGGAGGTGCCAAAATGGCTAAGAGACAGGATGAGACGTGATCCTGTGGATGAGACTGATCTTGCAGCTGAGATGGAGGAATTGCTGCAAAGGATCAGCACGCCTCCAACAAAGAAGAAGGCCAGGAAGTTCTCTAAGATCTCAACAGATGAGGATGGCTCTCGAACTTTGCATGTGGCAGTGCCTAGGGTGGAGTGCGATTGGGATGAAGCCATTCCAGAAAACTATGTGATTACAACCGTGGAACTTGGCCGCCCCACTGGGGCACAAGTGGTTGAGGAGTGTGATAATTCATATCAAGCACTCAAGGATAGATTGTCCTATGTTGAGGGCAAGTATAAGAAATTGAAGGTAGAGCACAAAACACTAATTGGCTATGTGTAGCACTTGTCCCGTCCTTGTGGGAAAGAGAATTCGACAATTGAGCTTCCAGCTGAACTCTCCAGGGATTCAATTAGTGGCTTAGAAGATTTGAAAAGAATGGCACAACAGGCAGACAAGTGGGTTGCCAACGTTCATGCTGAAATAAAGCAGTTTATGGAAGACCTTGCACATGTCTATTGGCAAGCCTTCGATATTATGGCAAGGATGGATGCAGTTAACCATGCTTGAGGCAAGGCTCGTATCTATCAGACGAGGGTTGTTATCCATTTAAGGTCTTTGATGAGCATACCTCTGCAAATTTTGGTTGAGGGAGGTGTGATTCAGGAGGGGGATACATATGACTTTGCCAAATGGTACTCTTCAGTGGTCACATGCCGAGGATTCTACGATGCATCACAAACGGATTCTGTCAGGGTCAGAAAGGCCATGACAAATATTTTTGATGGGGTTCTCAATACGTTAGAGGCAATCTTTGCTAGGAGGCTGACTTCTGAAGAGGTGACTACAGATGGTTTGAAGAACAGATTAGCACCATTCTTTTTTGAGGTGAAGACCTTCACACAGGATGATTTCGAGAATACTTCTACATTCTCCAGTATAATTCAGAACACTCAGGATGCCCTTGTTGCTTGGAAGAAATCTTGTGCCCGACATGGGCAAACGGTTACGGTGTTAGAGTTCCAATTGGATCACATTCCTCCCATTTCGGATCAGGAAGTTGAGGCAATATTGGTCAGGTTCATCAGGTTTGCAGGCAGCGAAAAGGAGAAAGGAAACGCCCTTCTGGATGATGATCTTCTGGAAGGAGATGATGTGCATTGATGACAGATAGTGGTTCATAATGAGGAGTGGAGAATCTTCAGCACATTCATTGCCCCACTCCTCTCAGTGGCGGTTTTTAGGGCTAGAACCCTAATCAGGGCTTAGGTGGCTCAATCTAGGCTTTCCATTGTATTTGAATCTAAGCCATCCACTGGACTGGGCTTGATATAAAAGGGGTATCCCCCCTCATTTGTAAGGGATTAAAATTAGACATTAGAATCAAAGATAGAGTCGAAGATAGATCAAAGCTAGATAGAAGTTAAAGAGTAGAGCTAGGATTTAGCTTAGTTTGAAAAGGAAAGAAAAACTTTCCCTTTGAAGGTTTTTTGTAAAAGGTTGTTGTGTAAGACTCTCATAATATAAGGATTTTCATTGATTGGTGATTCTATCTTGCATTGTGAGCAGTTGACGAGGCTTTTTCGTCTTTCAAATTCAAGTAGATTAGAGTAAAATAGACTTTGTTTTATGCAAGTACTTGTTAATTGTGGAGTGTGGTGTTTGGTTCGGGCAAATCTTCCTTTATCCATACCACTAGCAGGCTTGCTGATGGAAAGTCTGCCCTGCGTGGTCAACTGGAATATCAATACCTAACTTCGGTTGTGATTCGTGTGTTCACTTGCATCGTTGTGACGGGGTGCGCATGTTGAATCACAATTTGAACATCTTATCCATCCTTTGAAGATTGCACCAACTTTGTCAGAGTTGTCCGAAGGGGAGGCGAAACAAAGTCTAGTTTGAAGATTGTCGAAGTCTGTCCTCGTATTCCACCCTTTAGAAATAGATTATAGGATCCCTACCCCCTTATCCTTTTAAATTCAGTATTTTCCCGGTTAGTTTAGATATCAGAGCATCACAGTCAAATATTTCATTTGCTTGATGAAATCGAACAATTACATAAGTTCCCTTGGAATACCCAGCATATTCACATCAACCAACTGAGTCTATTCGCAATAAAAGGAACCTTAGAGTTGAACGCATGAACTTTCACGCAATCTTAGCATGCGGAATACTTTGATCAAGAGAGAATAGAGTGACAGTTGGACATTTTATTTTGTGTTGGTGTTGTCATAAAACACACGTCAACAGGTAGCATGGTTCGCATCGAAGCAGGCCATAAATGATCAAGAGAAAAGCCCCCACATGACACTAGTGGCTTATATCCAGTGTCTTGGATAGTTTGCACAATGCCCTCATGAGGAAACTTCAAACATTTGTGGACAACCAAAGTGACAACGTTCATGGAAACTAGCAAAGGGATGCCTAATTTCATTCTGAACAAGTTTGATTTTGGTACCACAACAAATGTTGTAGAGATAGTCTTAGGTTCCACAAGGACTGATAGAGAAACAGATCCCAAAGGGGAAAGAGAAAGAGCATTGTGTGTATGAATGGGCCTTACACTTGTTATATCTTGCCCTATGTAGGCCATTGATGAAGAGCATCTCTTTTGTTAGAACATTGACTCTGCTAGCAAGATCAACCATAACACCAGTGACAACATTGCCATTGACTTGAGCAAGAATGTAAAGAGAAGAATACTCTTCACGATAAGGCAAGTTATTAGGTGTGAAAGATATGTCAGGCATCTTAACCTTCTGACTTGGAGGGGAGATTAGAGTGATGGATACTGTTAAAGGGTGTTTTATGACCGCACCAACACAGAATAAAATGTCCAACGGTCACTCTATTCTCTCTTGATCAAAATATCCCGCATGCTAAGATTGCGTGAAAGATCATGCATTCAACTCCAAGGTTCCTTTTATCGCGAATAGACTCAATTGGTTGATGTGAATATGCTGGGTATTCCAAGGGGACTTACGTAGTTGTTCAACTCTGTGAAGCAGTTAAGACATAAATGATCTGACAAAGAGGCTCTGATTCCTAAGTTAATCGAGAAAATACTGAATCGAAATGGAATAGGGGTAGGAATTCTACAATCTACTTCTAAAGGGTGGAATCTGAGGATCAACTTAAACAATCTTCAAACCAAACTTTGCTTCGCCTCCTCTTCGGACAACTCTGACAAAGTTGGTGCAATCTTCAAAGGATGAGTAAGATATTCAAATTATGACTCAACATGCGCACCCCATCACAACGATGCAAGTGAACACACATGAATCACAATCGAAGTTAGGTGCTGAAATTCCAGTTGACCACGTAGGGCAAACTTACCATCAGGAAGCTCGCTAGTGGTATGGATAAAGGAAGACTTGTCCAAACCAAATGCCACACTCCACAATTAACGAATACTTGCATAAAATAAAGCCTACTTTACTCTAATCTACTTGAATCGTAAAAATGAAAAAGCCTTGTCAACTACCCACAATGAAAGATAAAATCACCAATCAATGAAAATCCTTATATTATGAGAGTCTTTCACAACAACCTTTTACAAAACTTTCAAAGGGAAATTTTTCTTTCCTTTTCCACTAAGCTAACTTCTAAATGCTATGCTACTTCTAAGCTCTATCTTCTAGCTATCTCTCTGATTTCTTAATCTAATCTAACATGTTACAAATGGGGGGGGATGTCCCTTTTATAGTTGGCCCAGTCCAATGGACGACTTAGATTCAATTACAAAGAAGGGCTCAAATCGAGCCACATATGCCCTAATTAGGGTTTTTGTCCTAAAAACCGCTACAGAGAGGAGTGGGGTAATAAATGAACAAAATATTCTTCACTCCTTTGTAGGAACCACTATGAGCAATTAATGCCCACTATCTTCCTCCAGAAGATCCTCGCCCAGAAAGACTTTCTCTACTCTGCCTGCCAATTCTGTTGCGTTAGGAGGAGACAACAACACTTGGTTCAAATCCTCCTTGCAAAAAGTTCTTCTTCGTTAAGTCCTCCTGTTGCCTTCATCCCCGGATGCAATTCTCTCTTGTAACCTTCACATTTCTTCAGCTCACTGCCTTGGGCATATTTAACCCCTTTTGCACCACGTTTTTAATGTCTTAGATGAATCTTCACTGCCGTTTCCTTTTCCAAAGTTGTAACATTGTCCAGCTTCATCAAGTCCTCATGCCCTAGCCCCGATGTTCATCCTGCCAAACAAAAGAAAAGCATCAGAACACTTTTAATATAACTTCACTTTACTTACCTAATCTCCACGTTCTGACTTCCAAGGTCTGGTTGATGTTCGAGCTTCATTATGCCTTAGACAAATTTCTTCCTTGTGAGTGTATTTGGCCCCTTGAGCTTTATTTTCCCTTTCCTTAGACAACTTTATTTGCTTAATCGATTTCACCAACTGTAATCCAGGCACTCATTTTGACATCACCAGCCAAGGCATTTTTTGTAAAAACATTTCTCTGCCTTAGAAAATTTATTTTCGCCTAGGAAATTCATTAAATTGGTGCCAGGCCAAAATCTCTGTCGAAACAACATGAGGAAGGTGTGGAAAAGATTTAAATCATTTCCCAGTGGGAAATGTCCAATACCCAAAAGAAATTTCCCCTCAGAAATCATCATTTTCATGTGTATCCAGATGAAGGGGTAAGTTTAATTTTTATTATTTTTGAAAAATAATAAAAATTGCTAAGGTTTATTCATTTTCAATCTTGGGTGCACATTCATGTGCCTACTTCAACTTTTCATGCCTTAGCATTTTTCTCTTCTTGGCATCATCTCTTCTAGGCTTGGGCGTATTTTACCTAGGGAGCTTTCACTTCCTTTTTCGCCAAGCCTTAGAAATATTCCTGGATATCTTCTCTGTTAGGGCGCATTTTCCATGGTGGGCTCTCACTTTCCATGCCTTAGGATATCTCCAGCCTAACCTCCTCCAACAAACCAGGGCGTATTTAGCATGTATCAACCCCACTCAAGGGCGTGTTTGATCTTATGGAATTCCACTTCGCCTTACTTAGAGAATTTTTTTAGAGCCACTTCACCCCTTGGGCACATATGAGAGAGGCTACTTCTGTTTGATGACTTAGAAATATTTTCAAGTCATGTTCCTTGCTTGGGCGCATTTAGCTAGGGAGCTTCCATTCTTCACGTCTTAGAACAATTTCAACCAGCAAGCTAACATGTGGAGGAGGAATTTTAAGCTTGGGCGCATTGAGCATGTAGTGGAGGAACTTCAACACTTACGAAATTTTTCAACAACCTCCCTTCATGAGGGTGCATTTCCCACATGCTACTTCCATTTTAGCACTTAGAATTTTTTCCTTTATGTTTACTTCCTTTGCTGGGTGCATTTCCACCTTGTGTTTCTATTTTCCCTTTACTTAGAAGCCTTTTCATCATGTTCACTTCCTTTGCTGGGCGCATTTGAGGGTGCAGCTGCAATTTTTATGACTTAGAAAAATTCTAAGTCTCTTCCTTCTTGAGGGCGCATTTAGAACTGTGAGGAGGAACTTCTCACACTTAGACATTTTTATGTTATGCCTTCTCCACCTCTTACTGGCTGGGCGCATATGGGGCTCCTTGTGAGAAAGAGATTATGTTATTGAAATCGAATTTTGCTAAGTCTTTCTTCTGAGAACAGAGCCAAGGGTTCCAGTTTTCAACCTGCATTGGAGAACGTGCCATCTTCAGTGTGTGCAGTTCAGAGGCTGTGAAATATCAGCTGATTTATTGCTAGTCAGAGAGATAGCTTCATTCAGAGGTTGTCACAGAGATTCACAGTTGTTGCATCATTCAGGGTTTTGATCCGAAGTTCATCTGGGAAGAGTTCTTTATGCTAGGTGTCCACTCTGCAAGCTAGAGACACATCTTCCAAGGGCCGTACTTTTATTCATTGCTGCTGTCATAGCCGTACCATCATAAAAAGGCCGTACTTCTTCTTCAAGGAAAAACGCCTCTTCTTTTGGCAGTCTGTCTTCACCAATAGGGGCGCATATTTCTTTGGCTTCATTTGCTAACATCTGGTGGAGGGAGAAGTGGAAATCAATGATGGCCGTACCATTTCATTAGCTTCACAGGCGGCTGCAATAATCAGGTTTTATTCACACAAATGTTGTTGCTTTTTAATTTACATGTTATCCGATCTCAGATGTAATAAGCCTAGAAGATCAATAAACAATCTGGCAATAAAATATCAAGTGATTTCTACCAGTTCTAGCTTCATAATATTTTATTTAATTTTTACAAGCATTTTCTTTCAAAATCGCAATTCTTCTGTTATTGCCAAAAACACCCAAAAAGTCAAAACACTCAAAAACAAGCAAAAATAAGCAGTTTCAGAAACAGTGAGAATAGGGGTTTCTACAGTGGTATCAGAGCGGTTTCCTGCCATCCTTGTTGGGTTTGAAAACCATTTTGTTCATGCACCAGAGTGATAGAGAGAAGAGATATTATCAAAGGGAAAACAGAAAAACTTGGCAGCCACCACTTATTCCGGCAGGTGAGACGGCTACAGGTTTGATAGGTGTTCAGCCTGGTTCTTCATCTGGAGCGTCTGTACAGGATACAGGCATGGGTGACAGAATAGAGATTCCTCGAGATCCTCAAGAAGAAGATGCAGAGGTTAGACACTCTTAGAGATTTGCAGACAGGTCAGCAACAGGTAACTGATGTATTACAGCAATTGACCATGGCTATACAAAGGATAGGTACGCCTAGAAGACCATCACCACATCATGATGAGGACAAGAGTGATGCAGGTTCACAGAGGGTACCCAGGACTGTTTCACGAACAGCAAATAGACCTACTAGACCCACTTTCCTAAGAGGAGAACAGGTTGAGGAGAATGTTGAAGAGGTGGGGAACATATTATATGCTGATGCAGTTATGGCAGCCAACGAGGAGTGGGATATATTGACACCACAAGTGCGCGAGCGCATGCATTTTGATCGATTTGTGAATTCGAGAGTTGAATATTATAGGTCTTGACAGGGGAATAGGCCTCGAAACCAAAATAGAGACTTGAAGCATGCCTCCAGCAAGATCAACCTACCCTATTTTGATGGCAGTGGCAAGGTAACAGCACAGTCTTGGATTCACAGGCTAGACACTTTCTTGACACTTTGACCTATGTTTGAGGAAGAGGCAATCAAGTTTGCCATTTTACATTTAGAAGGAGCAACCCATGATTGGTGGTATCAGGGAATGGTGACACTGCAGCACGATCGTATTACCACTTATCAGGAGTTCGTGGACAGATTGGTGGATCGCTTTGATAAAAAGGACCCAGAAGTTTACTTCAGATATTTGGCCCAACTTAGGCAGATTGGTAGCCTGTAGAGTTATATTAGTGAATTTCAAAAATTGTCCGTGATGGTTCCTGACATATCAGAGAGGCATATAGTTGTGCTCTTCGTTGAAGGATTGTTGGAACCCTTGAGAGGTTGGATCAAGGCATTTGATCCGCGTTCGCTACAGGAAGCTATGAGGAAGGCACGCAGTATGGAACTTGCAGCACCATCCAGCAAATTCAACTCCAGAAATAATTCTTCATTCAGGGACAATAAGGGCTTCAACAAAAACAGAGAGAAATCAGATTTTAACAAAGAGAAATCAGATTTTAAGAATGATTCAAAGGGAAAATCAGCAGCACCACCCTTGGATCGCGAAGCTCTTAATGATCTACGTAGGAAGAATCTTTGCTTCTACTGCAAAGGTCCCTATGATGCCAACCATGATTGTCCTTTGTGGCCTAAGAGCAAGGCAAATCGAGTGATGTGGGCTTATTACGAGGAGTCAAAATCTGAGAGTTCCGAACAGCAGGAGGATTCTGAGGAGTCAGAGTCAAAGGCTTCAGAGCCTAAGGCAGAGGCAGAGTCAGAGCTTCAAATTCAGGAGGCATGACTATCTAGCATTCAGCAGGAAGGTTCATTTAGATTTCGTGGAGTTTTGGCAGGACAAAGGGTCATTACCCTTCTTGATATAGGAGCCACCCACAATTTTATCGATGCTAGATTTGTGGAGAAGCGTGGACTCATTACCGAGGAATTCGAAGGCATTAGAGTTAAGGTGGCAGACGATTACACTCTCAGGTGTGATCGAATGATTAAGGATCTCCCCTTACGCTTGAACAACTATGAGTTCAAGGCTGATTATTACATGGTGAACATGGGGGATATCAATTTAGTCTTGGGCATGAAGTGGCTTCATTCCCTTGAGGAAGTCACTCTTCATCTCAAAGACATGGAGATTCGTTTTGATGTCGATGGGAAGACACATATCCTGAAAGCCATTCGGGACAGCAATGTCAAGACTATTTCCTTTCGTCGGATGGAGAGGCTCATGTGACATGACATGGTAGAATGGGCTGCCGAGTGCACATTGGCACCTATACAGGAGGGACAGCACAAGACTGAGTATCATCCTGACATTCAGCAGTTGAGAGTCAAGCATGAGAAGGTATTCAGTGATATTCCGCCAAGGAGACCTCTAGACAGGGGCATTGAGCACATTATAGAGTTTGAGGAGGGCGCCAAGCCCGTCATGATTACTCCTTACAGGCATCCTAAGAGGTTGAAGGATGAGATAGAGAAGACTATCAAGGAGTTGCTGGCTATGGGTCACATTCGACCTAGTAAATCACCATTCGCTTCTTCAGTTGTTCTGGTGAAGAAGAAGGATGGCACCCTTCGCATGTGCATAGATTACAGAGTCCTGAATAAAAGGACTATCAAAAATAGGTACCCAATACCTCGTATAGATGAGCTTATTGATGAGCTCCATGGTGCCTATTTCACGAAGATAGATTTGAGATCAGGATATCACCAAATTAGAGTTCGTGAGCAGGATGTTGAGAAGACTGCTTTCCATTGTCATTGTGGACACTTTGAGTTTGTGGTGATGCCATTTAGGCTAACCAACGCGCCTGCGACATTTCAATCCACCATGAACAGGGTCTTTCATTCGTAGTTGAGGAGATATGTACTTGTCTTCTTTGATGACATCTTGATATACAGTAGGACATGGTAGGAGCATTTGAGTCACTTAGAGACAATACTCGGTATTTTGGAGAGGGAGTCCTTGTATGCCAAGGAATCCAAATGTGATTTGGGAATGACCGAATTGTTGTACTTAGGTCATATTATCAGTACAGAGGGAGTGCGGATGGATCCTGAGAAGATCCGTGCCATTATAGATTGGCCTACTCCAGCGAACCTTACACAGCTGCGAGGATTTCTTGGATTGTGTGGGTTCTACCATAGATTTGTGAGTGGTTATTCATGACATGCAGCACCTATGACGGATCTGTTGAAAAAAGATGCATTCTGTTGGACTCCTGAGGCACAGGAGTGTTTTGTGAGGTTCAAGGAGCTGATGACTACGTATCCAGTGTTGGCACTGCCAGATTTCTCGAAGCTTTTTGAGCTTCAGTGCGACGTTTCTGGTGAGGGCATTGGAGCGGTGCTTATGCAGGACAAGCACCCTATTGTGTATGAGAGCTGTAAACTCAGAGGGCCAAAGAGGCTCTACAGTATTTATGATAAGGAGATGCTAGCTATAATGCACGCCTTGGCAAAATTTAGGCAATATCTCGTGGGCAGTAAGTTCTGCATTAAAACTGACCACAACAGTTTGAGGCATTTCCTAGGGCAGTGAGATCTCAATGATCGTCAGCGAAAGTGGGTGAGTAAATTGCAGGCATACGACTTTGATATCTCTTATATCAAAGGCACCCAGAATGTAGTGGCTGACGCCCTCTCACACAGGCCTTATCTGAACTCTATGGTTCACATTACTGAGGATTGGAGGCATTTGATTGTGGCAGAGTATGCCAAGGATACTTGGGCATCCAGTATTGTTGAGGGATCGATGGTTGACACCAGATACACGCTTGTGAATGACTTGATCATTTACAAGAATAGGATTTATTTGACCCCAGGATCAGAGATGAAGAACATTATCATGCGAGCCTTTCATGATGTACCTACAGCAGGACACCCCGGGTACTTCAAAACCTACAGACAGATTCGGGAGAGATTCACATGGAAAGGACTTAAGACAGACGTTCTTTAGTATGTGCGTGAGTGCCCTGTTTGTCAGTAGAACAAGCAGGAGAACACGTATCCGGCAGGATTATTGCAGCCACTTCCGATTCCTGACAGGAAGTGGGAATGCCTGTCGATGGACTTCATTACGAGCTTGCCTAAAGTCCAAGGACGGGATTGTATATATGTAGTTGTGGATCGGCTGACGAAGTATGCCCACTTCTGTCTGATTGCCACCACTTACACAGCTACACAGGTAGCAGAGGTCTTCTTCCGTGAGGTTTTTAGGTTACATGGGTTGCCTCGGAGTATAGTTAGCGACAAGGATAGTCGGTTCCTGAGTCACTTCTGGCAGGAGGTGTTCAGACTTTGTGGGACCGAGCTTACACCGAGCACCAGTTACCACCCGCAAACTGATGGTCAGACGGAGATAGTAAACAAATGGGTGGAAGGTTACCTCAGGAATTATATTGCAAGGCAGCAAAAGGCATGGGTCAAGTGGATATATTTGTGCGAGTATTGTTCCAATACTACTTATCACATGACCATTCAGATGTCCCCCTTCATGGCATTGTACGGGTATGAGGCGCCTAGTTTTTTGGATTTGCTACTGAGTGATAGTAGAGTGCCGAGTGCTGGAGACTTATTACAGGAGAGTTAGGACACTATGAGGGCTCTCAAGAAAAATATTGCTAAGGCACAGAATCAGTAGAATCAGTACGCAGATCAGAAGAGGACAGAGAGGTCTTTTGAGGTGGGAGACATGGTATATCTTATGTTGTAGCCTTACCGTCAATCTACTCTCAAGAAGAGTGGTTCAAAGAAGCTCAAGTCGCGGTATTATGGTCCTTTCAGGATTCTAAGGCATGTTGGAGAGGTGGCTTATGAGCTAGAGCTTCCGGCAGATAGTAAGGTCCACAATGTTTTTCATGTGTCACGTCTCAAGAAGGCGTTAGGACATCGTGTGGTACCTTCGGTAGTATTACCTCCCTTAGATGATGAGGGAAAGTTGATCTTAGTACCTCAGTCGGTCCTGGAGTATAGAGAGAGACAGTTGCGTAGGAGGACTATCAAGGAATATTTGGTGAAATTGAGGGATTTACCAGTAGAGGATGCTATGTGGGAGAGTGAGGATATTTTGCAGCATCCGGAGTTGAGATTGCTTGAGGACAAGCAATTTCAGGAGGGACGGACTGTCATGTCCCCTTCTAGCTGACATCTCTCAGTGCTTGTGATTAGCCTATTATGTGACCCTCATAGGCTGATAGGGTGGATAGAGGGTCTGGTTGAGGTTTGGTTTGGCTTCTGTTGGCAGAAGTTTTCAGTTGGCTTTCATTCGGGGTCGTTCGGACATCATTTGCTTGACTTACTATTTTTAGTAAGTGGAGACACTCAGCAAAGCACCCCTACTATTTTTAGCAGTATGGTTTGGTTGTATGCGGATTCAGTCACTTATCATTTGGCTTCAGATGGTTCATCATTTGGACCTGTTTCGAGAGAGATATTAATATTTGTTTGCTAAAATAAATATTAATTATTTAAAGGCTTATATTATAAAGTTATAATATAATTAAATATTATAACTTAAGTGACTTAAAGGAAGGGGTCGACCAACATGAAGAAGGGGCCACTTTTTAATTATATTTTATAATTAAAAGTGCATTCGAAACTATGGAAATATTAAAAGAAGAATTCGACTTTTATTTAAATGATGTCTTTTTGAGAAAAGTCGACCCTCTTGAGAATATAAAGGTTTTTCATTGTGAGAAAGAGATTATGTTATTGAAATCGAATTTTGCTAAGTCTTTCTTCTAAGAACAGAGCCAAGGGTTCCAGTTTTCAACCTGCATTGGAGAACGTGCCATCTTCAGTGTGTGCAGTTTAGAGGCTGTGAAATATCAGCTGATTTATTGCCAGTCAGAGAGATAGCCTCATTCAGAGGTTGTCACAGAGATTCACAGTTGTTGCATCATTTAGGGTTTTGATCCGAAGTTCATCTGGGAAGAGTTCTTTATGCTAGGCGTCCACTTTGCAAGCTAGAGACACATCTTCCAAGGGCCGTACTTTTATTCATTACTGCTGTCATAGCCGTACCATCATAAAAGGCCGTACTTCTTCTTCAAGGAAAAACGCCTCTTCTTTTGGCAGTCTGTCTTCACCAATAGGGGCTCATATTTCTCTGGCTTCATTTGCTAACATCTGGCGAAGGGAGAAGTGGAAATCAATGATGGCCGTACCATTTCATTAGCTTCACAGGCGGCTGCAATATCAAGTTTTATTCACACAAATGTTGTTGCTTTTTAATTTACATGTTATCCGATCTCAGATGTAATAAGCCTAGAAGATCAATAAACAATCTGGCAATAAACTATCAAGTGATTTCTACCAGTTCTAGCTTCATAATATTTTATTTAATTTTTACAAGCATTTTCTTTCAAAATCGCAATTCTTCTGTTATTGCCAGAAACACCAAAAAAATCAAAACACTCAAAAACAAGCAAAAATAAGCAATTTCAGAAATAGTGAGAATAGGGGTTTCTACATACTCACCCCTTGGGCGCATTTTGCCTATCAAACTTCCATTTTGTCTTAGAAACTTTTTAAAGCTTCTATGTCCTTGAGGGCGCATTTAGGGGTGTGAGGAGGAATGCCACACTTAGACATTTTCTAGGCTCTCAACCTCTTTGGGCACATTTGAAGGTGTGAGGAAAACTTCCATGTCTTAGATTTGTATTTATCACCATGTTTTCTCCTTTATGATTTGCAAGCTGGGCGCATTTGGAGGTATGAGGAGGAATTCCTCATACTTAAAATTTATAAATCCTTCTTCATGCCACGGGCGCATTTTACCTCTTCTCTTGCCAGTTTTAGGCTGGGAAATTTTCAACGCCTTAGCTATCTCTGACATCTATTTTTAGTAAATTCTGGAGGAGTGTGAATCCCCAAAGCTTTTCCTTTGTTCTGAAACTAGAGCTGGTGTGATTATGTTGTTTGTGACCTTGCTACCCTTTTTATACCTGTTGCCCGAGATCATTTGCTATTTTTAGCCACCCTGCTATTTTTAGCAAACCCTAAAATTTCTTGACTTCTACAGCTCCGTTTGACTTGAAATTTTCACCACGTGGTCCTCATCACTTGATGAACCTGTTCACGCTTGTCCCTCATGCTGACCTGCTATTTATAGTCGTGTACTGGAGGTGACTTACTATAAATAGTAAGTGCTCAGATTGCGCCCAAGTTTTACCGGTAGATTGCTTGAAAGATGCTGATTGCAGTGGGATAACTTCATTTTCGAAGATTCTGGGTTTTTACGCCTCTTTTTAGGCATAGTAGTGGAAACCCTAGTCTGACTTGTATGTGCCCCGAGCTGTTTCCACTTGACTCAATTTTTGTTGCCTATCGTTTTGCTTGCTGAACTAAAGTGTTGGGCAGCTGCTGGAGTGAAACTGCTATTTATAGTAAATGTCTAGAAAGTGATTAATCTAATGTTGGATGAGTTTGCATGTCACAGTGCCCATGGGATCTCGAAAAACCCAGAAAAACCTAGAAAACTGGTCAACATGTGAGCACTGGCTAAAAATAGTAAGTCCCTGAAAACTGATCCATTCTGTTTGCATGTCACACCACTGCGAAGCCCTCACAAAACCCATAAGGAATATCTGGACATGCACTGAAAAACTCTGCATGCAAACCCTAAAAATAGCCTCTGAAGGCTATACTACTAAAAGTCACCATCTCGGTTTGCATGTTATACCATCGCGAAGGTCTTGAAAAACCCAGAAGTAATCTCCGAACATGCACTGGAAAAGCACATGCGTGAACCCTGAAAATGGCTCTTGAAGCCGGAATTGCTAAAAATAGCAAGTTGTCTAATTCTGCTCAAATTTCATGTGTAGGCACCCTAAAGTTGCCCAGATGTGCTGAAGTAGTCAGAATCCCGAAATTCTAAGGAAGAGACCTCAGATTGAGTACTTACTAAAAATAGTAAGTGGCCAGAACATGATGAAAATTCAGTGGGAATCTGCTGGAAGCCTTCTGACAACAATGTTAAGCTCAGATGTCAATTAGCCAACTCAATTTAACTTCAAACTGGCCTGAAGAATGAAACCCTAATTTCACAAACAGCCAAAATTTCCATCAGATCAAACGATGGGACATCCCTAGAAGGACAAAAAGATCAAAAGATCAGAGAGACGCAAAACAACCCAAAAACCAAAGCCAAAAGACCAGAATGGAGCAAAACTTGGGGGTCCCCATTTGAATGGGGCAATGTGTGAAAAGATCACAACAGATACCATGCTCACATATGCAACGTCATCAGACAGAGTAGAAGTAACGATAAAATCAGAAGAATGAGGTGGAAAAGGATCTATGTAAACTTGTAGCGGGTTGTTGGCCTTAGCGATAGATTTGTTTGAGTTCTACTTATTTTCAAGATGGATGTTACTGCTATCTATATGATCTTGAATTACATGTCTCAGACTCACACAACGTTCGGTGCCATGCCCAAACACTCGATGATATTGGCAGAACTTAGAAGCATCATACCAACCAGGGTATGGGTTGTTGTCAGGGAGTGGTCTAATCTTCGGGAGAGTGATCAAATTATCTTTTAGTAACCTTTGAAGTACACTTAAGTAAGAAGCAGATAATTTTGTGAAAACCTGATTACATTGTGATCTGAGTGTACTATTCTCAGTTATTCGAGGAATGGTTACCACATTAGCCATTGCCTTGTTTTTCTTTGTCTCTCTGGAAGAAAGCGCAACTCCAAAATTATTAGAACGTGAGGATGAGGTAGAAGGCCCATACTGGGCCAAAGTTTGCTAATAATCCTGTAGTACAGTACACAGATGAGAGAAAGAAGGATACTTCATTAAGGAGACTCGTTCCCTTAATGTCCGCTGGAGACTTCCCATGAACATTCTTTGAATGTCATGATTAGGCAGGGCATAGGGAGTTTGTGAAGAGATAGATTGATAGTGAGAAATAAAATCAGTTAACTTCTCATTAGGTTGCTACTTACAATGGACAAGATCAACAATAGTGACCTTGGAGCCAATGTTTGTCTGAAACCTAGAATATCCCACCCGTGATAGGATATTTACTCTCTAAAAACTGCTTGTTTTTGTCTCTTTTTTTGATTTTATGTGTTTTGGTTTTTTTGTGTTTTGAGTTTTTTCCAGGAATGAAATGAAATATATATAATTGCAAAATAAAGGAAATACTGAAGCAAATATAATAAACTATCAAATCAGATTTATCATTGCTTTTGCATTTACAATGAGATCATACCTGGAAGCCAAAAGTGAATATATTGCAAATCTGGAATTACTTATCAGCAAATGGGATGCTTGTAAAATTGGAGGCCTTCCTTCAAAACCTCAAAATATTGCCCTAAAATTGATGCTCAATGTTCATATACTTTAGATGCCTAGAATGGATGAAAGTTAGCAGACAAAACCTAGGCATTTCTCCTCTATGAATTCACACACCCAAAATAGCAAGTACGACCTGCTAAGAAATGTACGAACAACTTAATGAATGGTACGACCTTCCTTAAATCCACACGTGCTAGCACAAATGATGATCAGCAATTAATGTCTTCCAATTACTTCTGATTTTGCACACTAAACTTCTGAAAATCTTGAATAAACAATCTCCAATATGCACAAATGCAACTCCTGTATGAAGCCACCTAAAAAGCAATCCTTGGGTGGTATTTCACACCTGTAGATCACTGAATTTGAGAGAGTTTGTTCTCCAAGATTGAATTGCAGCTAGAAACCCTTGTTTCTTCACAACAAAAAGCTCATGAAATTTGCAAAGTATGAATGAATGAATGAAATGAATGTGCTTTTGTTGCACAAGTAATATAACCTTCATGTGGGTGCCACCTTTAATGATTTATTATTTGACCTTAGGATATAATAAAACCATTTAATAATAAGGTCATTAAACTCCATTAATGATATCCACTTAATATTTAATTATTATTAAAGTTAACATTTTAATAATAATCAATACATCATAACTCCAATAATATCACCATTTGATTGATTACGCCAACACCACGAGGTTACCCACTGCTTCCACTACTCATCTGAAAGGTTTACTATAAATAGTAAGGTTGGACCCAAATGTCCAAGTGACTTACTAAAAATAGTAAGTGAGTGTAAACGGAGCCAAAAACACTTCGGGAAGGTTATCCTTGAATATCACCAAACTTTGGAGAAGAAAGTATAGGAAATTGGCCCCCAAAAGGTCATCTGGAGAACCAAGAAACTCTTGAATAAGGTCCTCTAATCACCAACATTAGCCTACGAGGAACCGTTGATAGGCTAATCCATCAAAGCACTGAAGCTGGCTAAGGAGGGAACATTACAAAACTACTGTAAGAACTGATTCATGAGTTGATCAAAAGAAAAGATAGAATTATTAGGCAATGAGAAAAACCATTCCAACACGGTCTCCTGAAGGGATCGTGGGAACAATTTTGCTAACAAATGGTCTTGACGCAAGAAATCACTACACAAAGTAGTGAATGAATTAGCATGTATCTACGGATCTCCCTTACCACTATACTTGTCAAATTTAGGTATCTCAATCCCTTGGGGCATAGGAGCATTCAAGATATTTAGAGCAAGAGGGTTATGACGATAGTAAGGAGTAAGCGTGGATTGCGTAGCAACGTTGGTTAGATTAGCAAGCTAAGATTGCATTTGATCGATGTTTTGCAATAGGGTGTTCAGAATGAGATTAGCTGGTGGGGGAGGTGGATTAGCCATTGTGGAAAAAGCTTGTACTGTGGGAGTTTGAAATGCAGAACTAGGTGGAGGAGGAATGCTATACTCCAAAGGATTTTGAGACACATTAACTCTAGGAGTAATAGGAGGCATGAAAATAGTGTTTGTATTTTTAGCAAAAGACATAGAAGTTACAGTAGGATTAGCATCTACCATGTGCACAAACACCTCAAGCATCTGGGTGCCCGTGACATTTGATTGAGCATCATGAGGTTGACTCAAGACTGATGTGTATGAAGGTACATGAGTTTCAACTATGTTTGTTAATGCATGAAGCAACTTAGAGCCCTTATGATCTACGATGAGCAAGTCTCTTAGATTACCAACAATAGGGGCAGCTTGAGTAAACAAGTTGTCGCAATTAAGGAAATCCTCAAAGTGCTTTAGGTTCTCCTCTAAAGAATGAGTTTGCTCAAAGGAGACCCTAAGATCAGCCCTGTAGTCTATAGGAGGAGGAGACCCAAGAGGAGAATTTGGTTCAAAGTTCGAAGTAGAAGAATTCGCAAAGACTAGTTGAGAGCCAAAAGGATTAGAAAACATCGGGCCAGGTCTAGTGGGACTATATTGGTCTGGAGGTATGGTAGCTCTCGAGCTCCTTCTAACTACGTATCTAGAAGTTGCAGATTGGGTTGTGAAGCTCATGAAAGAGTATTCACAAATGCGCAACCTTGCGAACTCCAAAAAATGAGAGAAGAAAATGCAAGAGAGGACAAAAAAGTTTTGAAAATTTTAAATGCTATTTTGAGAAAGATTTTCAAAAGGCGAGTTCACGTCAAGTTCACCAAAATGTAGAGTATGAAAAGTGAACTGCTGCAAAGGATAATCAAACACTTTGAGGACTCAAGTTTCAATCCTCCACTCAGGTAAGCCTTTAGGTAATTGCGACCTTCAAGTTTACCTATTAATTAATTAAATGTGTTTTAACAAAGCACATAAATTATCTGAACCCTTTAGACTTCAGAAATGAAAAGTATAGGGCACAAAAGTTTCTTGGACAACTTGACAAGGTCTCTATCTAGAACTAATGCATGACTATTGGATGACAGTGTGCTGTGTTAGTGTCTCATACAGACATTAAACATAAATTATCACAAGGAAACTCAAAACACTTTGGACAGGGTTTTGGACGAGACATGATATGAAAGACGATTGTACAATGAATATAAAGTAACTAGATTAAAAATATTATATGAACTTAAATGAAAATGACAAGGAAGAGTTTCAAACATTATCAAAGACATCTGATGAGATCGAAGCTCTCTCCAAACAGCTCTTTCACCCGTACCTACACACATAAGACCAAAGAGAGGGGTTGGATGGCTGTATAGGAGTTTCCTTAGTGAAACCTTCATTTTGGTTTTCCCACCTCGACAGATAACCTTAGATAAGACAATAGAAAAATGGACATAAAGCAATGGAAATGACAATCTGCTAACAAAATAAAGATATTATGCTCAATATGAAATCTTGAAGAGTTACCACCCCCAAGCACAAAAGTTGAGTAGTTTGCTAGTGCAATGAAGAAGCAGCAAGAATCCTCAAGGTTGGAGACTTCTCCAAGTGAGAGCAATGGAGTTTTCTTTGAAAGCTATCAATGAGTAAGAGAGATACAGTTCTTTGAAAGATATGCATATGAGAGAGATGGAGATTGTTGTGAATTAGAGAAGAAGAGAGAAAGAGTGTTGTCGAATCCTACAGGATTGTGTCCCCTTCCAAAAGATCAAGATCCTCTAGAAAGGAGGGTTCTTGGTTCAAAATTGCATGCTCGAGCGGTCCTCAACGAGAGTGCAGGTTGGTAGAGGTGTTACATTTCCAAAAAACGACAAGTGTAACCTCTCAATGGCTAACATAGTTGCGGAGTTTTGCAAGACACAACCACGAGGCATGGACGTCTCCGCAGCGCACACATGTTTGAGCGAAAATCAAACTTAAACATCGAGGAACTGGACATGCCATGTGTTGAAAGATGGTTTGTATTGAAATTGGGATTTAAAGAGCATAATTATCTTAATTGTAACTAAAGGGGAAGGCGTATGTAATGTGAAATTGCATAGGATGCAATTTACAACATTACAGGTAGTACGGAAGCTTAAAAGATAGGAGCAAAAGATGAAGAGTACAAGGCTAATAACAGTAGAAGCTTGGTTGGGCAAGACTGGTTTTTCCCTTTGGGCCATGACTATTTAACCATTTTCAAGACTGCTGAAGCCATGCAGGCTGATTGGTTAACTAAGATTGGCTAGTCATGAGGGTTTTGGAGGAAGGAGAGAAAATATGTTGCCACAAGTGTGCAGTAGCATCCCATTGAGTAGCCATTATTGTCCTATTAGGCAATGGTAACAAGTCACCTTCAACAGGTTTCATATTGAGACAATGTAGCCAATGCAACAAATTTTAGTGTTGCAAGTTTGAAGTAGAAATCCTTATTCGTAGAGCTTGGTGGTAGTAATCCACCTCTCCTTTTCTATAAAGATTTTAGTCCTTCATTTCAACTGTTGCAATTGTGGCTGCAGGTTATTATATTCTTTCTAGGACAGTATGCTGGTGTATGTAAAAGGTCAAGAGGCAATGCAACACTTGGATGACTGTGGATTAGTGGCATTCAGAGTAGATGCTTGCTCCTTTAGAGATTTTTTCCCATTTGAGGTTTTCTCTAGAGTTTACTTTCTTGTTGCAATGTGTGTGTGTGATTTCATGGTTGTTTACATCTGCATGTTGAAGTTCTTTATTTCTTTTGCTAGTTTGTACATGTCATTGACAGCCATTGTAGGTGGTATTCGTGCATGTTGAGGTTGAGGGCTTCACAATTAAATCCATATTGCTGGTGTGCTAGCTGCCCTGAATTATGTATCATCCTTTGTTTGATTTTATAGCGAAGCTCCCATATAAAATGCAAAGTAAATGATAAAATTTTCTTACACAGAAAATTATAGTAATACCTAGAACTAGTGGGATTAATTTAAGCATGCAAACCAAATCAACTAAAAACAAAATTGTCTTTTTGTTCTTACGCTTAGGTACAAGACTTCAACGCTTCCACACAAGACAAGTGACTTTTTGATTTATTATCTAATGTGAAAAATCTAATCAAAAGTAAGCAAAGACACATTCACTTCTTCTAGCTGAAATCAGAGACTAGCAGAAGATGAGTACATGGTTGAATTGGATCTATGACAACACACACATGAATTGGAAAATTTAATAAAAAAATGTATACAAAAACACAATTATCCATCCTAGTGAACCCAAAAATACAATGGTTGTAGTATTTCACAAAGTTATTTCAATCCACAAAGTACAAAATAACACAAAACAACTCTTAAACTACAATCTTAGTAGCAAGTAGGCATAAAAATTACTATTGAAAATCCTAGTGGAAATGACCTTGATTTGTAAGCTTTTTCAAGGTAATACAAAGCTTGTATGTAATGTCCCCGACAAATAATTTTTGTATGTTTTATGATTTTTATGTAATTTTCTGATTTCTGATGCAAAACATGGACTGAAACTGTTAGATTTAGGATCAGAAATGAAAGCAATCAGAAAATGCAACACATAAGACAATGAACATAACAAGATACCCTGGGAAAACCCTCCTACTTGAGGGAGAAAAAACCCAGCAAATATATCTCTTATATATTGAAGGAATAAGACCAGAAATCTGATTACAACTCAGGCCCAACACAATGCCGAATTTGATACAATGAATAATAGCACCTCTCCTAGGTGCAAAGATACAAATGAAAATGTTTCTCCTTGAAATTGGTCTGTTGCTACAAAATGATGATCTGCTGCTACAAGATGATGATCTGCTGCTCAAGTATGAACTTCTTCTAGGAATGCAAATTATGATGAATGAGCTTGATGATCAAATGAATGATCATCACCTTGTATTTATACAAAACTAGGTGACTCTTCATTTGGGTTGGCCTCGTTTAAGAAACAAGGTGACTCTTCATAAAATTATTATATATAGCAAGTTCGACTTGCCTTGGTATTATTTATCCATCATTTTTAAATTTGAGAGAAAGATATCTCCCACTGCTATAACATCAACACTGCCTCTTAGCTAGGGAGGTATCTTTCCAGATATCCACATCATGGCGTCTCTCAACATGATGCCCAGAATGGCTACACCCATTTGTGGAAAACTCAAAGGTTCATCATGGAGTCTCTCAACATGATGTCGTTATGGAGTCTTTCAACATGACGTCCACCATGGCTACTCCCATGTGTGGAAAGAAACACAAGTACAAGGGTTCATCATGGAATCTCTCAATGTGATGTCATCATGGAGTCTCTCAACATGACATCTCATCTCAGTCATAGAGATGAACAAGGGCTCGCACCTCATATTTCTCTGTCTCAAAGAAATATACACTACAAGGGCTTTCACCTCATATTTCTCCGTCTCAGAGAAATATACAGTACAATGGCTTTCACCTCATATTTCTTCATCTCAAAGAAATATACACTACAAGGGCTTTCACCTCAGATTTCTCCGTCTCAGAGAAATATACATTACAACAAGTCTTCATGATGATGTGACTCCCTCTGGAGCTCCAAGTACTTGCATCAACCTCCTGACCTCCTCATCCAAGATTGTTTGCAATGCTTGCCTTAGAGGAGCACTTTCCAATGCACACTTCCGACACTATTGACTTGCTCGAGTCCAGGACTATCCTCCTCGACCTCATCCTAGATCACCAAATTCTAAATAGGTTTGTGGAGCTACCAATGTCAAATCCAGATTAACTCTCTTGTGCAATTCTGTTCTCAACTGCTGAAGAGGTCTTCCAAGGATTTTGCACTTTGCCTTGCAACACTGCAACCTTCACATCTTCTTAGTGAGTCACATAATTTCCTCTTGATCCCTGCCTTAGAGATTTCAAAGAAATCCTCTGGAAGTGAACTCCCCTCCATTGACCTATCTCAGAACCTTAATCCTTTTCTTGGACAAGCCCTCAACTTGTGCCTTGAATTCTCTGAATTTTACTCCCTCTGAATGTCATTTCCTCCTCTTCGAAGAAATTGATCGACTTTAGAATAAGAAACTTCTGAATCAACTTTAGAGCTAGGCTCCTTTTGAGATTTCCCTATGTCAATTTTTGCAGTAGAAACATGTTGTGTAGACCTTAATTTGCAATCTTAAGCAAAGTGACCGTACTTGTCACACTTGAAACATTGAATGTGAGAGAGATCCTTCTTCTTCTTCGGTTTTGGGGCAGAATTTGACTCTCTGTCTCTATTCCTCTTCCTTCCTTTGCCTCTTTCTCTAGAAGTATGTGTAGCAAGAACTTGATTTTCTACATCATGATATTTTCAACCGATTCCTATTGCTGCCAACTTGGACTCTTCTTGAATACAATCAGCTCGAAGACGATCAAACTTGGGAAACTTGGATCTCCCACTGATGCTCTAAATAAAGGGTTCGCAATATTGAGGAAAACCATTTAGTGCCAACATAACAAGATCTTTGTCTGCAATTATATCCCCAATACCGCTCAAATGATCTCTCAAATCAGCAATCTTCATAAAGAATGAGATGACTGAATCATCTTTAGCCATTTTTACATGGTGAAGTTGTTGTCTCAGAGCAAAGGCTCTGTTGGTGTTGTTGATATCATACAATCCTTTTAGAGTATCAAACATTTCTTTAACTGTCTTCAACTTGGAGATGATCGGTACTAGGTGATTCATCACAGAGTCTATCATGATCTTTCTAGCCTTCGTGCATTTTTTATTCCACTGGATTTTCTCAGTATCATCAGAAGGCTCAGGCATATCACTTTCCACGAAATCAAGATCATTCTCCTCTAATGCAATGCGTACCCTGGGTTTCCAAGAGTTGAAGTTTGAAGCTCCATCAAGCCTATCTTCTACCTTGACACCGCTCACCATCTTCTTTTTCCGCACAAATTCACCTTCAAAGATCTAACCTTAGGTCAGAAATAATTTAAACCTTAGATCTACGATACTTCAAGATCTGCCCTAGATGAAAAGTTGACTTGATTGCTTAAACAAATCTGATCAGATCTTTTCTTAGACCCGCTTTGATACCATGTTAGATTTAGGATCAGAAATGAAAACAATCAGAAAATGCAGCACATAAGACAATGAACACAACAAGATACCTTGGGAAAACCCTCCTACTCGAGGGAGAAAAAACCCAACAAATATATCTCTTATATATTGAAGGAATAAGAGCATAAATCTGCTTACAACTCAGGCCCAACACAATGCCGAATTTGATACAATGAATAGTAGCACCTCTCCTAGATGCAAAGATACAAATGAATATGTTTCTCCTTCAAATCAGTCTGCTGCTACAAAATGATGATCTGCTGATACAAGATGACTATCTGCTGCTCAAGTATGAACTTCTTCTATGAATGCGAATTATGATGAATGAAGTTGATGATCAAATGAATGATCATCACCTTGTATTTATACAAAACTAGGTGACTCTTCATTTGGGTTGGCCTCTTTTAAGAAATGAGGTCACTCTTCATAAAATTATTATATATAGCAAGTCCGACTTGCCTTGGTATTATTTATCCATCATTTTTAAATTTGAGAGAAAGATATCTCCCACTGCTATAACATCAACAGAAACAACAAAAAAAAATTGAAACAAATCACTGGAAACTTGTTATAATTTTTTTTATGGCCCCAAAACAATTTCAACTTCACCAAAACTAGTAAAATACAACTTGAGGATGATAATAACCCAAATGAAAGTATGTCTAAAATATTCATATCTGTCTGGTAATTGTCATTTTCTTTGCTTTCTATGGTTGTCTGTGGTGATGGGTGTATATGGTACTATTTACTTTTGCTGGGAGGTGCTCAATGTGGCTTGGAATGGGTTTTTTCATGAGTCTTCATAGCTGCCGAGTCCTATAACCCCGTACAATCAACTTGTATATAAAATTCCCTTCCTGGACGGTGTATGTTTTTGTGGTTGTTTCTTAGTTTGTTAGATGAAACTTTTACCGAACTTAAAGCATGTTAACATGAATACATTAATTCATTCTTAGGGAATAGAGCATGAACAATCTGGAAATCAATTTTGAGATATACTTCACTAAAACTTGAATGAAATTACAATGCAACTGCTTAGAAATCTATATCAGGCTTCAACAATATTCAGATAGAAGCTAACAGTGAGCAGATAATGTGATGTCCCCATCCTAGTCAGCGCAGCTGGATATGTGGTTAGCCTATCATCCTGGTCCTCGTAGGCTGACAGATATGTGTAGAGGATCAATTGAGGCAGTTACCGGTGTTCAGGAACTTCATTCTTTCAGTTGAGTCAGGTTGGGCCTTCGCAGAATCTTTCAGAGAGTTTTTTTCAGTTACTTACTATTTATAGTAAGTCAAGTAGGCAGAAGCTATTATTTTGGGCAGGGCACCTAGTTCAGCAAGTTATCTTAGAGTCGACCCAGTTCATCAGTTTGATGGTCAGATGTTAAATAATGGAGCATTTAATGATTATTAAATAATTGATATTTTTGACTTTATGTTATAAAGTCACTTTATTAATATATTTAAATATTAATGATTTAACGACATATTATAAAGTATTTTTAATACTTTATAATAAAGTGAAATATTTATTATAATGAATAATTATTTATCCATTAAAGTGGGACGCCATTTATTTAATATTTTTCCTAAGTTAAGAAAAGGGCAAATTTAATCATTTATTTAAATGATTATTAAAAAGAAGCTTGGGTCGAACTATTGAAAGGGGATATTTATACACTGCCAAGACAAATCGAACTCTTATGTTATGATTATTCAATTTGTCTTATTTTGCTCTGAGCATTGGAGTTTGCAAAACCTAGGGTTTCAGCAGACAGTTGATTTTGGAGAACATTCCCTCTTCAAGATCTGGCATACTGAGACTGTGAAATACTAGTTGAAGATTGTCGTACTCGGTGACTTCATACAGAGGTTGCAGTTGAGCTTATTGATTTGATTCAGGAAGGATTTGCAGAGATTTCTCATCAGTTAATGGTGGCGATTTATCAGAGGACATTTCATAGAGTTCAGGCACATTCTTCTAGAGGTCGTACCATATTTATTGCTGCTGGCTCGGCCATACTTTTCTGTACCAGCAAGGGCCATACTTTATCTCCAGAGGAAATCGCTCTGCCTTTTTACCTTCAATCCTTATCAAAGCTGGCGCCTAGGGTGTCTGGAGCTGTTTCGTTGTTTCTGAGCTTGGAGATTCGTGTTCTGAAGCTAGCCGTACCTATTCTTCTTCATTTCAAGGTGGCTGCAATAACCAGGTTTTTTCATTAATAAAGTTGTTGCCTTTTTGTCTGCATATCGATTTTTCATAGATGTAACTATCCAGCATGATGAATAAACTATCTGGCAATGAGCTTTGATCTTTATTTTGCGTTATTTAAGCATCTAGTATTTTATACAAATTTTCTAGTCAATTCCTTGCAAAATCGCAATTTATCATTTATTGCAAAAACCATCAAAAACACAAAAAAATCAGAAAACCAAAACAAAACACAGTTTCTTAGACAGTGACCGGGTTGAGAAACACCAGGTTTCCTACAGATAATTACATCCAACACCTTTGGTAAGCTACAAAAGTATATTAGGAACAATATTCATTCCAGAAACAATATAGAGAATGCTCATATTTGCTCAAACAGCGAGTATATCAAGGTTACAGTGCTCAGAACACTAGCAACAATAACAACACTTGACAAACTCAGAATGCTGCAATAAGAGAAGGTTCATTAAGGCTCTTTTACCAACATTTTCTGAGTGATATAAAGACTGATTTCTATCAACAGATTACCTCGAAAGCTACAACAAGAGTGAACTCAGACTTATACAGAGATAATTTGCAAAGGTTTATCCTTAACATAACTTACTTAAATGAGTATTGGACAGATAGTATGGATTAATGGCTGTGTAAACATCACCCAAAAACACTCACAGCCACATAGAACTCAGAAATACAGGTATGCTTAGTCTTGGATATACATTAACAACAATAACAATAATATTTTCCAACCTAGAAGTTGTCGACTAGCCTGAAAGGTGATGGCAGCAGTATTGAAGGCGACTGGGAGGTGCTCAATGTGGCTTGGAAGGGGTTTTTTCATGAGTCTTCATAGCTGCTAGGTCCTATAACCCTGTACAATCAACCTATATGTAAAATTCCCTTCCTGGACGGTGTAAGTTTTTGTGGTTGTTTCTTAGTTTGTTAGATGAAACTTTTACCAAACTTAAAGCATGTTAACATGAATACATTAATTGATTCTCAGGGAATAGGGCATGAACAATCTGGAAATCAATTCTGAGATATACTTCACTAAAACTTGACTGAAATTACAATGCAACTACTCAGAAATCTATATCAGGCTTGAACATATTCAGATAGAAGCTAACAGTGAGCAGATAATTACATCCAACACCTTTGGTAAGCTACAGCAGTATATTAGGAACAATGTTCATTCCAGAAACAATATAGAGAATGCTCATATTTGCTCAAACAGCGAGTATATCAAGGTTACAGTGCTCAGAACACTAGCAACAATAACAACACTTGACAAACTCAGAACACTGCAATAATAGAAGGTTCACTAAGGCTCTTTTACCAACATTTTCTGAGTGATATAAAGACTGATTTCTAACAGCAGATTACCCAAAAAGCTACAGCAAGAGTGAACTCAGACATATACAGAGATAACTTGCAAAGGTTCATCCTTAACATAACTAACTTACTTAAATGCATATTGGACAGACAGTATGGATTAATGGTTGTGTAAACATCACCCAGAAACACTCACAGCCACACAGAACTCATAAATACATGTATGCTTAGTCTTGGATATACATTAACAGCAATAACAATAAGATTTTCCAACCTAGAAGTCCACATCTGGCCCGAAAGGTGATGGCAACAGTATTGAAGGCGACTGGGAGCTCAATATGTGACTATGTCCTGCTTCTTTCAACCTCTAGCAACCTCCCATATGACAAAGAAAGCACCCAGATTCATCCTACCAGCTAATATGCACTTGGACGACCCTCATAGCCACAAATACTGAACATAAACTCCAGTGTACACTGCGATAGGCTTGAAGAATGGTTTATCGGATGAGCATGGCCTGATATCTCACACATCCCTTCCAAAAACCCTCATTTAGCAAAATGCCTAGGGTTTACAGAAACCCACACCCTCCTATGATGCACTTGCCCAACACTGAACTTCAAGGGTGAACTCTGAAAATCAGAACTGAGTGATTTGAATAACGAATACCTCCTACAACCTTGGACGCCACACTCAACCAGCAAGATATACCAATAGCTTTCCGTTCTCTTCAATTTGGTCTCCAAAGGAGACTCACCAAATCGTCAATGTGAGCACAAGTAGAAGACCTGTGCGATCTCCTCAATGAACCAGCTAGGGTGGAATTGTTTCGCCACCGAAATCGGATGCCCTAGGGTTTTCTTATCCCCAAGACCAAGAAGCTTCGAAAGCTCTCCAAAATGAAAAGTGAGAAATAAACAAGCATGCTTGAAAATGAGCCTCCAAAACACCTTTTATATTTCCCACTTTAATTTGCCGCTCAAAACAATAAAAAGCGACTTTATAAAGTTCCCTTTTAATATTTCACTTAAAGTCACTTTATGAAATATTTAATTGATCACTTAACATCACCTTTTTAAATTTTGATTTTTTCGCCAGGTTGTTGGCATTTCAATTAGCAGCTCTGGAGTACTTATTGGAAACAGACAACTATTGCAAGTGTGTTAGTACTGCTCTTCGGATTATAGAGAGGAAGATCTCTCTTTGTTGATTATTCTATGTAAAAAAGGTGTACTAAGGTTCCTATCTTTTTAAGTCAGCAATAGGACACAAGGGTACATAAAGACAATGCGTCGTAGCTAAGCTTTTCTCTAGTTTCTGCAGATCTTAACTACGACTAACTAGCTTCTAGACTATCCTACCTCCTCAAAATAAATAGAGCATGAGGGCGTGGGAACGAAATGGATGGGTTGGATTACTTGAATCCACCGTCTCAGTAGAATATGGTCGAAGCTCTGAACTATCAGATATATGCTAAGATAGGGTTTTATGCAAGTAAACACTCTTTACGGTAGGTTGGATCTGAGACTTGCCAAGGAGGAGGAACCCCTTGTCCGAGGTATAGGCTTGGAAACAACTTACTAGAAACAACAAGGTACGATGATTCGGCTAATAGGATTCCTAAGGAGGTGATGACACCTGTCCAAAGTGTAGGCTGAAAGACAATTCATTAAACAACATCAAGAGATAATGACTGATAACAAAATATCCAAGGAGGAGGAACCCCTGTCCGAGGAGGAGATTGAAACAATACACTATTTAGAACAAGACTTTGAAAGAACTCAAATATTTAGATCAAGCAAGCATGCGCCATCTGATTTTCTTCTTCAAGCTTCTTCAAAGAATTACAAAGGTTGGGACAGCAAAGGCACGAAATCATGCACAATTACGATCAACCAACAAACTCTCATCCAAGAGTGAATAGATATAAACAAGCAAACTCTGGCAACAATGGCGCAACAATTTTGCCTAGTAAATAAAGGTTAAATAAATAATGAGCCCAAGGCTCTTATTTATAGAAACTCAAAGGAGTAGGTAACCCTAAAATCTCCTTGAGTTAACAATCGGTTCTTGTCAATCAGCAAGATTTATTCTTATGTCTAAAAGTAGCTGAGCAAGCAGTTAATTGGAAAACTACTTCAGTTAACTGAAACTAAACAAAAGTCAAACTGGGAGTCTACCTCAGTTGACTGATGCCTAACTAAAGTGAACTTAAATTACATATGTGTCTCCAAAATAGACATCCACCTTTAAAGGAGATTTGAGATCCACAAATCGTGGGAGTCAATTAGACATCCTAGATTAGTGGGATCTAACATGCATGATCTATGGAGATTTGGAGTCAACTTGGAAAGGGGCATCAAGTTGATTTCAGTCGTATTTATTGCTATTTTGGAGGGTAGGACGTCCTTGTTTGGTGCTTTACACCTCTTCAGCACTGGTCAACAAAGTGTCAATCCAGTCGTTGACCTCTTCGGCCCCTGGGCAATTAATGCTCTTCAAGATGATTGCGTGGCGTCTCAACATCTCTTCACCCATCACAAGTTGTTGATAGTATTGGTATCCGGTAGCTACTTGATCGAAATTGACAAACATGGCTTCAATTTTGGCTAACCTGCAACTGTTGGGGTCATCAAGGAACAAACTATGGATGACGTCTTGGAACTGTTTCTGCACCGTTCCTAGCTCAATGTATTCTCCTCCCTCATGCTGATAATTTATGTGGGGGAAGGATACTACCAACGTTCTTGCGAAGTTGATAATATCTGCGACAATATGCCTATAATCAATCAGCTCCACAGAACTGGCATCGTAGGCTTTCACCTTGTATTCCAATTGTTCCTTCCATTCAAAAAGATGGCGTTTGTTTTCTGTGATAGTAACTGTTTCATATGCCAGTTGTAGATCAGCAACTGTCGCTTCATCCCTCGGCTTCTTTTATGCTGCCTTCAAGTCTGATTGTTGGATCTTTGCTCGGAGTCCATGTGCTCTATCTCTCAGCTGGTATGCTTTTGCCAGTACACATCGTCCTCTGACAACAAACTCATCCACTTGACGTCTCAAGTTTTTTTCGTATGTGATCAACTGTAATGTCCCCTTTTTCACGAGCATCAGAGTTGGGCGATTAGCCTATTTTCCTGACCCTCGTAGGCTAATAGTTCTGGATAGAGGGTTTCTTGGACAGGCACTTGGTCATCAGTTTGTAGTATGGGTCTTCAGAGTATGGTGACAGGGTGAATTGTTGCGTTTGGCAGGATACTTGTGCTTAAATTTATGATACTCACCTTCTATTTCACCATCCTCGGCCTAGGGACCATGTGTCTTTAAAAGGAAGGGGTCACTTTATATTTTTCAGTTACTATTCATTCATAAAGTGAAAAAAGAAATAACTTAAGTGAATAGTGCTCACTTTTATGAATAGTGTTTTTTAATGCAAAAACTTATAAATAGAAGGAAAATTTTGACCCTCTTCATGCATAGATGATTTTGCTTGTTGAAAACTTGGAAGTGTTGCTTTGGAGGAAGGAGGCTAGGGTTTCCTGATTTTTTGCAGTGGGTGAGCCTGGTGGGGCTTGGTTCTTCATTTGGAGTTGTTTGAGGGTGTGAAACACCACCTTAAGGTTGTTGATCAGTTATTGATGCTTCAGTTGGAGACCTGTGTTGCTGTTTGCAGGTTATTTCGAGCATATTTTTGAGTGGTTTTGACTACCATAGTCTTCAATCACATTAGTACCAGAGCTGCTCGCTTTTCGTGGAGTTTTGGAGTTGTTTTGGAAAGCTACAGCCAGCTGCACTTTATGAGGGTTTGTATCAGCCAAAGAAAAAAGAGACCCTCTCTTATGTGGCTGCAATCACACCCAAAAGGGGCACCCTAGGTAGAAGAAGCCTCCCAATCCAGATTTGGGTGGGAGAAGTTCGGATCTCAAGAGTTGTGTGTATTTCTTTAGGGGCGGGTACTGTAGCAAGTCACTATTCACAGTGCTGTATGGCTGTAAGTTAAAATGCAACATTTGATATTGTTAGCTTGAAATCTGATGTAAGTTATATGTTGAATGCATCCTATTATGTGATGAAGAAAACATATTTGGCCACTAAATTGAGCAATGTATTCAAAGTTGTTTCAGTAGTTAGTTTATTTGAAATTTCCATCGTATGTATATGCTTGTTGGTACCTTATTAGCATATTTAGCAGACAAACACAGAAGCACAAAAGAAAGAAATTAAACTGAAACAAAAATCAGACCTATAAACTCAGTGAGAAAACAAATCAGCAGAGTGTCGGTACACTACATCAACTAATGATGGTTTCTCTCTTCTGGGAGATCTAGCAACTCTTGAGGCAAAGCCGAGGAGTTGGGAGCGTCGTGCATTAAGCTTGAAATGTACATTCTTAATTGCCGGTTTTCAGCCTTTAAGGCTGCTTTGTCTAGTCCATCCTTCGTCATCCTTTCTTGGACGATCGCTGAGGCAATTCCGAGAAGGTCTGCCTCCACCTGACGAGTGGCCTTTCCAAGGTTCACTTTTGATAGCGTGAAATCCTCAACCCTCACATTATGTATGTCTTTATCCTCAGGTGGGGCAGCAATCTCTATGATGACCTCGTTCTCAACATTCTTCTCTACATGTGTTTGTTTCTTCAACTTCTTTGCCGACATGTCTTGAAGGACATGGTCGAACTCTGTGAAGTTAAGCTGATAGGAAGGTCTTTCTCTCTTCCTTCTAAGTGAACTCTCAACCCAGATAGAATCTCGACTAGCTTCGCTGGAAGGAGGAACATGGGCCCCCTGAATGCTGGAAGAATGAGACTGTGCCATGGCGATGTCTCGTGGTGGCGAGTCCAAGTCAATGGGACTTTGCGACCTTTGTGATGGTGGTGAAGTTGGTGACTCTATTTCTATTATAGGCATTGTTGGCGTAAGAACTAACACCTCTGGAGTGTGAGTTCGTACGAACAGCTATGCACACTACGTAATGAGTGCTCTTCAAATTAGGAGGGGAAGCTCCCTCGTTGTGCTGGAATGCATGAAATAGAAAACTAAACTAATGTCCTATCTTTTTGTTCTCAGCTGGTAGAGGCACAAGGTTAAGAAAACCTAGAACGTTGCAGCTAAGTATTTTCTGGTTTCGCAGATCATGTAACTACAACTAAGCTAACTTCTTTAATATCTATCCAATTTCCTCAAGAAACAGAGCATGAGGAAATGGAGCAGGAATGTATTGTACGATAAACTCCAGGTGCGGGCTCACAACATGAAGGCAAGGTAGGCGCAACTATTTGCTAATCCGGGAAGAAGTTTATTAAAACAAACAAATGAACGGTAAACCTGGTACAGCTTCACAACATGAAGGCAAGGTAGGCGCAACTATTTGCTTGGCTGAATGAGTCTACTATCACACACATCAAACGATAAGCTTTAAGTACAGTTTCGCAACATGAAGGCAAGGTAGGCGCAACTATTTGCTCTTCTGAATAGGCTTATAATAAACAAAACAAAAGGTAAGCAACTGGGACAGTAGATTGTATAGACGCAACACGCATGCAATAACGATCAAACCAGCAACCCCATTTAACTAAGATCGAATAAACACTATGACAATAACATGAAGGCAAGGTAGGCGCAGCAATTTATTATAACAGCAATTACTCTTTGAACAGATACAATAATAGCAATACTACAGGCAAGGTAGGCGCAGCATGTATGCTATCAAGCAAAAGTTAAATTACAAATGAGCTTAAAGCTCTTATTTATAGACTTCAAGGTGTAGGCAACCCTAAAATCACCTTGAGTCAACTAAAGTCTTGCAATGCATGCAAGATCTTATTCCTAAACCCTAATTGAATGAAACTATACAGTTAACTGGGAAACTATCATCAGTTAACTGAAACATCTAATCTAAATGGACAAGGTGCAACATGCACGTCCTTATTGAAAGCAAATCAACTGGAATGCTATCATCAGTTGACTGAAAGATCTAATCTAAACTCCAAGTGTTTGTAGATATTTCCAAGACAGACAAGACATGCAATGTGTAACAACCAGTTAACTCGGAAAGAAGCCTCGAGTTTAACTCCTGTGTCTAATGTCTATCTTGGAAAAAGGTGGGACGCCTTTAACTGAAGTCTACTGACCCTGATCTTGAGAAATTAACCCATCTACGAGGTCGTTGACTGCATCTCCATCTGGGGAACTGAAGCTTTGGCAAAGAATCCTATGTCTGTGCAGCATGTCTTCTCCATTAGTCATCTGACACTGGAACTCACCCTTTCTCCTGATTGCCTCATCAAACAATGTTGACATGGCTATAAGCTGATTCATCTTACAGCCAATGGTCTCACCACTGAAAATACCGTGAATAAGTGCTTGGAGCTCTAACTGGATGTCAGCAAGCTCAACATAGTCACCACCCACACGCTGATATACACATGGTAATTGAGACACAAAGTCTCTTATATAGCGGAGTGCACTAGTAACATGCTCTCTGCTCTCAGCCACCTCAGATACGATCTTTCCTTCTATCTCTGCCTTGAAGATCAACTGTGTTCTCCAAATGTAGACCTCTTCTTTATCTTCTGCCTCTGTGACTGAATCAAATGACATTCCCAAGTTGGCAATCAGAATCTCATCCCTGGGTCTACTAATGGCCAAATCACGTTCCTCATCTTGAAGTCGTAGACGAAGCTCACGTGCATTATACCGCAATTGATACAATTCTATAAGTACAAGGTGGCCTCTAGCAACAAACTCCTCTTCCCATTCCTCCAATCGCTTACCATATGCAACCAAGAGATCAATCTGACCTTGCTCTGCTGGTGGTTCTAACATATGTGGAAGCGCGGTGACAACATCCCCTGTCCTGTGTACAAGGCTAGAAATGTACTGGCGAAGCTACTGTATTTCAGCCTTGAGAGCTGATTTATCTTCACCATCTTTCACCATCCTATCTTTGATGCTATTTGTAGCAACTTGTAGGAGATCAATATCTGTCTGACGAGTACTCTTACCGAAATGAACTGTGATAACCTCGAAGTCTTGAGCTTCCATCTCGTCTAGACTCTTATCTTCTGGAGGTACAGCAGTCTCAACAATGAATTCCTTATCTACACTTCTCCCAATATGTATCTGCTTCTTGATCCTCTTTTCAGGCACATCTTGATGGTCATGATCAAAATCTGAATGATCAAGTATGTAAGATGGTTGCCTCCTTTTTCTTCCCAGCTGACTCTCAAGCCAAGATGAATCCCGACTAATCCCACTGGAAAGACCTGTACTAGTCGTAGGAGGATCTGATGAATGTGAATGTATAAAAGAATCGCTGCGAGGAGGTGAATCTACGTCCAAATCAATGTGAATTGGAATGGGAGGCTGCTCTAATGGTGTCGGTGACGGCATACGGGGCTGAACCTCAAGCTGCGGAGAAGTCTGAATAACTTCTCTGACTGGCTCTACATGTGGAATCGCAACAGATGCTTTTCCCTTTGAATTACTAGGCGCTGGATTCTTTTTAGGAGGATTGCTCCTCTTCTTCTGCTTAGGTTTTGAAGAAGAAGGCAATACAAGTCCTTCTGTTGGCGGCTCTGCTCTAGGCATAGATGCCTTTCTCAACCTTCTGCTTTCTAAATAAAGCATACTATTTTGGATGACCCTGCTCGATCTCTCCTTTACTGATGCGAACTCTTTGGCATACCAGTTTACTAACGGCAGTGGTTGTCCATCAACCTGCTCTCTGTAAAATTGAGGAAGTGTATCTCCCTCATCCTTTGTCAATCCTTCCACATCTTCTGCCAAGAAAACAGAAACTTGTGGAAGAGAGAACCTGCTATAGCTACGTCTGCGAACTTCGAAATCATCCTCACAATTCACCCAATAATCTTCCATCGTAGGTTTGTGATAAGAGAGATTACCCAGGCGAGCTGCGTAATGACCCCAAGGATCATATGTGCGTGTATCCACCAGGTACTTGAGTTTGCAATTTTCTAACTCTTGACCTGCGGTCTTAGCATCAACTGCCGTCCTACACCAATACATCCCGAATTGCAAAGGAAACTCGGCAGCTGGTTTACGCTTGATGCGCAAACGTTTGTGAACTTCATATAGCTGCCTCAGGAACTCCATGAATATTGTTTTATCCGAAGGATAACGTGGTAACATAGCTGGTTTTCCTGTGTATCCATAGACACGGATATAGGTGTATGTAGGGAACTGAATGTACCAATCTGCCCAATTCTTCATTGCTGCTCTGGCAACTGTCGAGATGCGAATATGCAACTCCCGGTCCAAGTTTCTCACTGTATAAGTTAAGAAAGCCTCTTGTACACGTTTAAAATGACTTTCAGCCTTTGTGAACTCAAGCTGGTCATAGTAACGATAGACTTTCTGTACACTGAGTATGCCCACCGTATTCAAACCATTAAACTGATTCTGATAAGCAATCAAGTACACTAGGTAAGAACACATATGAAATTGATGCGCAGCTAGGAAACCGGTGATTTGCTCGTGAATAACATCGCTGATGAAGGATGCCCAGTCATAATGCTCTTGCCCCGAGATGATTCTACCAATGATATAATACATCCACGGGTGAAATTTGTTCGCATCTGCATGACCTGAGACACGATTAAGCAGTGTAATCAAAATATTGTATTCATCCTTACACTCGCCACGACCCAAGTTGTTTGGCAACTTGCTCTTCTTTTGTTTCAGCCATCTCTCTATCATCTTGTTTTGACACTTATCCAGTCCAGCATTGAATGCCTGCTCGCTTTGACTCATGGAAATAACCATCCCATCCGAATGTTGAGGAATATCTAGACTTCGCTCGATATCAAGAGGTTTGAGACTGCATATAACACGTCCATCTATTGACCGTATCTCTCGTGTAGCGGAATTGTAATGCTTGATGCAAGATATTACAAACTCCACGCAATGCACCGAAATAGGTATGGAAGCGGCCTCAAGCAACCCGGATTGCTGAATATTCTTGATAACTGAATCCCTGATTTTGAGTGGATCCAAAACCACCTCCGGCAACACCTTATGTAGATCTGTATCAACTGTTCCGATGAAGTCATGGGTTAAGACCGATTTGGTCTTGAATTCGAGCTGAGTGAACTGCATTCTGAAAAACTTGCCTGTTGACTGTGCACACGGCTATATTCTGACAACTTTTCTGGAAAGCCAAAAATAGCCTGCTGAGGCTAAAAATAGCTTGTCGGATGAGAATTTTTTACGAAAAAATCTGAGATATGGGTTTTGTCCAGAAAATGATTCTAAGACAACCCAGAACGTCAGAAATGCAAAAATTTACCCTTTACTCAGCCATGCAAAAGAATTTCGGTTGAGAAAATTAAAGCTTCAAGAACAGATGTTCTGGAACAAATTTTCCTGAAAAATTCTGGCACATGGGTTTTGCTGAGAAAGCTCTTCTGAATCAACCCAGATATTTTGTTTTGCCAAAATCTGCCAACACTTCGAACATGCAAGAGAATTTAAGACGAGAAGATGGAAGAAATATAGAGAAGAAGAAAGATATTTTTTTTTTTAAATTTTTTATTTAATTATTATCTTCTTCTGTCAAAATCGCCACTCTGCCTTGAATCTGATGCTGAATCTGAACTTGTACCTGCAAAAGAATATTTTACCACCTTCGAACTTGATCCTTTGATGAAAATTCGCCAATCTCTTCGAAGAAATTTGAACTTTCAAAGCTGTGTGAATGATGAAAGGCGCCATGCTTGTTTAAATAAACAATTCGTACCATCATGCATGCATAATGTAACCCTAATTTAGAAAAAGGAAAATCGATTGGCTTCTCTCCAGTTGAACTGCCACTATCTCTGAGTCTTCAGACTAAAAATAATATCTTAATTTTTAACACATGCAAAAACTAAAAATGGCGCCAATATCTGTCTTTGAAGAAATTCGTCACTTTTCAATGCTCTGCATGCAAAAATATTTTTTTTCATTTTTTGCCAAAAATAGCATCTTGCTGTGTTCAACACACTTCCCTGATTCCAAAAAGTCAAATTTTGATCTTTTAGGCTTCCATTTGCAAGAGTTATGAGATTTTTAAGAATCTCCTATTTTGTAGCTGACTGCAAAGTTACAACTGACCATGTTCAGCTCTGATTTCTGGCTGACTGACTGAGCCTGCGACTGTGCTGAGATATCCACCGCGAAGCTTGTATGACAAGGATGAAATGTCTGCTGGGAGCAACAACTGCTATGGAGCTCATCTGATACCTTAGAAAATAAGGCGCCTCTGATTAAATTGATGTTTTGACTCCAGACTTAGCCATTTCTTAGTTTTGCCTTCTGATGTTTCAAACTGCCGCTGACAATGAATAATGAACTCCACTGACTGAATAATGGATTCATTGCATGACTAGAAGTATCCTGCATCCAATGACTGTATGTGAAGGATCTGAAAATTGTATTAAGAACCCCAAAAGCATGAGCGCCCCTATTCTGTGATAGCTCAAACACCATTTTGACAAAAGTGTGATTTTCAACTGAACACCATACTTTGACCCTTGATACCGGGAACTGGAATGTTCCGATACGCGTGCCGTCTGTCTTGCTGTATAGTTTGGTCAACTTGCAAGAGATGTTCTTGGAGACGACGAAGCCAGAAAATTGCTTTTAAGGCCTCTAAAAGAAAATCGCCTTTTTCAAAGAAAATAACATTCTTACACTTAGTCATTTTTTGAACTGCCTTCAATCAGCTCTTCTTCACAGCATTATCATCTTGACCTCACACGTACGAGCATTCGCCAAATCCCGGAGGTTGTCGGCTAGACTCGTTGGATAGCTTGAGTAATTGCACACAAGTCTTGTGAAGACTGTAATTGCAAATAACCCCGTCTGGCAGGCCTAAAGGAGAATCGCCCCTAGCCTACAGCTGTGCAGCTTTGTGTAGCTACGCTTCACCATCCTTTGTTTTACATGCTCGGTAGGACCTCTGTCACAGTTACTCAGAATATCGGATCGTCTTGTGAACGGATACACTGCAAAGCTGGACTGAGCTGGAAGAGATCTCAGGAAGACCTCAATTGCAAATTAATCCATCAAACAGGTCTTATTCAGGATCGCCCCTGGGCTACAGGGGAGCGGATTTGCATTCTACAAAACTTCATCTGACATGTATCTTGCTTGCAATTTCCAGTTCCACCGCCGATAACCGGATTTTTGTACTGGATACGCTTTCGCTTGATAGCTCGTTGAAAAGCTAAACTAATTCTGCAAAGGCTGAAACCATCAAAACACACATGCATCTAGATCTGGGCCTTCAAAAAGAAAATCGCCCTTGGGCTAGAAGGGAGCGGATTTGCATCTCTAGACTGCCTCCTTGATGAAAACACTCTTCGTAACCTCTGCTTCTGTCTTCGTTTGCCGGAGTTCTGTAACTCGGATAATCTTGCTTCATGGCTAATCGGAAAGCCGACTGAAAACTGAACATAATGAATGTGTTCTTAATCCAAAACCCTCCAATCTTGACCTTCAAAAGGAAGGGCGCCCCTAGGCTACAGGGGAGCGGATTTGTTTTGAATTCATTGATTTTCACCATTTTATGCTTTGCAAACGCTGTATCCATCCCTGCTGTTGACCATGTCGAAGCGTTGTGACTGCTGAGGTGTGTGGATGACTATACTTCATCATTTTCACATGTACGGACACTATAAAGTTGATTTGCACGTTGATTGCGCAAGTGTCTACTACGTTACATAGTGAAAAGTTCTCAGACTTAGAATATTTTAGCACTTTTTGCCAATCTGAAAATCCCCTCCATCAAAAAGCATTATTTCCAACATCTTTTATCGTAGAGCGTTCCTCTTTGAGTTTCAGGCTTAGATATTGACACCTGGTACTGGCCAACTGCCATTGATGACCCCGAAGATCCTAACTTTTCTCCTAAAAAAGTGAAAACTACCCACCAGCCTTAAACTGACTTTTAACTGAAACTGACTTCACCACTGTGATTGTGATGTGAAATAAGCCAATCAAAATTAATTTCATCCAATTCTGACAAGTTCCTATTTTTTAGGGTTTCGGGCTAAAAATAGATTTCAAAAACCCTAATTTTCAAAATTTTCAAATTTTGCCAGTATCTTCCTGGCATCACACTGACTAAAAGCCCATACTTTATTTGCCCGAAAATTGAGTTTTGACCCCACTTTTACAAGGTTTAGACCATTTTAAGCAAAATGCTTTAATGAAGCAAAAATTTCGGTTTGGGTACAACAGGCATCATTTCTACTGCAACTGCTTCTGCAATGGGTTCCATCTTTGCAGTGATTATTTCAATCATTGGCTCTGGTTCAACTGCAGCGGTCTCAACTATCTCAGGTAAATTGGTGGCTGTCTCCACTTGTACCTCTTGCTAATTTGTACCAGCAATTCCTTTTCTTCCCCATGTGGTTCCTGACATTCGCAATCCTTCAGGAAGGATGCTCATCTTCTTTTCTCTAGGTCTCTTCCTAGACGTGGAAGGTAGTGTAGATTGAACCGTTGACGGCTCTAATCGGGGAAGTACTACCTTCCTTGTCCTTTTGTTGTCAAGGTAGATTCAATGTTAGATTTTAATGATCAGACAAAATGCACAAAAATTTAATTCGAATTTGACCTACAACATAGCAAATACCCTAGGAAAACCCTCCAACCTGAGGGAGAAAAAACCCAGCCAATATATCTCTTATATATTGATTATAGTAAGAGAAAAAATCTGCTTACAACTCAAGCACAATACAATACCAAATAGATACAATGAACAACACCTCTCCTAGATGCGAATATACAAATAATATGTTCCTCCTTGAATCGACCTGCTGCTACAAAATATGATCTACTGCTCAGATCGATTTCTATGGAAGATTCATGTGATGATCGTTGCTCGAGATGTGCTGCAAAGAGTCCTCTTGGATCGTATGATGACCTCCTGTCAATGAGGTACTTGAGATTAAATCTCACTGTTTCCTAGCTCATGAACCTAGCATTGGTTGTCATCTTGCATCTATAGAGTCCCATCTAAATGGGAAAGTTTGCAGCTGACTTCTTCTTTTGGCGAAGATAAGAGTGAACTTTGGCCAACTGCCTCAAGAATTCCATGAACACTACCTTTTCTGAAGGGTAGCGTGCTATCATGGCGGGTGTCCATTGTAGCCATACACGCGTATGTAGGTGAAAGTAGGGAATTGGATAAACCAATCTGCCCAGTCCACCATTTCCGCCTTGGCTGCTGGTGAAATACGTACGTGCATCTTATGGTCTAGCTCGCGCACGGTGTGCATGGTGAAGAGGTCATTCATCTTATTCAAGTGTCTTTCCGCTTGAGTAACCTCGAGGCGAGGAAAGTATTCTTGGACCTTCTGCACACCAAAGGTTCCCACAATGTTTAGTATTCTGAATTCGCCTTGGAAGGCTATCAGGTATACCAGGTAGGAACACATGTGGAAATGATGCTCTTCTAGAAACCTGGTAAATTGTTGGTGCAGCATGTCACTAATCAGAGAGGCCTAGTCATAATGTTCTTTCTTGCTGATGATTTTGCCAATGATATAGAACATCCACGGTTAGAAGTGATTTCCCTCTTCCTATCCAGTGACTCTACTGAGTAGAGTGATTAACACTGTGTACTCATCTTTGAATTCTCCTCGCCCAACCAATCTGGGCAAGCTGGTTTTCTTCACTTTTAACCAATGTTTAGCCATTATTAGTGAACACTTGTCTTTTGAAGCCTCAAATTCCTTTCTGCATTCCGTCACATATATGACCTTACTTTTAGGGCATGGTGGAATTGCATAACATGTCTCTATGTCCTTCGATTTTAGATTGCAGATCACCTTTCCATCCACTGACATGATTTCTCTTGTATTAGGGTTGTAATACTTGATGCAAGCAGTTACAAGCTCCATGCTCTATAAAGTGATAAAAATGTATGCAGCCTGGAGCAAGCGGGACTCTTCAATGTTCTGCAATGTAATTTGGTTCATGCCCTCCAAGTCCTCAGAATTGACCTCCAAGTTTTTCTACCATAAGTCCATGTCAGTCGTTTTCAGATAATCATGGTACAGGACCATCCTGGTCTTGTATTGTACTTGGGTTTATTGCATTATGAAAGACTTAAAGATTGACTGGGCACTTGATCTTGTTCTGACACTTTCTCGAAACCCTTAAAAAATAGTGCCTGCCGAGAAGTATTTTTCCGAGAAAAAATCTGGCACGTGGGTTTTGTTCATGCTTGAAAGCTAAACAGACTGAGTTCCTTGGATTTTTGTTCTAGAGAATTTTTTGGAAAGATCCCTAAAAATAGGGGTAGCAAGTTTGCTGATTCTGGAAAATCTGAAAAGATGAGTTTCGATAGAAAAATGCGTTGATCATACCCAGTTGGTCAGATCTGAGGTGGTTTGTCATTTCCTGTGACATGCAAATAATTTTAGACAAAAATAGAGGAAGTAGACAAAAGGTGGATTGGAAGGTATAATCTGCCTTCTTTGTAAAAATCTGCCTCTGGAATCAACCTCGGAGAAGAAATCTTTTACTGCCATTGATCTTCAAAAATATCGAAGATCTGTTCAAAACCTTTGCCAGAGATTGGAAATATGTTCTTGGGAGCAATTTTCTATTTTATCCTTCAACCTGTAAAAGAATAAGTGAGAATGGAGCACCTAGCATGAATATATGATGATTTGAGTTGAGATCCACCAAGTATGGATGCCAACTTGTGATTTAGGTCTAATTTGGAGTTGAAAAAGGCTATTTCCACTAATTATGGAGTGTTTGGCCTCTTTTTGCCTACAAAATTTGCTAACTCAAATCAACATATTACTTTGACGTCTTTAGGCATCTATCCTTGGAGTTTTGATCATTTTCATCATTTTTGCAGGTTGAAGTGCCTCTGTTTGATCTTCAATCCTGGCTGCTCAGTTGATCTTCAGCAATTGCTGATGGATCTGTTGTTGAGATGGGTTGAACTTGACGAGATGTGCCTGGGAGAGATTAACTCAGAAAATTGAGTTTGGACCTCCAGAATGAAGGGCGCCTTTCTTCAAGAGGGGTGCTTTTGACTGTTGCTTAGTCAATTTTCATTGACTGTTCTTCGTTTTGGCCTTTTCAGACCCTCTGTGATTTGATCTGACGTTCCAATTGATGGATGAGTTGGATGACTCTGCTTGACGATGCATTGGGTAGCTAGCTTAGTCTTGGATAGGATGATTGACTTCTCAATTTCAGATAGTGAGTTTATGCCCTTCAAGTTCAAGGGGGCCCCTGGTTAGCAAGGGAACCTTTGACATTTTGATTGGTTTTCTCTATGTTTCAAACTGCCTGCTTCGATCCCTGTCGTAAGATGATTCAGTTGTCGGATCCTTTCGTTGACAGTCCCATTGTCAAGATTGATTGTAGCTGAGAAAGTCATCCTGGAAGGTAGTAATCAAACAAACTACATCTGTATGGCTCAAAGAAAGGGTTCCTTTCTCCAAGAGGGTCGCTTTTCTTCTATCCCTACCCAATTTTTGGTTTGTCCTTTCAGTCTCTAGTTCTAGCTTTTTCTGCTTGATCCCAACGTGTGATCATTTGGTATGTCCAGTGAACATGCTATCAGATTGATCACGTAGCTGGGAGGAAGCTGAAAAGATGTCATGTATGAAGCATCTACTGATGGATTCATCTGATACCTTGAATTGAGGGATGTCCTTGGCCAACAAGGGTGCTTTTACCATGAAGCTCTATGATTTGACATATTCTTTGCTTATAGATTCTCCATACTTCGTTGACAATTGGCTAATGATCCCTGAATCAGATGATCTTGTTGATAGTTGTGTTGCCGAGGTAGCACAAAAGTGAAGAGGATGACTGATCTAAAGATGTCAAGTGATTACATTTTCCCTTTGAGATCCAAGGGTGCCTTTATTCAAGAGGGGCGCCTTTTTGGTATTTGACAGCTATTTTGCCTTTGTAGCAAAACATGCACCTTCCAGAGTTAGCCAAATTTTGGCCTTTTTCATTTTGAGAATCTCCATTGAACGACATCATTTTCATCCTTTTCCGCCATAGCTTCTTCGTTGGAGTTCTTGAAGTTTAGCCTTCAATACCTCGTACTAGCCAATCTGCCATTAATGGTTGCGGAGCTCCTAACTTTGTTCCTGAAAAACAAGAATAGACCCACCAGAGTAAAACATGTCTTTTGATGATTCTGACTTGATCAATGTGATCGTGAAGTCAATTATTCTATCAAAATTATTTTCAATCATTTCCGAGAAGGTCCTATTTTTTGGGGTTTCCCTAAAAATAAGGGTACGAAACCCTAATTTTTAGTTTTTCAGAATTTTAACCATAGGTTCCTTGACAGAAACCGACAAAGACCTTATGTTTGGTTTGACCTAAAAGGTGCTTTTGACAACATTTTTACATTATTTGGCTCAATTTAAGCAGAATTCCAAAAAATTATTTTGGGTACAACATTAGGCTCCATCTGGTGACCATGTCAGATACCTATGGCACAAGAGAACCGAGAATCTCAAGTTTCGTAGACCAGTACTTTATTAGTTGGGTAACGGAGTTAGGACTTATTTCCTAATTCACATAAGAATTTGAAGTTCACCTTCATTATTGGGGCTCACCTATTTATTCACGTAAAACAAGACTACCTAAGAAATCACCTAAAACACGACAATACTTTACGGAACGGGGAAAAACATAACATAACAATAAAGTGAAAGAAAAATTATTTACAAAATACTCACCCCATCCCCGCAGGGATGAAATGCTTCAAGTATTGCTCACTGTAGGGTAGTGGAAAGAGCCTTTCGTCTGAATGTGAGAGAATGTAAGAATACTCTCCTGCAACAACATGTATCAAGAACGGGCCCAACAAAAGTGAGCCAAATTTTCCGTGCATTCCCTTTGGTTTGTGTCTCTTGTCCCATAGTAGGACTTTGTCTCCAATCTCGAAGTCCCGTTGCCGGGCCTTCTTGTCGAAGATCTTCTTCAGTCTTTCTTGATGCTGAGTGATCTTATCAACAACCTCCACCCTATCCTCTTGCAATTGTGTTAGACACAAGATGTGCTTTTGGATTGGATCCTTGAACTCTTCATCCTCTACTGTAGATGCTAGCTGCAAACATGACAACTCCAAAGTGATGGGTAGCATCGCTTCAGTGTAATACATGATAACAAAGGGGGAAGTGCCGATAGCTCTCTTGGGTGTGATCCCATCAACCCAAAGAGTGTCGTATAACTTAGTGTGCCAAGCTCGTTGATTGGATTCAACCATCTTGCGCACGATCGTGACTATGTTCTTATTGGATGACTCGGCTTGTTCCTTGCCTTGTGGATAGTAATCTGAAGAATGGGACAGTGTGATGTCATAGTCAAAACATAATTCTACTAACTCCTTTGATGAGAAACTCGTAGCATTGGTGGTCACGATTTTCCTTGGTACTCTGAAGCGTGTGATGATGTTTTCTTTAAGGAAAGTGCACACGATTTCAGAAGTAGCTTTCTCTGTAGGAATTGCCTAAACCCATTTGGTAAAATAATCCATCGCCGTAAGGACATAGACATGTCCCTTACTAGAATGTGGGTTTATTGGACCTACGAAGTCGATACCCCATTGCTGGAATGGAGCATCTATTATTACTGGCCTCAGCGAAATGGCTACTAGCTTGAGTTTTCCAGCAAAATGTTGGCACTGTTGACATTGTCACACTCATTCATATGCGTCGCGGAACAAAGTTGGCCAGAAAAAATTGTGCTCGTAGAATTTTGAACGGTGTGACCCTTGATGAAAAGTGGCCACCACACGCCTCACTGTGAAATGCTTCCAACAACCGCCATTGTTGGTCTCTACTGACGCAAAGCAAGACCACTCCATCAAGTGCACGCTTGTATAGAGCGTTGCCTCGCAACACATAGTTTTGTGCTCTTAATCTTAGGGTTCTTTTCTGTTGTTTGTCCAAGTGGTTTGGACATTCTCCATAGGTTGTGTAGTACCATAGCTCTGAGTACCACTCCTCCGCAGAATCAACTAGTAAGACCATTGGAAGGTCTTCTTCAGTTTCTATTCTTATTTCGCCATCAGCTGCCTGAACAAGGAGATAAAGCTGTCACTTTCCTTTGTAGTGCAACATTTTCCTAAGTTGACAAGCCGGGGCTTATCTTCGGTGCCGATGTTGACTTGACTATAATCAGCAGATGTTTTACTGGCTGAATCTCTTTGATCTTGCACGTGTCTATCATGCTTGTCAAATATGTCCTCCAAGGATACTAGACCCTTGGGGATGTTGTTACCTCTTAGCTGGATGATGTCGGATTTCATTGCTTCAGAATCTTCTTGTAACAACCCCAAAACCGGGTAAACAAAAAAATTTCTATTTTCACTAATAAGATACAAGGAAATACAATTAAACGACAAAGTAAATAACTTTTCTTTTCATTCTAATTGAACATTTCATCATAAAGAAATAAAAGACACGATACATCATTGTTCTATTTTCCAAGTAAATAACAGAGTACGCTTTCATGATTACTTTTCTTCAAAATAAAAAGCAAGGTAAGAATCTTACAAGTTTCAAACATAGCTCGGAAGCTTTTGAGCAAATAGGAATAAGACTGTCCAGGATCTTCCCTTTCAAACCTTGGTTCATCAGAAGTCTTAAGGTGGAGGGGAAACATCACTCAGGTGCTTTTCCACCAACCACGGACTTATATTGCGGTCCCCCGCACGTTTACTGTTAAGTAGACGGCCCTCCCTTCTTCGAGGAGATTGGTTGGGTAACCGGTTCTGTATGACCAACTGAGCATAGTGTGTAATCCTACATAACTAAATCCTTGTGTCCTCACAATCTCAATCTAGCATGTAACCTGGATTACTGTGAACTGACAGTGTAATTCGTCTCACAGTCTAAGTGGACGTTAGGTATACTACACTACTTTGGCCAAAGCATTTCGGCAGTACTTATACTGACGGTCATCTATCACTTGCACTAAGTCAGGTTTGGTTTGACTTAAGGCTGCCTTATCCTACGCGTAGGTTGAGTCCTTCAGTGGGTAGTCAATCACCCTAGACTTCCTACTTCAACTACTTAAACAGGAAATGGAGTACAGTCAACAAGGGGTCCCTCTGGTACTTCCCAACATGGAAATCTTTATCCATGGAGTACGTAGCTTTCTCTAGTTAACCTATTTAACTCTAAAGCTTTAGACTACCTTGGTTCTGAATCCACCCTCGTCCTAGTATTAATAACTAATCCATTTCCTTTACTTAAGGAATTCAAGCAGTATTCAAGCAATACAAATTATAAGGTACTTTACTAAAAGTAAACAAATATTTCACTTTCAAATTCATCTATGATTTCAAACTGATTCGTTTCAACATGCTTTTAAGTTATTCCAATTCATCAAGTTCTCTAAGCTATTTCAAAAGCTTTTCTAAGGAAATTAAACTATTCCCCAATTTGACCAGCTCTTTAAGCTATCTCTTAAATTCAATAAGCCTTTTCTAAGGAATTAAACTTATTCCCAATTCAGCAATTTCATAGAACATAGAGGTTTCTTATTATTTTTCCTTTCATAAAGCAAGACATAATCAAGCAATCTAATCATACATTTTAAAATAAATGACAAAAAATCTATCAACATATATCTCATGCCTGATTTCCTTTTGCGTATGAGCTTGATCGGTAGCTTCAATCCTTGCTCCACCGTCCTTCGCAGCCTTCTCTCAGCTTAAGCAAATACTACTTTCAAGTAAATGCAAAAGGTTGTTCTCAGCAATACTGTCTCTCAGCAATATTGTCTCAATTGCAAATGATTTTCACAAAATGGCAATGGCTCTCACAAAAATGGCAATGGCTCTCATAAAATGACAATGGCTTTCATAAAATGGCAATGGGCAATGGCTTTCATAAAATGGAATTTCAAAACACAGAAATACCACAGCACTGTATTTCGAATTTTCCAAGGCAAGGAGAGTGAATGAAAAATTGAGTGTCTTTCAACAATGAGTGAGAACCTATTTATAGGTTTCGAATTCTCATGTTTCCTACCTTGTAGGCATGAGAATTCGACACCTCTCATTTTGAAAATGTCAAAATCCGCAGTGGCAGTCGAATAGCCAAACACACAGCAAAAGAGTTGATGATTCAACATAATTTCTCAAGAATGTTTCAACATATCACATGCCAATTTCGTGGATCAACCACGTACAGGTTTAGTCACTGGGAAAAGCCCTCAAAAATGGCGAACTGAAAGAACAAATGGCGTTTGAATTTTACTGCTGAAAACGTCAAGGGTTACGCACAGACAGTTCAGGCCTCCTTCCACCCACGCGTCCCAGACCGGTGGCGTTCAAGCATCCGCGACCAAGTCTAAGCTACGCGAGCTGGGCGCGGTTCAATCTCCATTGTTTTCCACTGTTTTCTGGTTTAAACAGTCGCGCGATTTCTTCCCATGAAGAAATCCGCGATTTTTCAGTTTATTCAAACATTAACTTTAAATCTTTAAAAAGTCTATAGTTCATACTTACATTTCCTTAAATGATTTTTATAAATTTCCATTGGTCTTTACAAAATTTCGAAATTCTTTTTCCTTTTAATATTTTCCAATTATTTCAATATTTCGAATTTCCTTTGTATGGTTTGCAAAGTATTTACCAAAGACTATGAAAGTCTTATTACCTTTATTTCCAAAGGTAAATAAACTCAAATACCTTTATAAGATAAATGTAAATTTAAATGCCAAAGATTATAGTTTATATAAAATCTTTCCAAAGTTTTAGATATTTTAATATTCTCATTAAAATGTATTAATATATTTTGTATTATATTCAATACAATATTATTATAGTTTTTAACTTACCTTTCTTTAAATATATAAATATATCTATATAATATTCAAAATATTATATTAGATATATTAATATATTATATTATCGATAAAACTATAATAACATTGATATTAAATATATTAATTAACTTACCCAGTTTACACTTAAATATATCTATACATGTTTATTTTCAAATCTCCAATTATGTGTATTATAGGCCAGTCAGAGCACCTCTAATAGACGTAATTGCATAAACACGTATTTATACATTTAACTGTAAATTCTAGGCATCAGTAACTTATCAGTTCACATTTCACATTCAAGGCTCACAGAACAGTAAGTCAGTCAATCAAGGAACACCACTCATAAAGCATAAAGAAGTAATCAGAAACTCCTAAGCCTAAGGATGACTTATCATGACAACTCAATCTGACTCAGTTCCTAAAATCCTTAGTGAAGTGTGTGTATGCTCATACGATCAACTTTACCGGTTAGTCGACCAAGTTCCTCTTCCTGAGTGATATTTCCCCTCCACCTGGAGGAATAGCTCCTGTTCCTGCATCCATGGCACAAAACCACGGCAGTCAAATGCTCACAATATTTGCAGTATATATAAATCAAATATATAAAACAAGACTAATTATTTTCCTCTATTCATTGTTTTATTCAAGAATAACATCAATCAAGAATATAGAATGAGCCAAACATAACATGTATACAGGATTTCATATTGTCAACAAAGTTCAATCACATTTATTCATTCAAAACCTTCCTTACAATCAAAATACTCTAAGCATTACTAGAATAGTAACTATACAAATTCCGGGGTGTAACACTTCTGCTATAGACTCTTTGAAATGAGAGGTACTTCCTTTAAAGAATAGTCTTTTTAATTGTCCCCCATGTAGAGGAACTCCTTGATGTCATCATCATCATCATCAAAGACTTGCCAATTTTCACAATTGTTGGGGACAGATGGCCTATACACAAGCTCAATAGCGAAGGCATTCTAACAGAAATCAGAATGAGGCATGAAGAGTGCAATTGACACTGCAAGGGCATCTTCTTTTCTGTTCTGCTCACGTGGAATGTACTTGATGTTGAATGCTTCAAACCAATCAATAGCATTCCACACCCTTTGTCGATAAGCCTAAAAGTGGCCTTTTTTGACTTGATAGCATTCTCTGACCTATTGTACGATCAGCTCTGCACCGCCTTTTGCTTGAAGGTATTTTATACCCATATTCCTTGCATTCTTGAGGCCTAATATGAGTGCTTCATATTCTGTAGTGTTGTTCGTGTTATCGAACTGCAAGCAATAAGCAAATGGATATAAAACTCCTTCAGGAGAGGTAATGACAACTCCCGATCTCGAACCTGCTGTCGAGCAACTCCCGTCAAATTGCATTGTCCACATCTTTGATCTTTCATTCGATGTACTTGTGGCAAATGCAACCTTCTTTTCTTCTTTGGTTACTTCAGTCAACATAGCATATGTACCAGGACCAGTACTTTGATGTAGCATTTGTGCTTGGGGATCCTGAGATTTCACCACCGTGAATTTGGACATAGCTTCTGGTTCCAACTTGAAGCTACCTTTCTTTAGTGGAATGGTCGCATACGACCAATCCAATTGAATCTCGCCTCCGAGATCCTTGCAGAAGATTCGGCTCAGTAACATCCCATAACTGATTGGAATGTTAGCTATGAGGATGGTCATCATGATCTTCTTCTCTGGATACGATACTAGTCTTACTTGTGCGTCTTTCAGTTGGCCGACCAATGGCACCGGTTTTGATTCAAATGAGTAACACTTGTCGTGAGTTTCGGTGCATGATACTCCCAATGCATTCATGATCTACAATGGCATGATGTTGTCCGATGCTCCAGAGTCGATGATGTAGGTGTTGAGTTTATAACCTCCCATAAACAAAGATATGTAAAAGGGCTTTGGCTTTTCTCCCGCTGGTACAGAAGATGCTAGCAACGTAGGCTGGATGATAGCCTACTTCTATACTACTTTGAGAATCCAATCCATTTGATTGGGATGATCCTAAAGATATTCCAGTTGTGAGATCTATACCTTCGTCTTCATCATACATGTCACAATGTCAAAATTTTTTGAGGACGAATCTTGAGCACTTGGTGTGACATTATCCTGTGAAGACTTGGGATTAGAAGTGGAAGCTTCTTTTCCCTTTTCATTTGACTTCCGTCTGTCATCTTCTTTTTGTGCTTTGAAATGTTGAGCGCGTGTGAACACAGGCGTCGACATGTTCTCATGGTTGACAACGAGAGAATACTGACAGTAGTCTTCTTCTTCTTGATTTTCGGGTTAGCTATGAAAGTATCCCGTTGCAGAGTCGCCATCAAAGTTGTCCTTTTGTGGTGGAGCAACGTTCGCATTTGAAGGTACAAAACTTGAGCTTTGTGTTTGATCTCTGGCATATCCCATGATCTGGTCTAATCTTTCATTCTCAGGACATGTGGATCCGGTATGTTCGTCTGTATCATGGAAACAACAAAACATATTAGACTTCTCGGCCTCTGTTCCTCTTTGTGGAGGTTTTTGATTTTGAGGCTTGCAGTTGTTATTGAAAGGTTGGAAATTATTCCTCTTTGGTTCATATGGCTGCTGAGGCTGGTACTGTTGCTGAGGTTGGTACTGTTGTTGGTGTTGATATGGCGGTGGTGTGGGCAGTGCTTGCTGCCCTTGATTGGGTGACTGTCATTTTAGGATAGTCACTTCATTTGCTACCTTCTATAGCAATGGATCTGCTGATGCTTGGAACAGCGGTCTGATATCATCGCCCTTCATCTTTATCATGGTCATCATGTGATCCTCGATCTCGATAGCCTGCTCTTGTGCAACTTGTAAGTCTTCTTCAAGGCTTCCTTTAATGAAAAAGGCTATCTTTGAGGGTAGGGTGTTGATGAAGCTGCTCATCAGAATCTCCTTTGATGGGTTGAGTGTGTGAGAGATGTGTAGCTAGGCGATTAAACCTTGCTATGAACTCCCTCATTGGTTCTGTAGGCTCCATCTTAGAGTTTGATAATCGGGCAAATAACTAGTGGCTGTCTTCGGTGGCCTTGAATCTCGCCAAGGATTTCTCGCTCATGTCTTCCCAGTTTCTGATTGTTTCTAATGGTAAGTGATGGAAGCAATCGGAAGCGTTTGCCACAAGAGTTTCGACAAAGAGTCGAACGACGATATCTTCATGTGGCACGGATAGAACGGAGCAAGCCGCTGTGAACACTGATATATGCTCATCGAGGTGTTTAGCCCCATCACCGAAGAATCTTGGGAAATGCTTTCGCGATCCCTTTGGAAGTTCATGATTGCCTTGTAGGGCTAATGGGCCTATGTTGTTACCCCATGGAAAAGATGTTGGATGTCTCACAACTCTTGGATTACGACCATTGCTGAATAGGTTGTATCCATTGTTGTAATTGCCGTTGTTGTTGCCAATGCCATTGTTATTGGCATTGTCATTGTAGAGGCGGTTGTCTGCCATCGCTTGAGCTGGAGGTCCTTGCTGTTGTTCTTCTAGAAAGTGCTCAGGGACCTCTTCAAAGATTTTCTCTATATCAGATGCTTCTCCGATGTCTTCTTGAAAACGAGGATTATTTCTCCTCCGTATGTATACTTGGTGAGCCAGGATGCTTATTGCCACACAGGTGGTGGTAACACTGGTCTCTCAGGTACAAGATCAACCTTTCTTTCTTCCTTGTCCAGAGTAATAGCTACAGATCTCCACTAAGGTGGTGATGTATTATTTTCGAAGATGAAAGTACACAAGCTACTTATGATGTTCGTTTTCTCTCCTTCAATGAATGTAAGATCTCGTTGGAGAGTTGCTGGAGCAAGATCAGGATGTTCAATTGGAGCCCAAGGATGCCAGATGCCCATTTCGTGTCATAAAAGCATTAATATTTTCTAGAATTTTTATGCCTCGTTTCCCCATGGTGGGCACCAGAAAACTGTTGGCATTTCAATTAGCACCTCTGGAGTGCTTATTGGAAACAAACAGCTATTGCAAGTGTGTTAGTATTCCTCTTCGGATTATAGAGAGGAAGATCTCTCGTTGCTGATTATTCTCTGTAAAAAAGGTGTACTAAGGTTCCTATCTTTTTTACTCAATGGTAGGACACAAGGGTGCATAAACACAATGCGCCGTAGCTAATCTTTTCTCTGGTTTCCATAGATTTTAACTATGACTAACTAGCTTCTAGACTATCCTACCTCCTCAAGATAAACAGAGCATGAGGGCGTAGGGCGAAATGGATGGGTTGGATTACTTGAATCCACCGTCTTAGTAGAATATGGCCGAGGCTCTGAACTGTTAGATATATATAAGATAGGGTTTAATGCAAGTAAACACTCTTTACGGTAGGTTGGATCTATGACTTGTCAAGGAGGAGGAACCCCTATCCGAGGTATAGGCTTGGAAACAACTTACTGGAAACAACAAGGTACGATGATTCAGCTAACAAGATTCTCGAGGAGGTGCGACACCTGTCCAAAGTGTAGGCTGAAAGACAATTCATTAAACAACATCAAACGATAATGACTAATAACAAAATATCCAAGGAGGAGGAACTCCTGTCCAAGGAGGAGATTGAAACAATACACTATTTAGAACAAGAATTTGAAAGAACTCAAATATTTAGATCAAGTAAGCATGCGCCATCTAATTTTCTTCTTCAAGTTTCTTCAAAGAATTACAAAGGTCGGGAAAGCAAAGGCACAAAATCATGAACAATTACGATCAACCGACAAACTCTCATCCAAGAGTGAATAGATATAAACAAGTGAACTCTGGCAACAATGGTGCAACAATTTTGCCTAGTAAATAAAGGTTAAACAAATAATGAGCCCAAGGCTTTTATTTATAGAAATTCAAAGGAGTAGGCAACCCTAAAATCTCCTTGAGTTAACAATCAATTCTTGCCAATCAGCAAGATTTATTCCTATGTCTAAAAGTAGGTGAGCAAACAGTTAGCTGGAAACCTACTTCAGTTAACTGAAACTAAACAAAAGTCAAACTGGCAGTCTACCTTAGTTGACTGACACCTAACTAAAGTGAACTTAAATTACATGTGTCTCCAAAATAGACATCCACCTTTAAAGGAGATTTGAGATCCACAAATCGTGGGAGTCAATTAGACATCCTAGATTAGTGGGATCTAACATGCATGATCTATGGAGATTTGGAGTCAACTTGGAAAGGGGCATCAAGTTGATTTCAGTCGTATTTATTGCTATTTTGGAGGGTAGGACGTCCTTTTTTGGTGCTTTACACCTCTTCATCACTGGTCAACAAAGTGCCAATCCAGTCGTTGACCTCTTCGGCCCCTGGGAAATTAATGCTCTTCAAGATGATTACGTGGCATCTCAACATCTCTTCACCCGTCACAAGTTACTGCTGATAATCATGGTATTTGGCAGCTGCTTGATCCAAATTGATAGACATGGCTGCAATTTTGGTTAACTTGCAACCATTGGGGTCATCAAGGAACAAACTAAGGATGACGTCTTGGAACAGTTTCTACACCATTCCTAGTTCAATGTATTCTCCTCCCTCATGTTGATAATTTACGTGGGGGAAGGATATTACCAACCTTCTTGCGAAGTTGATAATATCCGCAACAATATGTGTATAATCAATCAGCTCCACAGAATTGGCATCGTAGGCTTTCACTTTGTATGCCAATTGTTCCTTCCAATCAAAAATACTGTGTTTGTTTTCTGTGGTTGTAACTGACTGATATGCCAGTTGTAGATCAGCAACTGTCGCTTCATTCCCCGGCCTCTTTTCTGCTACCTTCAAGTCTGATTGTTGGATTTCTGTTCGGAGTCCATGTGCTCTATCTCTCAGCTGGTATGCTTCTGCCAATACACACCATCCTCTGACAACAAACTCATCCACTTGAAATCTCAAGTGTTTGCCATATGTGATCAACCGATGATGGTTTCTCTCTATTGGGAGATCTAGCAACTCTTGAGGCAAATCTGAAGAGTTGGGAGTGTCGTGCATTAAGCTTGAAATGTACATTCTTAATTGCCGATTTTTAGCCTTTAAGGCTGCTTTGTCTTGTCCATCCATCGTCATCCTTTCTTGGACGCTAGCTGAGGCAATTTCGAGAAGGTCTGCCTCCACCTGATGAGTGGTCTTTCCAAAGTTCACCTTTGATAGTGTGAAATCCTCAACCCTCACATTATCTGTCTTTATCCTCAGGTGGGACAACAATCTCTATGATGACCTTGTTCTCAGCATTCTTCTCTACATGTGTTTGCTTCTTCAACTTCTTTGCTGACATGTCTTGAGGGACATGGTCGAACTCTATGAAGTCAAGCTGATAGGAAGGTCTTTCTCTGTTCCTTCCAAGTGAACTGTCAAGCCAGATAGAATCTCGACTAGCTTCGCTGGAAAGAGGAACATGGGCCCCTTGAATGCTGGAAGAACGAGACTGTGCCGTGGCGATGTCTCGTGGTGGCAAATCCAAGTGAATGGGACTTTGCGATCTCTGTGATGGTGGTGAAGTTGGCGGCTCTGTTTCTATTACAGGCACCGCTTCTACTGTAACTGCTTCTGCAATGGGTTCCATCTCTACAGTGATTATGTCAATCACTAGCACTTGTTCTGTTGTAGCGGTCTCAACTGTATTAGGTAAATTGGTGGCTGTCTCCACCTGTACCTCTTGCTGATTTGTACCAGCAATTCCTTTTCTTCCCCATGTGGTTCCTGACATTCGCAATCCTTCAGGAAGGATGCTTATCTTCTTTTGTCTGGGTCTCTTCTTGGACGTGGACGGTAGTGTAGACTGAACCGTTGGCGGCTCTGATCGGGAAAGTACTACCTTCCTTGTCCTTTTGTTGGCAAGGTAGAGTCGACTGTGTTAGACTACTCTACCCGTTCTTTCCTCTATAGATGTACTCTCTTTCATGTACCAATCTACTCTACCGAGTGGTTGTGCATCCACTTGATCCATGAAGAAGCAAGGAATATTGACTTCTTCTTCATCCTCAGATAAGCCCTCGATGTCTTTTGACATAAAATCTGCAATTTGTGAGAGCTTGAACTTGCTATAATTCCTTCTTCGCACCTCAAACTCATCGTCACAGTTGACCCAATAATCTTGTATGGAAGATTCATGTGATGATCGTTGCTCGAGATGTGCTGCAAAGAGTCCTCTTGGATCGTATGATGACCTCCTGTCAATGACGTACTTGAGATTAAATCTCACTGTTTCTTGGCTCATGATATCTAACAAGTATAGATACATGCAATTGGGGAAGAACGTGACCCTTCACCAAGAAGGTTGGCCTCAAGAAGGAAATACGTCCTTTCTATAAGGGCACAATTTTCAAGGAAGGTCGGCTATGATAAATAATTAACAATTATTATGTCTTTTAATATTTCTTCTTTTAATCATAATTGAAGACGCCTCTTTAATTAATAATCATTATATAAATTTAAATACCCTTGTGCTATATTTAAATTTATTCATTAAATCGAACCTGGAAGTATAATCCCGCGACTGCTTTATCATCAATAGTCGATTGTGTTTGACTACTCTACCCGTTCTTTCCTCTATAGATGTACTCTCTTTCGCATACCAATCTACTCTACCGAGTGGTTGTGCATCCACTTGATCTATGAAGAAGGAAGGAAGAATGACTTCTTCTTCATCCTCAGATAAGCCCTCGATGTCCTCTGACAAAATCTGCAATTTGCGAGAGCTTGAACCTGCCATAATTCCTTCTTCGCACCTCGAACTCATCGTTGCAGTTGATCCAATAATCTTCTATGGAAGATTCATGTGATGATCGTTGCTCGAGATGTGCTGCAAAGAGTCCTCTTGGATCGTATGATGACCTCCTGTCAATGAGGTACTTGATATTAAATCTCACTGTTTCCTGGCTCATGAACCTAGCATTGGTTGTCGTCTTGCATCTATAGAATCCCATCTGAATGGGAAAGTTTGTAGTTGACTTCTTCTTTTGGCGAAGGTAAGAGTGAACTTCGGCCAACTGCCTCAAGAATTCCATGAACACTACCTTGTCTGAAGGGTAGCGTGCTATCATGGTGGGTGTCCACTATAGCCATACACGCGTATGTAGGTGAAAGTAGGGAATTGGATAAACCAATCCGCCGAGTCCACCATTGCTGCCTTGGCTGCTGGTGAAATACGTACGTGCATCTTATAGTCTAGCTCGTGCACGGTGTGCATGGTGAAGAGGTCATTCATCTTCTTGAAGTGTCTTTCCGCTTGAGTAAACTCAAGGCGAGGAAAGTATTCTTGGACCTTCTGCACACCGAAGGTTCCCACAGTGTTTAGTATTCCGAATTCGCCTTGGAAGGCTATCAGGTATACCAGGTAGGAACACATGTGAAAACGATGCTCTTCTAGAAACCTGGTAAATTGTTGGTGCAGCGTGTCACTGATCAGAGAGGCCTAGTCATAATGTTCTTTCTTGCTGATGATTTGTCCAATGATATAGAACATCCACGACTGGAAGTGATTTCCCTCTTCTTGTCCATTGACTCCACTGAGTAGAGTGATTAACACTGCGTACTCATCTTTGAATTCTCCTCGCCCAACCAATTTGGGCAAGCTGGTTTTCTTCACTTTTAACCAATGTTCAACCATTATTGGTGAACACTTGTTTTTTGAAGCCTTGAATGCCTTTTCGCATTCTGTCACAGATATGACCTTACTTGTAGGGCATGGTGGAATTGCAAAAAATGTCTCTATTTTCTTCGGCTTTAGATTGTAGATCACCTTTCCATCCACTCATAGGATTTCTCTTGTAGTAGGGTCGTAATGCTTGATGCAAGCAGTTACAAGCTCTATGCTCTGTAAAGTGATAGGAATGGATGCAGCTTGGAGCAAGCGGGACTCTTCAATGTTCTGCAATGTAATTTGGTTCATGCTCTCCAAGTCCTCAGAATTGACCTCCGAGTTTTTTTGCCATAAGTCCGTGTCAGTCGTTTTCAGATAATCATGGTACAAGACCGTCTTGGTCTTGTATTGTACCTAGGAGTTCTGCATATTGAAAGACTTAAAGATTGACTGGGCACTTGACCTTGTTCTGACACTTTCCCAAAACCCTTAAAAATAGTGCTTGCCGAGAAGTATTTTTCCGGGAAAAATCTGGCACGTGGGTTTTGTTCGTGCTTGAAAGCTAAATAGACTCAGTTCCTTGGATTTTCGTCCTAGAGACTTTTTCGGAAAGATCGCTAAAAATAGGGGTAGCAAGTTTGCTGATTCTGGCAAATCTGAAAAGATGGGTTTCACTAGAAAAATGCGTTGATCATACCTAGTTGGTTAGATCTGAGGTGGTTTGTTGTTTCCTGTGACATGCAAAGAATTTTAGACAGAAATAGAGGAAGTAGATAGAAGGTGGATTGGAAGTTATAATTTGCCTTCTTTGTAAAATTCTGCCTCTGGAATCAACCTCGGAGAAGAAAGCTTTTACTGCCACTAATCTTCAAAAATATCAAAGATCTATTCAAAATCTTTGCTAGATATTGAAAATATGTTCTTGGGAGCAATTTGTTGTTTTATCCTTCAACCTGTAAAAGAATAAGTGAGAATGGGACGCCTAGCATGAATATATGATGATTTGAGTTGACATCCACCATGTATGGATGCCAACTTGTGATTTAGGTCTAATTTGGAGTTCAAAAAGGTGAATTTCCACTAATTGTGGAGTGTTTGGCCTGTTTTTGCCTCCAAAATTTGCTAACTCAAGTCAGCATATTGCTTTGACTTCTTTAGGCATCTATCCTTGGAGTTTTGATCATTTTCATCATTTTTGTAGGTTGAAGTGCCTCCGTTTGATCTTCGATTTTTGCTGCTCAGTTGTTCTTTGATAGTTTCTGACGGATCCATTGTTGAGATGGAATTAGCTTGACGAGATATGCCTAGGAGAGATTAACTCAAAAAACTAAGTTTGGACCTCCAGAATGAAGGGCACCTTTCTTCAAGAGGGGCGCTTTTGGTTGTGCCTTAGTCAATTTTCATTGACTGTTCTTCATTCTGGCCTTTTCAAACCCTCTGTGCTTTGATCTGACGTTCCTGTTGATGGATGAGTCAGATGACTCTGCTGGACGATGCATTGGGTAGCCAGCTCAGTAATGGACATGATGACTGAATTCTCAGTTTCAGATAGTGAGTTTATGCCCTTCAAGTTCAAGCGCGCCCCTGCTGGCCAGCAGGGGCGCCTTTAACCTTTTGACTGGTTTTATCTATTTTTCAAACTGCTTGCTTTGATCCTTGTTGTCAGATGATTCAGTTGTCGGATCCTTTCGTTGACAGTCTCGTTGTCGAGATTGATTGTAGCTGAGAAGGTCGTCCTAGAAGGCAATAATCAATCAGATTGCATCTGTATGCCTCAAAGAAAGGGTGGCTTTCTCCAAGAGGGGTGATTTTCTTCTATTCTTAGCCAATTTTTGGCTTGTCCTTTCAATCTCTAGTTCTGGCTTTTTTTGCTTGATCTCAACGTGTGATCATTTGGCATGTCCAGTGAACGTGTTGTCAGATTGATCACATAGCTGGGAGGAAGCTGAAAAGATGTCATGTATGAAGCAGCTGCTGATGGATTCATCTGATACCTTGAACTAAGGGGTGCCCTTGTCCAGCAGGGGCGTTTTTAGCATGAAGCTCTCTGATTTGACATATTCTTTGCTTATAGATTCTCCATACTTCGCTGACGATTGGCCAATGATCCCTGAATCAGATGATCTTGCTGATAGTTGTGTTGTCGAGCCAACACGAAAGTGAAGACTATGACTGATCTGAAGATGTCAAGTGATTACATTTTCGCTCTGAGATCCAAGGGCGCCTTTCTTCAAGAGGGGCGCCTTTTTAGTATTTGATAGTTGTTTTGCCTTTGTAGAAAAACGTGCACCTTCTAGAGAGCCAAATTTTGGCCTTTTCCATTTTGAGAATCTCGTTCATTGAACGACATCATTTTCATCCTTTTCCACCACAGCTTATTCATTGGAGTTCTTCAAGTTTAGCCTTCAGCACCTGGTACTGCCCAATCTGCCATTAATGGCTATGGAGCTCCTAACGTAGTTCTTCAAAAATGAGAATAGACCTACCAGAGTAAAACATGTCTTTTGATGATTCTGACTTGATCAGTGTGATCATGAATTCAATTAACCCTATCAAAACCATTTTCAATCATTTATGGGAAGGTCCTATTTTTTTGGGTTTCCCTAAAAATAGGGGTATGACACCCTAATTTTTTTAGTTTTTCAGAATTTTAACCATAGGTTCCTTGACAGAAACCCACAAAGACCTTATGTTTGGTTTGACCTAAAACGTACTTTTGACTACATTTTACATTATTTGGCTCAATTTAAGCAGAATGCCAAAAATTTATTTTGGGTACAACACATGTAACATTAAATAATTAAATAAATGAATTCCTTTATTTCGCCTTTAGCCTTCGAGAATACAAACGCTAAGTTAGCATTCTGGGTGATCATAGAGAAGCGGACATTATAGTCCTCCCTTCTCGAGATCGCTTGCCCTCAAGAAATTGCAAGTTGGGATGCTGCAGTATTTGTTTTCCCTCCCAAGTTGCGTCGTCAGCTGACAAGTCTCTCCACTTGATCAAATACTTCTTAATCACCTTGTTTGTCAATCTCTTCTCTCGAGTATCAACTATCTCCTTAGGAACCAGAACCAAATGTCCCTCCTCATCCAATGGAGGTAACTCTGAAGATGAAGTAACCTGCTGCCCAAGTGCCTTCTTGAGGCATGAAACGTGAAACACATTGTGGATCTTATTGTTCTCTGGAAATTCCAACTCATATGCTACTTCTCCCACTGTTTTTGTAATCTTATAAGGGCCATAAAATAGTGGCTTAAGCTTTTCTGCATCGCTTCTTTTCAACGAAGATTGTCTGTAGGGCTACAATCGTAGGAAAACTAAGTCTCCCACCTCAAAGTTGCACTGAACCTTGTGCCTATCTACATAGGTATTTTGTTGATTTTGTGCCACGTGCAAGTTCTCCTTAAGAGCCTTAAGAATTTCTTGGCTCTCTTGTATCTAGTCCTTAACTTTAGGAGACCTGCTCTCTCCAAAAGCCAAATCTAGAAATGATGGTGCATCATAAGCATACAATGCACGGAAGGGAGTCATACCAATCGACATGTGGTAAGTGGTGTTATGGCAATGCTCCTCCAGGTGTAACCACTTAATCCACACTCTTTGTTGTCCAAAAAAATAGTTTCTCAGATATCCCTCAACCCACTTATTGACAATCTTAGTTTGGCGATCTGTTTGAGGGTGATAATTCGTCCTCAGAGTCAACTCTGTACCCGCTAATTTGAACTCCTACCAAAAGGAACTTAGGAACTTGTTGTCCCTGTCATTGACTATGTACCTCGACAATCCATGTAGTTTGAAAATCTCTCTGAAAAATAACTTTGCCACCTGAGGTGCCTTGTACTTCAAAGATATAGCAAAGAAGTGAGCAAATTTTGTTAACCGATCTACAACCACATAAAGTCTTTACCATGAACCTTGGGTAAACTGGCGATGAAGTCCATCGAAATGCTCTCCCACTTTTGCTCTAGGATGAGTAATGGCTGCAATAGGCCATCTGAATGTTAATGCTCTGACTTGTTCTGCTGACAAGTTGTACACTCCCTAACATACCTCAACACATCATCCTTGAGGCTCTTCCAAGAGAACCTCTCCTGAATTTGCCGATATATCTTAAAGTAGCCTTTATGTCTTGCTAAGGGGGTATCATGAGTAG